>JBAIZL010000002.1:384071808-384134308 GCA_036971475.1 Prosapia bicincta
GAATATGTGGAGAGAAGATTCTACCAAAGGGCTACAAAGACCTGTTATAGTTTGATTTAAAACAGAATAGGATTCTACGTAGATGAAATTGGCCAGAGGGAGTGGGGGATACCGCCATCTGAGCGAATAGGAAGTTCACATCTTGTTGCGTGTGTGAGCCTTGTTGCCAATTCGACTTTAAACTTCAATTCGTCGCTCAGTTTCATCGCAGCTGAGGTGGAGTAACTGCTGTAGCTTGTTTTGTTCTTCCACTGGCGATGGCGGGTTGAAAGCCACAGCGTTCCAACTGACAACACCGCATCCCTACCCTGTCACAGACCCATTCCTATTCTGCTTTAAATCAAAGTATAGTAGTGGTATTAGGGGTGGCATTACGAGGCGAGCAGGCATGGTAGCTTATCTCTCAAAGTCAAAGAGAGGTAGCCACCCGATGCCCTCCCTAGGAATACGTATGAGATATTATGTGAGGTGTCCCCTGCTAGGCACCTGTGTAAATATTACTATGCTATCACATTTCTATCATTCCAACATTTTCTATAAATATTTAACTCTCTTTGTTACTTAGAATTGTAAAATGAAATTTGTTTAGTTTAATGCATTCTCTCAAGGGCCACAACCATTCAAAAATTTAAAAAAAAAACATGAGACAACAGAAATAAATTAAAACAATTCTACTTCAAAATAAAATTATTTCATGGTTTACATCTGCTTTGTCATAAATTTGAGCAAAATTAAAAAGCATATTTTTAAAATTTTATTTCTAAAATTTCTCCCCTCTTTAACAAATTTTCGCAGTAACATAAGTACAACCTTAAACAATGTTACTAATTACTAGTTTTCGGAACATAAACACAGCGGACGTGTATTTTACTTCCAACAACCGCCTACTTAACTAGAAACAGTAGCGACTGTGTAAACATTGTTTTAGTAATGTAAACTCCTCTCGTTTAACACTAACAAAGAGTAGCCCACCCTACTTGTACACAGTGGAAATATAATAACGGATTCTATGAAATAATGCGAACTTTTCAATTTGCTTAAGAATTATAAAGTCACATCCCTTAAATAATATGCTGAAACGCTTAGTTTGTGTGAAATCCAACAGATAGCGCGGGCGTGTCGCTAATACAAATTACGATTGCATCTAGGTCTATAACTCCAAATGTATTTACAAAAGCTCTAAATATTGAAGGTTTGCATTTGACTTGTTTCTTTATATATTTTCACTAAAGCGTTTTAAAAATAAAACCAATTTAGTACAAAACCAAACGTATATATCTATTATATGTAGTTAATAACACCAGCTCGCTGCTGTAAACCATTATATATTAGATATTTGGAAGAACTAATAAACAATTATAAATTCTTGCTACAAATAATTACACAACCTTTAATTTACATTTTGTAACCTCTTGATGATGCTAACTGTGATAGCGAAATGTGCATAGTGGTTGTGTAAATAATTGTAGCCAGGGTGTATAATCCGCTGAGCAGAGGGTAATAAAGGGATTGGGTAACATATTTTCAGGATGGTTCGAGTAAAGACTGACGTAGATTCATCCACAGGGCTCCGCCTCAGAGACTTAGAATGGTTCAAAAACAGATGCATGTATCTTATGGATATCTAAAACGCTGAACAGAAGTTAATGAAACTATAAAGGATTGTATAAAATACACTGGATGGTTCGTGAGTACAGTATGGTTCAGTGTACAGCCTTCCATAAGTCTAATGTTAAAATGTATGTCCATACTAGAGTTACTTAATTAGTTAAACAAATTATAAACACAATGTAAACATAAAAATACCATAAACAAGGCACAAGGTCAATCATTGACCATTGCGGGATTAAATTTGGAACATTCTAGCTTTTCTCATGGATAATTATATGTTGTGTTCTCACGTGTTGGGACATATGTTAAAACGCCTAAAGAAATGAAGAAAATTATTGTCTATCCTGTAACATTGCAGTAAATGAAATATAATTATTTAGATGTTTTATTTGCTTTTCTTACTAGAAAATTAATTATAATTTTTCATTATAAAGTTATGATTTTGGGCGCAGCAACGTGCGTCGGTTAACGCAAGTTAACTGTAATTACACACCCATGCCCCTTACTGCTTTTTGTAAAAATTCCAATAAGATATAATATATGTTAAGAAGGCATTGAAAGAAATTGTGCGAAAATAATATTCTGGAAATTATTCTATAGGAAAAAATACTTTTATATATTTACTTAATACTAAAAAATCAACAAAAAAACTTCTTAAAAATCTGCTTTGTCACCGACTATTAGTTTTAAAAATAATAATATTCCATAAGAAGTACTTACACAATTTTGTGACAGAAACTAGGAGGAAAATAATTTTTTTATAAATCAAAATTGGATCTGGTGTAAATGAAAAACTCTTATTTAGCAAGAAAGTTGGTTTTAAAATATAAAGCCTATAGATTATCGATTCTTTTTAAAACCTCGCAAGGTTTGAGAAATTTTTAATAAAACATGAAATGAAGTCCAACACTATAAAAATAAGAATTATAGAAATAAAGTTATTAAGACTTCACTTTAAATGTTGATAATTATTACAAATAATAAAAATGATTTGTTACAAAATTTTGTAAACAATACACAACAGGTTAACATTTTCTGCACCACAGGGGTAAAAATCTGGACAAACTAATACAGTGATCTCGGTAAAATTATTTTTATAGGTTACAAAGACAACACAATTAATAATTACAAACATATTACATCGGTTAAAATTGTAAAAAATAATTGTAATACAAACAAATATTCTGGGTTACAATTAAACAACAATAACCCATGCTACAAATATTCAAACAACCTCGATGTACGTTTCGCCAAAATGGTTTACAACATCAGAAGGTTACAAACATACTGTGTTCTAAAAACCTAGGCCTAATGACTGAGGAATGATTAGGTATTTAGTCTTTAGATCCCAGTGTGTTTGTAACCTTCTGATGATGCCAACAAATGTATATCACGTTTGTCTAAATATTTCTATCAAGTGTTATTGTTGTTTAACAATTATTACGCTACTGTGTCCTGTACAGATGTTTCTATATATTCTCAGGTTCTTTCTTTAAAAATATTCCTACCAGTGCCAATGAGGATAAAAACATGTGAAAGTGTTTTGCAAAAACTTTAACGCCGTGTTAAGTTTGAAGACTTTCATATTAGAAAAAAATACTTTTATTTCAAAATATGTGTTTTCAAAAATGTATTTATGTGGGAAATTTTAATGCAGGAATAAAAATAACTAGGACGTAATTTTTCCTTTTGCCTTTCCTCGTACGGCCTTTTGATACTAAACAATATACCTCTTATCATACTATTTCGCTATTTTAAAAATAAATATAAAGCTAACTAACCAATAACTATGAGCCGTTGAATGTAGCGTATAGAGTTCACAATCACGGTATATTCAAACTCCATTACAAAGTTTGGTATATTTTACAAACGTAATATTTTACCAAATTAGAATCCTAATTCACTACAATTACTTGATAATGACAATTTACAAAAATTCTATTTTAAATAACGTCCGTAAAGTTTAGTGCTCACTGTGGGACTGGAATTTCAGTTCCACCCCCGACATGCCACCCCTATTCCAAGTATTTAGGGAGGGATGGAGCACAAAATCATTATCATCATATACAGTGTTTTACAGTTGGAATTCCTATTTAGAGATGTTTAGAATTTATATGTTATTAATTATTAACAATCTGATTAGCGGCATATAGCAATAATTAATTAGGCTAACTAGCTAACTAAATACTTTATCCATTTGTTATTCCACTAGTCAAAGTGTTTACAATTTTACTATAGTAAAAACCATGATTAAACCAAACTAGTCTGCTACAGCAAATTGCAAACGTTGCCACGTCTAATATTTATTTTGTGTAATATTAATGTTTTAATCCTGATAATAATGAACATAAGTGGAATTTGAAATTGTTAAAGCATAAACAGAAATATTAACTCAAGTATTTATTCAATTGTAGTGTTGATCATCTGAAACCTTATTATTAATTACTACGTAGAAAACGTTAAGTTCGTTTTACTAATAAAATCGTAATTCTTCACAAACGTAATAGAGTGGGTTTATTTCTATTATTTTACATACGATGAAAGTTGAAAAATATTTTATTTTGAAAAAATTCAAGAAAAAATGAACAAAATATCTATTTTTAGCAAAGTTGTTCCTTAAAATTGTGGTCAACGTTGTATAGAAACATCGTTAAATTTAGCAGCTCTGAAACCCTTTTTTGTATTATTTTGACAAGGTAGATAAACGTTATTTTGCAAGTCGAATATAAATCATTTAAGATGTTGGTGAAGTTTCTAACTAGTTTAACATACATAATTAGCAATCCTATCTATCCACTCGTAATTATAATTAGAAGCGGTCAGACTATATACATGTTAGACTGTTAATATTGGGTTTTAATAATGGTAATTTATTATATATTATATAATACTTTGAAAGACAAATGCTTAAATTGTATGCTTATATTTATTTTAATGTGATTATTAGAGCCACTTATAATAGGTAATGTAATTGTTATTCGGTAATAATTTGTATTTATTTTAATTGAAATATAATGTGTGTATTATTTACGTAGGGCTGAATATGAAAACAAACTATCTCTAGAAACGTCTCCTATGATTTTACATAAACTAAAGCCGACTCGCAAATCGACCGTTTATTTATCTGCTTAAATTATATTTATTTAAAGGAATTTTATTCTGTTTAAATTTAAACATGAATTTTTGCGAGTATATTCTTGTCACAATTTTAAAAATTAAATTGGTCGCTACAATTAATTCAACCATTATGTCTTTATTTTAGCTAGAGTGTTAATTTGAGAGTTTAATAAACATAATTTATTAACATTACTGATCTATTTAAAGTTACTTTACATTATGGTTAAACAGGCCTAATAGCTTTTAAAAGTTTACTTTTTTAGTTTTGTGTCATCACGCGGTTTTCAAAAAATAGGAATCTATAAAGTTTGTTAGAAGACAGTATACACCAATGGAGTCCTTGTGCAAAACTGGTGTATACACCAGTGGAGTACTTGTGCAATACTGGTGTATAACCAGTGGAGTCCTTGTGGAATACTGGCATATACACCAGTGGAGTCCTTGTGGAATACTGGTATATACACCAGTGGAGTAACCGAGGAATGCTGGTATATACACCAGTGGAATCCCTGTGGAATAATGGTATATACACCAGTGGAGTCACTGTGAAATATTAATATATAGGTCTTACACCAGTAAAGTCCTTGTAGAATACTGGTGTATACACCAGTGGAGTCGCTGTGGAATAATGGTGTATACACTAGTGGAGTTCCTGTAGAATACTGGTATATACGCCAGTGGAGGCCTTGTGGAATACTGGTTTATACACCAGTTGAGTCCACGTGGAATACTGGTATATACACTAGTGGAGTCCCTGTGGAATAATGGTATATACACCAGTTTAGTCCCTGTGAAATACTAATATATACACCAGTAAAGTCCTTATGGAATACTGGTATATGCCCTATACACTAGTGGAGTCCCTGTGGAATACTGGTAAATACACCAGTGGAGTCCCCATGGTATACTGGTATATAAACCAGTGGAGACTCTGTGGAATACTGGTAGATACACCAGTGGAGTCCTTGTGAAATACTAATATATACACCAGTAAATTCCTTGTGGAATACTGGTATATACACCAGTGGAGTCCCTGTGGAATACTGGTATATACACCAATGGAGTCCCTGCGGAATACCAATATATTCACCAGTGAAGTCCTTGTGAAATACAGGTATATACACCGGTAAAGTCCCTGTAGAATACTGGAATATACACCAGTGGAGTCCCTGTAGATTACTAAAATATACACCAGTGAAGTCCTTGTGGAATACTGGTAAATAACCAGTGGAGTCCCTGTGGAATACTGGAATATATACTAGTGGAGCCCCTATGTATAACAGGTATGTACACCAGTGGAGTCCCCATGGTATACTGGTATATAAACCAGTGGAGACTCTGTGGAATACTGGTAGATACACCAGTGGAGTCCTTGTGAAATACTAATATATACACCAGTAAATTCCTTGTGGAATACTGGTATATACACCAGTGAAGTCCCTGTGGAATACTGGTAGATACACCAATGGAGTCCCTGCGGAATACCAATATATTCACCAGTGAAGTCCTTGTGAAATACAGGTATATACACCGGTAAAGTCCCTGTAGAATACTGGAATATACACCAGTGGAGTCCCTGAAGATTACTAAAATATACACCAGTGAAGTCCTTGTGGAATACTGGTAAATAACCAGTGGAGTCCCTGTGGAATACTGGAATATATACTAGTGGAGCCCCTATGTATAACAGGTATGTACACCAGTGGAGTCCCTGTGGAACACTAATACATACACCAGTGGAGTCCCTGGTAGAATACTAATATATAGACCAGGGAATTCATTGTGGAATACTGGTATATACACACACCGGAATATACTCCATTTAGATATATATATTACGCCTAATAAAAACGTAACTAAAACTATTAGACACGGAATGGTTTTTGTTTAGTGATTGTTAAAATAAGATAAAATTGAGGATGACAAATTACTTGCTGAAAAGCGTCATATTAAATGAATGTATTGTTGAGCGAATGGTGGGAAATATTTATACAAAAGGTAATTAGGAAGACGGATTTCCTGCTATAGATAAGCCTGTATGTTGAGCAACATTTAAACGACTGGTTTAATCAGATTCTGTTACAAAACATGTTTTAGTGAATAGGTTTTTTAATTCAAGTAATATGTTTAAAAGCATTTCTACAATATTGTTGCAAAGCGAAGTTTGTATTTGGAATTTCGCTAAATCTAATGATGCACGATGAACCCACTGAGAGGAGGTATTGTCTGGCGAATCGCATTCACACCTCGCTACGTACAGTAGTCATGTGATCGCATCTGATCTACGCGAACAATAGTGGCCACAGCTTCCGTTCACTGCCAACTGAATTCAAACGTACAACGTTTCCCATCAAAGGTAGATTCGATACGGAATCGGGCTAAACATCCGTATCCAAGGTGCGAGCTATCGCTTTCGTGGCAAACAGTAGACAGCTATTTATCTAATGGCCAGTAAACCGTCAACGGCTCAAGACCTGTCGCTGGGGGAGCGTATTGTTGCGGTGAACCTCTCGGGGTGTCTATCGGTCCGACCACCCTGTCAAACGCTACAGTAAAGGTGGTCTTACGGACTGACAACAAAGCGACCACCACAATAGTATTTACTGACACCTGGGGGCCGTGCATCGTTAATGCTCCTTCATCTCCAAGTTTTGGGACAAACATGCCCCGGTCACCTTTGTGGTGGCGTTCTATTTAAACGAATTTGTACTTATATTTTGCAATACTGTAATAACTTATTAAAAATATTTTTATGAAATATAAGGCATAAAATGTCAAATTTGCTTATATTTTATCTAGAAATAAATTTAGAATAATAATTGGACTTGAATTTACTTATAATTATTTCAATTCCTAAGATAGACTAAAATAATTAACAACGTAGCATTTAGCAATATTTATTAAATTTAAATAATAAAAGTATTTCATTAAACACAATAACTAAAATATTTAAAGTAATGTTTTAACTATAGACTGTTGTTACTGTACAATTATCAAAAGTTTTCTTAACTATCTTCAGTAGTAAACATTGAAGTAGATTTTTGTGGTTCTCTTAACGTAATATATTATTTGTTGATACGTTTCGGAATAACTCTATTATCAAAACCTAAATATTACCTCTTTGGGTTTGAATAATATTCAAGTTTTGATTATGGAGTTATTCGAAACGCGTCAACAAACGAAGACAGTTTAATGTTAAGAAGAGCAGAAACATGTACTCAAATATATACAAATATTCCGAACAGAAGTGAAGATGAGTATATTAAGGATCTTTAGAAGTATGTAAAGTGAAGTATTTTTATAGGCTATTATTAAAAATTGTAGTTATTGAGGATTTTATTGTGTTTAATTATTTCAAATTCCACAATTGCTCGAGAAAATAAGTAAATAAGGGGTGTTTATTTATACAATTTTTTGTATACTTTTGAAAAGCTAAATAATTATAAACACAAACTTGCAATTGATATATTTAAAGATGATTCTCGACGGATAAAACTAGAATATACATTACATAAATTCTAATATATATTACTTACATTTGTATTTTAAACTGTATTTGCAACTTTTGTATAACTGCATTGTAAAGCTGTATTGTAAGTGAATTTGTTTCATCATTGATGAAGCTCTTACCAATTATTAATTCTGAAAATAATAATGTAAGACCAAATAATTCCTAACTAACATTAAATTTACGTACTTTTACAAACAATATGAAGTGTACATAAACACTAAATATTTTTACAATTTATTACGGCCACAAAAGGATTATAATATTTTATTTTACATTTTATTAATAAAATACAATCACTCACAATTATTACTTTACTTACTCAAACGCTTTTCGATAACACCCTCGACATCATCAGTGAGTTTTAACTACTATAAAATATAGATTACAACTAATTTAATTACCATTCATATTTTGCAATAGTTATAACTAGTTGATGATGGCATTATCGTCGAAACACTTTGAAGCCAATACATTATTAGTTGTAAGTCAGTTTTCCTTATTAAAACAATCAACTCAAGTCCAATGTTAAGTCTAACATATTGCAATTCATCTTACTAAAGTTGTATGTAATTTTATTTCGTTGGTCGTGACGTAGGCTTGCGCATGATAGGGAGCGTTGTGTGTTTGCAACAAGGCACGATTTCAAACAATAATTCTTTTGTTTGCGAAGGAACAATCTAAAGGAAAGTAAGGCGATTGTTTGTTGTTGTAACAGCTTTCCTGTTGTATTTTACAAAAAGTGTATTTTTTTGGGATGGCATAGCTTCCGGCACGGAAAAATATGCTCTGTATCGGAAATATAGAGATAAGTGTCTACCTATAACCCAGCCTCGTGGTAATACTGTAGGAGCATTTAATATAAAGACAGATGTATGTGAATATCCCCTGAAAAAAATAATTGGGGGAGCCTCACTGGCGAGAACAGGAAAGGTTTCCTGAAAAATGACCCCTGTATCGTAATCATAGAGAGAAAGGTCTACTTCTAACCTAGTCTGGAAAAAAATAATAATAAAGACAGAGAAATATAGATTTAAACTAGAGTTTAAAAAATATATATTTGTTATTGGCGAGGACAAGCCTGTTACCCTGAAAATATTGGATTCTCGACGTATCATATATAGAACCATATAATTTTGTAACCTCAAAACTAATGAAACTGATATTATGTATGATTGTTTGTCGTTAAAAGGGACTGAAATATTCTCAATATGTAACAGTTCTTGGTCCATCCTGTCTGTCTTTATGATGCCCTTCTTATTAATAATTATCAGTATCTGGGTTCCTGAAGATGCACTTCTTACTATTAATTCTCAACATTTAGGTTCCTGATGCCCTTCTTACTATTAATTCTCAACGTCTGGATCCCTTATTCCCTTCTTACAAATAATTCTCAACGTCTGTATTCAGGATGCCCTTCTTACTATTAATTCTCAACGTCTGTATTCCTGATGCCCTTCTTACTATTATTCCTTAACGTCTGTATTCCTGATGCCCTTCTTACTATTATTCCTTAACGGCTGGGTTCCTGATGCCCTTCTTGCTATTAATTCTCAACGTCTGGATTCCTGATGCCCTTCTTACTATTATTCCTTAACGGCTGGGTTCCTGATGGCCTTCTTACTATTAATTCTCAACGTCTGGATTCCTGATGCCCTTCTTACTATTATTCCTTAACGTCTGTATTCCGGATGCCCTTCTTACTATTATTCCTTAACGGCTGGGTTCCTGATGCCCTTCTTACTATTATTCCTTAACGGCTGGGTTCCTGATGGCCTTCTTACTATTAATTCTCAACGTCTGGATTCCTGATGCCCTTCTTACTATTATTCCTTAACGTCTGTATTCCTGATGCCCTTCTTACTATTATTCCTTAACGTCTGTATTCCTGATGCCCTTCTTACTATTATTCCTTAACGGCTGGGTTCCTGATGGCCTTCTTACTATTAATTCTCAACGTCTGGATTCCTGATGCCCTTCTTACTATTATTCCTTAACGTCTGTATTCCTGATGCCCTTCTTACTATTATTCCTTAACGGCTGGGTTCCTGATGGCCTTCTTACTATTAATTCTCAACGTCTGGATTCCTGATGCCCTTCTTACTATTATTCCTTAACGTCTGTATTCCTGATGCCCTTCTTACTATTATTCCTTAACGGCTGGGTTCCTGATGGCCTTCTTACTATTAATTCTCAACGTCTGGATTCCTGATGCCCTTCTTACTATTATTCCTTAACGTCTGTATTCAGGATGCCCTTCTTACTATTAATTCTCAACGTCTGTATTCCTGATGCCCTTCTTACTATTATTCCTTAACGTCTGTATTCCTGATGCCCTTCTTACTATTATTCCTTAACGGCTGGGTTCCTGATGGCCTTCTTACTATTAATTCTCAACGTCTGGATTCCTGATGCCCTTCTTACTATTATTCCTTAACGTCTGTATTCCGGATGCCCTTCTTACTATTATTCCTTAACGTCTGTATTCCTGATGCCCTTCTTACTATTATTCCTTAACGTCTGTATTCCTGATGCCCTTCTTACTATTATTCCTTAACGGCTGGGTTCCTGATGCCCTTCTTACTATTAATTCTCAACGTCTGGATTCCTTATTCCCTTCTTACAAATAATTCTCAACGTCTGTATTCAGGATGCCCTTCTTACTATTAATTCTCAACGTCTGTATTCCTGATGCCCTTCTTACTATTATTCCTTAACGTCTGTATTCCTGATGCCCTTCTTACTATTATTCCTTAACGGCTGGGTTCCTGATGGCCTTCTTACTATTAATTCTCAACGTCTGTATTCCTGATGCCCTTCTTACTATTAATTCTCAACGTCTGGATTCCTGATGCCCTTCTTACTAATAACTCTTAACGTCTGGATTCCTGATGCCCTTCTTACTATTATTCCTTAACGTCTGGATTCCTGATGCCCTTCTTACTATTATTCCTTAACGTCTGTATTCCTGATGCCCTTCTTACTATTATTCCTTAACGTCTGTATTCCTGATGCTCTTCTTACTATTAATTCTCAACGTCTGGATTCCTGATGCCCTTCTTACTATTATTCCTTAACGGCTGGGTTCCTGATGGCCTTCTTACTATTAATTCTCAACGTCTGGATCCCTTATTCCCTTCTTACAATTAATTCTCAACGTCTGTATTCCGGATGCACTTTTTACTATTAATTCTCAACGTCTGAATTCCTGATGCCCTTCTTACTAATAATTCTTAACGTCTGTATTCCTGATGCCGTTCTTACTATTAATTCTCAACGTCTGGATCCCTTATTCCCTTCTTACAATTAATTCTTAACGTCTGGATTCCTGATGCCCTTCTTACTATTAATTCTTAACGTCTGGATTCCTGATGCCCTTCTTACTATTAATTCTTAACGTCTGTATTCCTGATGCCCTTCTTACTATTAATTCTCAACGTCTGGATTCCTGATGCCCTTCTTACTAATAACTCTTAACGTCTGGATTCCTGATGCCCTTCTTACTATTAATTCTCAACGTCTGTATTCCTGATGCTCTTCTTACTATTAATTCTCAACGTCTGGATTCCTGATGCCCTTCTTACTATTATTCCTTAACGGCTGGGTTCCTGATGGCCTTCTTACTATTAATTCTCAACGTCTGGATCCCTTATTCATTTCTTACAATTAATTCTCAACGTCTGTATTCCTGATGCCCTTCTTACTATTAATTCTCAACGTCTGGATTCCTGATGCCCTTCTTACTAATAATTCTTAATGTCTGGATTCCTGATCCCCTTCTTACTATTAATTCTTAACGTCTGGATTCCTGATGCCCTTCTTACTATTAATTCTCAACGTCTGGATTCCTGATGCCCTTCTTACTAATAATTCTTAACGTCTGTATTCCTGATGCCCTTCTTACTATTAATTCTCAACGTCTGGATCCCTTATTCCCTTCTTACAATTAATTCTTAACGTCTGGATTCCTGATGCCCTTCTTACTATTAATTCTTAACGTCTGGATTCCTGGTGCCCTTCTTACTATTAATTCTTAACGTCTGTATTCCTGATGCCCTTCTTACTATTAATTCTCAACGTCTGTATTCCTGATGCCCTTCTTACTATTATTCCTTAACGTCTGTATTCCTGATGCCCTTCTTACTATTATTCCTTAACGGCTGGGTTCCTGATGGCCTTCTTACTATTAATTCTCAACGTCTGGATTCCTGATGCCCTTCTTACTATTATTCCTTAACGTCTGTATTCCGGATGCCCTTCTTACTATTATTCCTTAACGTCTGTATTCCTGATGCCCTTCTTACTATTATTCCTTAACGTCTGTATTCCTGATGCCCTTCTTACTATTATTCCTTAACGGCTGGGTTCCTGATGCCCTTCTTACTATTAATTCTCAACGTCTGGATCCCTTATTCCCTTCTTACAAATAATTCTCAACGTCTGTATTCAGGATGCCCTTCTTACTATTAATTCTCAACGTCTGTATTCCTGATGCCCTTCTTACTATTATTCCTTAACGTCTGTATTCCTGATGCCTTTCTTACTATTATTCCTTAACGTCTGTATTCCTGATGCCCTTCTTACTATTATTCCTTAACGGCTGGGTTCCTGATGGTCTTCTTACTAATAATTCTCAACGTCTGTATTCCTGATGCCCTTCTTACTATTAATTCTCAACGTCTGGATTCCTGATGCCCTTCTTACTAATAACTCTTAACGTCTGGATTCCTGATGCCCTTCTTACTATTATTCCTTAACGTCTGGATTCCTGATGCCCTTCTTACTATTATTCCTTAACGTCTGTATTCCTGATGCCCTTCTTACTATTATTCCTTAACGTCTGTATTCCTGATGCTCTTCTTACTATTAATTCTCAACCTCTGGATTCCTGATGCCCTTCTTACTATTATTCCTTAACGGCTGGGTTCCTGATGGCCTTCTTACTATTAATTCTCAACGTCTGGATCCCTTATTCCCTTCTTACAATTAATTCTCAACGTCTGTATTCCGGATGCCCTTTTTACTATTAATTCTCAACGTCTGAATTCCTGATGCCCTTCTTACTAATAATTCTTAACGTCTGTATTCCTGATGCCGTTCTTACTATTAATTCTCAACGTCTGGATCCCTTATTCCCTTCTTACAATTAATTCTTAACGTCTGGATTCCTGATGCCCTTCTTACTATTAATTCTTAACGTCTGGATTCCTGATGCCCTTCTTACTATTAATTCTCAACGTCTGTATTCCTGATGCTCTTCTTACTATTAATTCTCAACGTCTGGATTCCTGATGCCCTTCTTACTATTATTCCTTAACGGCTGGGTTCCTGATGGCCTTCTTACTATTAATTCTCAACGTCTGGATCCCTTATTCCCTTCTTACAATTAATTCTCAACGTCTGTATTCCTGATGCCCTTCTTACTATTAATTCTCAACGTCTGGATTCCTGATGCCCTTCTTACTAATAATTCTTAATGTCTGGATTCCTGATCCCCTTCTTACTATTAATTCTTAACGTCTGGATTCCTGATGCCCTTCTTACTATTAATTCTCAACGTCTGGATTCCTGATGCCCTTCTTTCTAATAATTCTTAACGTCTGTATTCCTGATGCCCTTCTTACTATTAATTCTCAACGTCTGGATCCCTTATTCCCTTCTTACAATTAATTCTTAACGTCTGGATTCCTGATGCCCTTCTTACTATTAATTCTTAACGTCTGGATTCCTGGTGCCCTTCTTACTATTAATTCTTAACGTCTGTATTCCTGATGCCCTTCTTACTATTAATTCTCAACGTCTGTATTCCTGATGCCCTTCTTACTATTATTCCTTAACGTCTGTATTCCTGATGCCCTTCTTACTATTATTCCTTAACGGCTGGGTTCCTGATGGCCTTCTTACTATTAATTCTCAACGTCTGGATTCCTGATGCCCTTCTTACTATTATTCCTTAACGTCTGTATTCCGGATGCCCTTCTTACTATTATTCCTTAACGTCTGTATTCCTGATGCCCTTCTTACTATTATTCCTTAACGTCTGTATTCCTGATGCCCTTCTTACTATTATTCCTTAACGGCTGGGTTCCTGATGCCCTTCTTACTATTAATTCTCAACGTCTGGATCCCTTATTCCCTTCTTACAAATAATTCTCAACGTCTGTATTCAGGATGCCCTTCTTACTATTAATTCTCAACGTCTGTATTCCTGATGCCCTTCTTACTATTATTCCTTAACGTCTGTATTCCTGATGCCCTTCTTACTATTATTCCTTAACGTCTGTATTCCTGATGCCCTTCTTACTATTATTCCTTAACGGCTGGGTTCCTGATGGTCTTCTTACTAATAATTCTCAACGTCTGTATTCCTGATGCCCTTCTTACTATTAATTCTCAACGTCTGGATTCCTGATGCCCTTCTTACTAATAACTCTTAACGTCTGGATTCCTGATGCCCTTCTTACTATTATTCCTTAACGTCTGGATTCCTGATGCCCTTCTTACTATTATTCCTTAACGTCTGTATTCCTGATGCCCTTCTTACTATTATTCCTTAACGTCTGTATTCCTGATGCTCTTCTTACTATTAATTCTCAACGTCTGAATTCCTGATGCCCTTCTTACTAATAATTCTTAACGTCTGTATTCCTGATGCCGTTCTTACTATTAATTCTCAACGTCTGGATCCCTTATTCCCTTCTTACAATTAATTCTTAACGTCTGGATTCCTGATGCCCTTCTTACTATTAATTCTTAACGTCTGGATTCCTGATGCCCTTCTTACTATTAATTCTTAACGTCTGTATTCCTGATGCCCTTCTTACTATTAATTCTCAACGTCTGGATTCCTGATGCCCTTCTTACTAATAACTCTTAACGTCTGGATTCCTGATGCCCTTCTTACTATTAATTCTCAACGTCTGTATTCCGGATGCTCTTCTTACTATTAATTCTCAACGTCTGGATTCCTGATGCCCTTCTTACTATTATTCCTTAACGGCTGGGTTCCTGATGGCCTTCTTACTATTAATTCTCAACGTCTGGATCCCTTATTCCCTTCTTACAATTAATTCTCAACGTCTGTATTCCTGATGCCCTTCTTACTATTAATTCTCAACGTCTGGATTCTTGATGCCCTTCTTACTAATAATTCTTAATGTCTGGATTCCTGATCCCCTTCTTACTATTAATTCTTAACGTCTGGATTCCTGATGCTCTTCTTACTATTAATTCTCAACGTCTGATTCCTGATGCCCTTCTTACTATTATTCCTTAACGGCTGGGTTCCTGATGGCCTTCTTACTATTAATTCTCAACGTCTGGATCCCTTATTCCCTTCTTACAATTAATTCTCAACGTCTGTATTCCTGATGCCCTTCTTACTATTAATTCTCAACGTCTGGATCCCTTATTCCCTTCTTACAATTAATTCTTAACGTCTGGATTCCTGATGCCCTTCTTACTATTAATTCTTAACGTCTGGATTCCTGGTGCCCTTCTTACTATTAATTCTTAACGTCTGTATTCCTGATGCCCTTCTTACTATTAATTCTCAACGTCTGGATTCCTGATGCCCTTCTTACTAATAACTCTTAACGTCTGGATTCCTGATGCCCTTCTTACAATTAATTCTCAACGTCTGTATTCCTGATGCTCTTCTTACTATTAATTCTCAACGTCTGGATTCCTGATGCCCTTCTTACTATTATTCCTTAACGGCTGGGTTCCTGATGGCCTTCTTACTATTAATTCTCAACGTCTGGATCCCTTATTCCCTTCTTACAGTTAATTCTCAACGTCTGTATTCCTGATGCCCTTCTTACTATTAATTCTCAACGTCTGGATTCCTGATGCCCTTCTTACTAATA
Source organism: Prosapia bicincta (assembly GCA_036971475.1). Classification (NCBI taxonomy): domain Eukaryota; kingdom Metazoa; phylum Arthropoda; class Insecta; order Hemiptera; family Cercopidae; genus Prosapia; species Prosapia bicincta. Next base: position 384,087,913 of record JBAIZL010000002.1, read on the forward strand.
ATTCTTAATGTCTGGATTCCTGATCCCCTTCTTACTATTAATTCTTAACGTCTGGATTCCTGATGCCCTTCTTACTATTAATTCTCAACGTCTGGATTCCTGATGCCCTTCTTAGTAATAATTCTTAACGTCTGTATTCCTGATGCCCTTCTTACTATTAATTCTCAACGTCTGGATCCCTTATTCCCTTCTTACAATTAATTCTTAACGTCTGGATTCCTGATGCTCTTCTTACTATTAATTCTTAACGTCTGGATTCCTGATGCCCTTCTTACTATTAATTCTTAACGTCTGTATTCCTGATGCCCTTCTTACTATTAATTCTCAACGTCTGGATTCCTGATGCCCTTCTTAGTAATAATTCTTAACGTCTGGATTCCTGATGCCCTTCTTACTATTAATTCTCAACGTCTGTATTCCTGATGCTCTTCTTACTATTAATTCTCAACGTCTGGATTCCCGATGCCCTTCTTACTATTATTCCTTAACGGCTGGGATCCTGATGGCCTTCTTACTATTAATTCTCAACGTCTGGATCCCGTATTCACTTCTTACAATTAATTCTCAACGTCTGTATTCCTGATGCCCTTCTTACTATTAATTCTCAACGTCTGGATTCCTGAAGCCCTTCTTACTAATAATTCTTAACGACTGTATTACTGATGCCCTTCTTACTATTAATTCTCAACGTCTGGATCCTTTATTCCCTTCTTACAATTAATTCTTAACGTCTGGATTCCTGATGCCCTTTTTACTATTAATTCTCAACGTCTGGATCCCTTATTCCCTTCTTACAATTAATTCTTAACGTCTGGATTCCTGATGCCCTTCTTACTATTAATTCTCAACGTCTGGTTTCCTGATGCCCTTCTTACTAATAATTCTTAACGACTGGATTCCTGATGCCCTTCTTACTATTAATTCTCAACGTCTGGATTCCTGATGCCCTTCTTACTATTATTCCTTAACGGCTGGGTTCCTGATGGCCTTCTTACTATTAATTCTCAACGTCTGGATCCCTTATTCCCTTCTTACAATTAATTCTCAACGTCTGTATTCCTGATGCCCTTCTTACTATTAATTCTCAACGTCTGGATCCCTTATTCCCTTCTTACAATTAATTCTTAACGTCTGGATTCCTGATGCCCTTCTTACTATTAATTCTTAACGTCTGGATTCCTGGTGCCCTTCTTACTATTAATTCTTAACGTCTGTATTCCTGATGCCCTTCTTACTATTAATTCTCAACGTCTGGATTCCTGATGCCCTTCTTACTAATAACTCTTAACGTCTGGATTCCTGATGCCCTTCTTACAATTAATTCTCAACGTCTGTATTCCTGATGCTCTTCTTACTATTAATTCTCAACGTCTGGATTCCTGATGCCCTTCTTACTATTATTCCTTAACGGCTGGGTTCCTGATGGCCTTCTTACTATTAATTCTCAACGTCTGGATCCCTTATTCCCTTCTTACAGTTAATTCTCAACGTCTGTATTCCTGATGCCCTTCTTACTATTAATTCTCAACGTCTGGATTCCTGATGCCCTTCTTACTAATAATTCTTAATGTCTGGATTCCTGATCCCCTTCTTACTATTAATTCTTAACGTCTGGATTCCTGATGCCCTTCTTACTATTAATTCTCAACGTCTGGATTCCTGATGCCCTTCTTAGTAATAATTCTTAACGTCTGTATTCCTGATGCCCTTCTTACTATTAATTCTCAACGTCTGGATCCCTTATTCCCTTCTTACAATTAATTCTTAACGTCTGGATTCCTGATGCTCTTCTTACTATTAATTCTTAACGTCTGGATTCCTGATGCCCTTCTTACTATTAATTCTTAACGTCTGTATTCCTGATGCCCTTCTTACTATTAATTCTCAACGTCTGGATTCCTGATGCCCTTCTTAGTAATAATTCTTAACGTCTGGATTCCTGATGCCCTTCTTACTATTAATTCTCAACGTCTGTATTCCTGATGCTCTTCTTACTATTAATTCTCAACGTCTGGATTCCCGATGCCCTTCTTACTATTATTCCTTAACGGCTGGGATCCTGATGGCCTTCTTACTATTAATTCTCAACGTCTGGATCCCGTATTCACTTCTTACAATTAATTCTCAACGTCTGTATTCCTGATGCCCTTCTTACTATTAATTCTCAACGTCTGGATTCCTGATGCCCTTCTTACTATTATTCCTTAACGGCTGTATTACTGATGCCCTTCTTACTAATAATTCTTAACGACTGTATTACTGATGCCCTTCTTACTATTAATTCTCAACGTCTGGATCCTTTATTCCCTTCTTACAATTAATTCTTAACGTCTGGATTCCTGATGCCCTTTTTACTATTAATTCTCAACGTCTGGATCCCTTATTCCCTTCTTACAATTAATTCTTAACGTCTGGATTCCTGATGCCCTTCTTACTATTAATTCTCAACGTCTGGTTTCCTGATGCCCTTCTTACTAATAATTCTTAACGACTATATTACTGATGCCCTTCTTACTATTAATTCTCAACGTCTGGATCCCTTATTCCCTTCTTACAATTAATTCTTAACGTCTGGATTCCTGATGCCCTTTTTACTATTAATTCTCAACGTCTGGATCCCTTATTCCCTTCTTACAATTAATTCTTAACATCTGGATTCCTGATGCCCTTTTTACTATTAATTCTCAACGTCTGGATCCCTTATTCCCTTCTTACAATTAATTCTCAACGTCTGTATTACTGATGCCCTTATTACTATTAATCCTTAACGTCTGGTTTCCTGATGCCCTTCTTACTAATAATTCTTAACGACTGTATTACTTATGCCCTTCTTACTATTAATTCTCAACGTCTGGATCCCTTATTCCCTTCTTACAATTAATTCTTAACGTCTGGATTCCTGATACCCTTTTTACTATTAATTCTCAACGTCTGGATCCCTTATTCCCTTCTTACAATTAATTCTTAACGTCTGGATTCCTGATGCCCTTTTTACTATTAATTCTCAACGTCTGGATCCCTTATTCCCTTCTTACAATTAATTCTTAACGTCTGGATTCCTGATGCCCTTCTTACTAATAATTCTTAACGACTGTATTACTGATGCCCTTCTTACTATTAATTCTCAACGTCTGGATCCCTTATTCCCTTTTTACAATTAATTCTTAACGTCTGGATTCCTGATGCCCTTTTTACTATTAATTCTCAACGTCTGGATCCCTTATTCCCTTCTTACAATTAATTCTCAACGTCTGTATTACTGATGCCCTTATTACTATTAATCCTTAACGTCTGGATTCCTGATGCCCTTCTTGCTATTGATCCTTAACGTCTGGGTCCTGGAGATTGTCTTAAAATATAATCAAGACAACGAAGACCAAAATATCACTTTTGCTAAAAGATTGTTGGTACAGTAATGTAGGAAGCTGTCCTAAACAACATACAAAACTCTCCGACGGTCACAATTGAGCGTTGTAGAGGCGGGAAGATTGTATGCCTATTTTCTCAGGGTTTGTCAAATATCTCGCAAAATATTAGTTGTAGCAAATATTTAGTATACAAAATTAAACTACCTAAAATTTTACTACGGAGTTGGTTCTATAGCTTTTTTCTGTAGGAATCATTATCAATGGCTCACTAGATAAAAGTTGTACCAACTTATATAGGTTTCCACTCCACGCCCCCTCCTCCACCTTTCGTTCTATTCTACTTCCCTTCAAAATAAAATCTATTTATGAAGTAGTTCAGTTCTACTTCTACTCTGTGGGTAAAAAAAACAGCAGTTTGTGAAATGCCTGACAGGTGTTTGTGAGAAATATGTAGTTAGTGATAAGTACTTTGTCAAACGTTACTAAGTGTTAGTATGGCAAGAAGAGATGGTAAAGACGGCTGTTTTAGAGGTAGGCGAAACATTGTTGTTCATGCAATTTCAGAAAGCACTAAACAAGCCCTCAAACAGCATCAAGATATTTGAAAAAGGTTGTCTTTACAAGATCCATCTATATTAATCCAAAATGTCTGGACTAGTTGTGCTCCAGCTCAATTGCCAACCTTTATTGGTATTGTATCTACCTGGTTCTCTATGTTTCCTATTACATTCCCCGGACAAGTGTGGTACTATTTGGGTGTGGCGTGGTCATGGATAGAAGCCTTACCAACTTTATGTAATACTTGTAGAGTGAAACGTACAACGGGCCAACGACGCCCACCTCGACCCGCACACTTCACAAACTTCACTATGACGAAGGACAGTTGGCCAGACTGCTGCGTGGGAGAAATTAATTAAAGCGAATTTTTTACTGCCCGTTAAGATTGAAAACTTGAAGCCAGATAAGAGGGAAATTTAAAATACCACGCGTATAAAAATAGAGTCTTATAATGTCACCGGCTGTTGCTTGTGTTTGTACTTATGTAGAAATAAAGGTGAGATTGTCACGAAATCACTCCACGCATTAAAATTTCCAAGTGCGTGAGACTTGGCTTTAATGTTTTCTACCTTATGTTAGTCAAATAAAGGTTACATCAAAGGAAACAGAGTAATTTCCTTTTCTACTCGTTATATTTTCTTCCACTATGGTTTTTCCTTTCCAGTTCCTTCGTTTATTCCTTTTCAAGCTAAGATTGCTTGATCCTTACATTATACTGTAAATCATCCTCTAGCATTACACTGTATATTGTATTCATATGGAACAGTTAAATTTTGTATATAAATGAATAAAAAATTTCAAATACAAGAATTGTTTTAATTTGTATATGAATTTATTAGGAAAATGCTAATACATTTATAGGCGAAAAGCTTTGAAAAATATATAAGTTGAAACTATTCTTGTATTTGAAATATTATTATTGATATATATATATATATATATATATATATATATATATATATATATAACATTCTAAGTTGCAGGGTTTCCTCGGTGTATAGTGTATTATATCTCTTAAAACTGTAAAACTGTAGCCTATCTCTTTTGAAACATTCAGTTTCAGTCTGATATTATTGCAATTAATTTTATAAAATATAATTTAACCTTATAAACAATATTCGAACTGGCTTGTGAGAGAAAGTTATAATAAAAGAATAAATATACTACGCCTCACAAATATAAAAACTCATCATTTTTAAAAATTGTTTTTATAATTGTGAGTCGTAGCATAGTTATTCTTTTATTAGTAATTAAAATCTTATTTTCTATTTTGTATTAATTTTGACGAATTTCGGTCGAAATTATTTCCTGAGATTTATCAAATTTGTGTTATATGACCAACGTCAAGTAGATCCATAATTTACTTTCTATCCCACAAATTCAATGATTTTGGTGTCACAAATCTGCTTATTATCCAAAATTGAGATAAAAATATATTTTTATATTAATGAAATATACAAAGATATTTTGGTCCTCTATCTCTTTATCCTCATATCTGTTTTATAAGTAATAAAATTGAATATCACTTTCTAGAGTGTAAACATAATTTTAGAATGAAATATTGTCCCATTATGGGTTTTCTTTATTACATACAGGCTATATTTATCTGTCCCACTCTAATGAATATTTTGAACAATATATATACTAATAATATATCTAATGTTATTATATTATATTTTATCCAATTATGATCCTTTGTGTTAAAGTTTATTATACACTATATCATATCATATGATATATTACCATATGATTACATATAATAACAGTTATATTATGTTGTAATATATTACATTACATTATATTATACATTATGTGATAAATCACTTAATATCATATTATTACATATCATATGTTATAGCCTATACTGTGTTATATTATAACATGCTACATTACATTACAATTCTATATTACTCGAAACATTCTATTGGGATGTTCTAACGCGATCTCTCGTGCAGCGTTAAAATTCTAATCATACAATAAACAATGTGCAAATGTATGCATACAAACATTGTGTTCCTAAACTGAAGATAAACGTCTTTTCATTGTTAACAAGAGTCGTAGGGAGAAAGAAAAACCAATAAATCTTGGGCTATTAAATCTAGAAACGCCCAGTTATCTGTCATTATTTAAAGTAACTAATTTTATTAGAACGACGACGCTTTGAATTGTCTCGGATTAAATAGAAGAGAACTTAAACCATTAACACAACCAAACCTATCCAAACCTGATACTTTGTAAAAATATTCTAATATTGGTTCACGCGATTTGAAGTGAGTTTATGCATGTCATCACATATTTTTTTAGAACATCATCTTCAAGGCGCTGTGAACTTTAAAAATCACCAGGGTTTTTTTAATATAGATGGTCCCCTGCTGGCTAATAATTACCAAAAATATAATAAATCGTAAACACATTTAAAGAGTAGCATAATATTTCATAACAAACCTTCTCACTCATGACCTTTTCATGAGTAAAAACTGAAACTGGTGAAGTTTTATTTGACTTAAATTATATAAGTTGATAAAAAGTAATCAAAGAATTATTATAGAAGAAACTTTTACCTCGCAGTTGATAATTTTTCATTATATCCTTGCATATATGTTCATATTTTATTTTTGCGACATATATACTAAGGGTATAAACACTCTAATGACGCGGTGAATTTTATTAAATAAATACAGCAATACTTTATCTAAGGGATGATGAAATAATTGGGTATTTGTTACAATTGTTTTAAATTATTACTTTCCATTCTTCTATTTCTATATATGGATAATCCCATATTTAACTTACATCGTGCGATGTTTCGAGATTTGCAGTTTTCATTTTACACAAGTTACGTCTACAAGACGGGGTTGTTCTGTAGGTCAGAACTTGTATTAGTTTAGAGGAATTAGACGGCAAATTATTTGCATCGTGTTTTTTTCGGATTTCCGCAATAAGAACATGATAGTGGACTAACAAAGCTCATGCGTAATGGACAAACCACTTGAACGTAATTCTGCTGAGGTAAGCGTGATGGGGTTTACAACAGCTGGACTGTACAGAAGAGGATTCATCGTAGACATTAAACAACTGACTTAGTTCTAATTTTCTCTTCTTGGGAGTTAATGATTGGAGCTCTTGTTAATACCATCACTATGTACAGTCCTTTCCTTGCCCTTATCAGTAAGAAGTACTTCTGCTTAGTGTCACTTTAAAATAAGGTTAGGACAATTTCAATGACAGGAAGGATTTTCTCCATTTGCAATTCCTTGTCTAATCACACTTTTTATCACGTCTCACCTCTTACTGCGCTGTATTGTACTATTTGAAATGAAGAGTTTAATCTCTTATGGCTCTATTCGCTCTCTTCATGTTTTCCTTTAGTTAAATAGGGCCAATTTTGGCTCTATCTATATGTATCTACTCCCCTCTTTATACGCTACTGGTAATCTCCTTTCTAGAGTATATATTCACAAACATCAGCTGATGTTTCTCGTAAAATCTCCAATATCCCCTGCTTTTGAAACTCTCTATAGTTAATTCTCCGAATCCATTCAGCTGTAAAGACAATTATACTGAAATTAATATGAAAAGCTGCAGCACTAAAGGAATTTTTCCACGCCATTCCTCACTAACAGCATCTCAGCATCAAAAATAACAAAGTGTGAAATTATTCACAGAAAACCTATTCCCGCTTTAGACAATGAACTCGCCCAACGTATGATGACTATTCATGTGAAAGCAAGTCTGCCAGGAATGTCGAGGAGGCTGCACCGCCTATTGTAACGCTATGACCTTGATCTTAACACTGGGAAATAATTACAATATTAGAGCTATTATTAAATCTTTAGTCAACTGAATGCTTGGCATCATATTAAATGCGATGATTGGTGTCGAGTTAAGGAATTAATCATCGGGTTCTGTCGATAGAGGAGACAACTTGAGGAGTAGAGGTTGACCTTGAACCTGGCCATCGGATATGTCTAGGTACGAGTCCTTCTCTTTGTATGACCGTCACTTGGTCCATGTAATTACTGACGCATGATTTATTTTATGTGAGTAACTTTGCTATTATTGCTTTATATTGATTTTTAAACAAATTCTATTTATTTGAGGTTGGAGATAGCATTCAATATAGAAGCATTCATTTGATGTATTATTGTTTTAAAAATTCTGTAAAAGAAAGGACCTAAGTAGATATCATTTCTACTGAAAGATAAAAGAGATTAATTTTATCAAAGGTTAAAAAAAAAACATATTTTATTTACAGTACAATTATTTGTGCAGAGTATTTTAATTGGTAGAGCACTACTTATCTTCCAACCTAAACGTCTTGACTTCGATTCAGGGGCAGATCGATTCAACTTGTGAAATTAGACCTTCGGGTCAAATGTGAGTTACGTTAAAGTGAGGCTCGACGTGTAGGGCTGGTCAAATTACATCCTTAAGTACTGTAGGGCTCATACTGCCATCTATAAAATCTATTTACTAAACCTTACCAATGGTATGAAACACACATATCACTGTTATTGTCCTAATCTAAACTTTCACCCCTCCAAGTATAACTACTATATATTAATTACCTCAATATTTTCTCAACCAGGGTTTTCATTTGGTTTTGTGTTTATTTCGTGTTTTATTACTAATTGTGTATTTCGGAGGGCTTCCATTTTTCAAAACAAGCATTAACATTCTACCGTCAAGCCAGTGTTGCATAAATGCAATTATTAAATAAAACCGCGACCTTTAATTATGAGTCCAAAATCTTTCTGGCGAATCGTCGGAACTGCGTTTTATACGCATCAGTTTTAATGTAGCCTACATCGAATAGTAACTATTCATTATACACACATACACACACACTCACACACACACACACACACACACACACACACACACACACACACACACACACACACACACACACACACACACACACACACACACAAACACACAGACACACACACAAGCATACACTAAACACACATACACACACACACACTATTTGTAATTATTAACGTATTAAGAAAATGTGTATTTCTTAATTTTACAAGGAAACGTACTCGTATTATCATATTTAATATGCATACACACACACACATATATATATATATATATATATATATATATATATATATATATATATATATATATATATATATATATATATAGAGAGAGAGAGAGAGAGAGAGAGAGAGAGAGAGGGAGAGAGAGAGAGAGAGAGAGAGAGAGAGAGAGAGAGAGAGAGAGAATACTGTTTTCTTTTATACACTTACACATTTTTATCTGTTCACCGAATACCAACACTCATGTTACGCGTCGACTTCCTGGAGGCGTGGTACTTTCATTTTCTAACGTTTATTATTATATATCAAATTAGTTAAATAATGATGTAATAATTAGAATTTACTGTATATTAATTCCCATACATGCAAATAAAAACGAATTAAACAAAGAATAAAAAATAGAAAGCATTTTTAATTCTTTATAAAGTATTAAATTATACTTTTTAGAAACAACCAATAGCGAGACGGAAAAACATTTAAAATAAAACCAAACCGTTTTAACCTTACTGAAAGCTTGACAAATTAAAGAAGCGCGCATAAGTTGATGTAAGAACCTGAATACATTTCCGACGAATACATACAGTAAGTAAATACAGCATCCGATGATGAGATAGAGATAATCTCAACAGAATGTATCCCCCTTTCCGTCGGTGCTTAAGTCTGAAAGAGTCTGGTATCAGTTTCCTTTTTGCGGCAGATACGGCATCAGCTGGAGTGGGGCAGAATCGATTCACCGCTACAGACCTGGGATGAATAAGGCTAAGCCGAGTTGAACATCGAAATTGAAGTAAAGAAAAATTCTATCGAATTCTGAATCATCATCCGATACATATAAAGGGCTCAACTGAAGAGGCTTCGCGCCCTGGATATTACATAGTGTATGTTTTATGATCAGATGTGTTCAGCGTATATAAAACGTGTTAATGTATAGTCTCATCAAATGTAAAATAATACAAGAGTATGATACTACATCACAATTATTTTTTTAACTACCTTTATTACACAAAATGTCAAACGTACGGAAGTTAAAAATCCGGTGCAATATATTATTTAAGATAATAGCTATGTTCTCTCGACTTCACTACGGTAAAACATTCCTGGAGTCATGTTTTTTGTGCAGGATATTTTTAACTGTAAATTATGAAGGTCAGTTTTAAAATAAAATGCAGTCGAGCCCACGATAGCATGTAATTACGTTGTTCTGAAGAGTGCCATTTCTACAATATCTACAGATAATGAATGTGTCTACCAATAAAGCCCAGTCTGGTAGCGGGAAGCACCTCTATATATTGCCGTTGGAAAGTGGTTCTACATCAACAACGAAACTGCTAGAAGCCAAAATTTCCCACTATTCCCATTTGCAGAGAAACATTATGGCCATTCCTTAGTCCTGAACTACTCAAATACCTCTTCATTATTATTTTAATTCAAGAGTGTTTAGGTTAAAGAACTTTTTATATTATTTTACAAAGTTGGTCTACTTCAGGGACCCGTCTCTGCCTTTTACAAAGTTTGTCTACTTCTGGAAAAAGCCTCTGCCTTTTACAAAGTTAGTCTACTTCAAGAACAAACCTCTGCCATTTACAAAGTCGGTCTACTTCAAAAACAAGCGCGCCTCTGACTTTTACAAAGTTGGTCTAGAACGCACTTCTGATTTTACAAAGTTAGTCTACTTCAAAAACCCGCCTTTACCTTTTACAAAGTTTGTCTACTTTAGGAACAAGCCTCTGCCTTTTACAAAGTTGGTCTACTTCAGGGACCCGTCTCTGCCTTTTACAAAGTTTGTCTACTTCTGGAAAAAGCCTCTGCCTTTTACAAAGTTAGTCTACTTCAAGAACGCACCTCTGCCTTTTACAAAGTCGGTCTACTTCAGGAATACGCCTCTGACTTTAACAAAGTTGGTCTACATCAGAAACCCGCCTCTGCCTTTTTCAAAGTTGGTCTACTTCAGGAACAAGAATCTGCCTTTTACAAAGATTGTCTACTTCAGGAACCCGTCTCTGCCTTTTACAAAGTATGTCTACTTCAGGGACCCGTCTCTGCCTTTTACAAAGTTTGTCTACTTCAGGGACCCGTCTTTGCCTTTTACAAAGTTTGTCTACTTCAGGAACAAGAATCTGCCTTTTACAAAGTTTGTCTACTTCAGGGACCCGTCTTTGTCTTTTACAAAGTTTGTCTACTTCTGGAACAAGCCTCTGTTTTTTACAAAGTTAGTCTACTTCAAGAACGCACCTCTGCCTTTTACAAAGTCGGTCTACTTCAAAAACGCGCGCGCCTCTGATTTTTACAAAGTTGGTTTAGAACGCACCTCTGCCTTTTACAAAGTTTGTCTACTTTAGGAACAAGCCTCTGCCTTTTACAAAGTTGGTCTACTTCAGGGACCCGTCTCTGCCTTTTACAAAGTATGTCTACTTCAGGGACCCGTCTCTGCCTTTAACAAAGTGTGTATATATCTGGAACAAGCCTCTGCCTTTTACAAAGTTAGTCTACTTCAAGAACGCACCTCTGCCTTTTACAAAGTTGGTCTACTTCAGGAACAAGAATTTGCCTTTTACAAAGTTGGTATACTTTAGGAACCCGCCTCTGCCTTTTAAAAAATTGGTCTACTTCAGGAATACGCCTCTGACTCTTACAAAGTTGGTCTACTTCAGAAACCCGCCTCTGCCTTTTACAAAGTTGGTCTACTTTAGGAACAAGAATTTGCCTTTTACAAAGTTGGTATACTTTAGGAACCCGCCTCTGCCTTTTAAAAAATTGGTCTACTTCAGGAACCCGACTCTGACATTTACAAAGCTGGTCTACTACAGGAACGCGCCTCTTGTTTTTAAAGAATAGATCCACTTTAGAACCATGCTTCTGTCGTTTATAGAGTTGCCACCCTTAGAACGTGTATCTGCCTTTTAGAGAGTTGGTGAGCCTCAGGAACGTGGCTCTGTCCACTTATTGATTCCTTATTCCCAGTTCAATTTGTAATTGCAACATTATATTCTTTCCTTAGTCTTAAAGAAGTTCATTAACGCTTTCTTATTACTTTCTACTACGAGCGTTTAGGCTAGGGACCTCTTTATACCCCTTTTAGAGAGTTGGTCAACATCAGAATCGCAGCTCTGCCTTTTAGAGACTTGGCCCACTTCAGGAACGAACCTCTGCATTTTAGAGACTGCGTTAATTTTAGGAATACACCTCGGTCTTTTAGAGAGTTGGTCCACTTTATGAACGCGCCTCAATCCACTCATAGTTTTACTACAATATACCACTATTTCCAGTAAAATTTGTAGGATATCATTACTTTCTTCTCTTAGAATGGTGTGTAAAGTGGAAACACCTTTTTACGACGCTAAATAAATAAGACTATTTCAGGCACACCATCCAGCACTCGTGAAATAATGTGTCCCCTAAAGATTATTCCAAACGTTAGTACCCCTACCTTAATCCTACCAAAATTCCTATCCCTTCCTCCATTTTGTAGCGAAGATAGTCATACGCCCTGATACAATGTACGTAAATTATATGTAACCGGAGACACAAAACAAGACATTAATAAATATTAAAATAATTTATAATCTTATATAGATTTAGCTTTTATGGCCATTTCGATTACCACGTTGTCATCACCATAAAGTTGATAAGTTCATTCAGTAGCTTTATTGTAGTTGTATTCTCTTATGATGATGACTTGGTCATCGAGATGTGTATGAGAATTTAATCTGAATTTAATATACACAGAGTTAAACTTTATACTTCAATTATTATTGCATTAATATTATGTATTGTGTTTTTGGATTTATAGTTAATTGTAATAATTGTAATATTGGTTTTTGTTCGATTGATATTACTTTCATAGATAATTTTAAACATGGAATAAAAACCTCTTCAACTTACCTAGTTTTTGAACACTTCTGACTAACAAAAATACTGTTTTCATCTAGTTTGAAATCTGATTAAAAATGTTTAAATTAAATAAACTAGACGTTAACGTCAATAAGTGAATGTTTATTTAATTCCTTTAAAAAATAAAATTTGTGTAAGATTAATCGTTCGCAGATAAAATTAGGTTAAAGTTGTAAGAAACATTTCACTACTGATACGCAAATGATTTAAATACAGAACTCACCTGTTGTTCAAATGCATCATCTGTTATTCTATCCTAATGATTCAGTTCCCCAATGTGTAACCGGATTCAGTGTTAAAAATGTTAATCGAGCTTGCACGCACGAATACACGCTGTAAAAATACGTTCAGAAATATGCACTTTTATCCAAATGGTAATTTATGAGATTATTTAGTTTGCTTGGTCATTTTAAAACAATAAAGTTCTATAATTGCGCAGTATATAATAGAACGTAAATAACAGTGAATAGACAAAACTAGACGTTATCACGAAAGTATGTGACAATCCGGAGATCTACGAGTTTTGTCCCGAACATTACCGAATTCAAAAAATTGCGTTCAGTGCTAACATCTGTTTTTCACTTCACTTAGAGGTTGTTTAGAGGTTATGTTTAAAATAGATTCAAATGCAATTGCCAACATTGAGAAATATAGTATAATAGATTAGATAACGTGATCAAGGAAGATATTATACAACAGATGTCTACTACTCGTCGGATATATGACTTTCTGTATTGTACATTAGCATATAAGTTAAAGGTATTGCCTAGTACGTACCGTTAATTACAGTTATATAATATACTGATTCAGTAAGAACATTTTCCAAAATTAGTTTATTTATAAAATATTACTTCAAAAATACATTTCTTAAGATCATTTTTTAAAAAGTTATATTTAAAAGTTTATAAGTATGATAAAGTGTAATATTAAAATTAAAACATGTAGGATTATAACCATAAATATGGGTATATTACGATCTGCAAGATTTATGGCTTTTCTATACTTTGGAATATACAATGAATATCTAAAGAAAATCAAACCATAAAAGATTTCATAACTTTATTGTTATGAACTTTTTGAAGTTTTGTATGAACTTATACTTTTTAAATTAGACTAAATAAATTATTATGTATTTTAAGTTAGAATCAGATGTCACGCACAAGACTGTCATGTTTTTTTGTATATTTATTGTTTTATTTCTTGAATCTTCCATTGTTGCTTTATTTGTTTATCATATATTATCTTTATTTATCGCAAAACTATAAACTACTTTAATATTTTCATCTATCCTATGACATTTCCTTCTTTCGGATGTTTGTCAGCGTGTCAGATTTCTTAAATATTTTCTGGATCGATGTTTATAACGGGCAGGTCTTCTTCCTGGTCACAAAATACTCCAAGCCCCTTTTAAATAATTTTAGGTTTTTATATTTGTTTTCTTTCCATGTTTTTTTGCAAAAGGTATTGCCACTTTTTTTGTTTAAAAATTTAAAGATTAATTTTTTGTTGTAGGAAAATGTTTTTATGATTATCATTTTTTTATTATATTTTTTGTAGAATAAATAGAAAGCGAAACAGAAAATAACAATGTATGTAAACTAAGTGAAAGCTACTTTCGACTCATTTTAGTTTTAAATGCAAATTTTGAAGTTGAGTTTTAGTTGCTATTTCCACGACTACCATGATTTTTTTTACCTTTATGATTTTAAAATCTATATAAACATTTTACTAAAAGCGATACTAGCAATTCACCGCCAAAAATTCCAATCAATAGTAATAAAGACTTAAAATCCTGACGTAACAGATCTCTGTATTGCTAAAGCAGGTACTCTAGTATTGCAAAGCTCTAACTATAGTTTGTATCGATTTAAATACTTTGTATTCTAATATTGTTGGTTATATAGTGTTATTTGTTGTTTAAAACATAACTTGAGTTGAATAACACACAAAAACCTCTAAACATACATATTTTTTAATCTAACTTGACGTACATTTCGGTTACCAAGTAACATCCTCAGAGATATGACAAACTCGCCTATAACTCATTACTAATTTCCTCACCTATAATCAATAAAACTACTTACCACCACATTTAGTTGATTAGTGATTACTCTCACCCCTACATCAAGGTAAATTAAACATATTTGTGGTTAATCTTGTGTGTAATATTTATTATTTATTGTGTTTAAGGTTGATGGCAGATCACAGACCAATTCATGCTTTTACAAATACACTCTACGTTTCGATTTTTTATTCGGTAAAACTTTTTCAAGAGCTAAAAGTTTATTAATCTAATATTAAACCATAATTGTTACAGTTTATAACATTCATAACAATACTTCTAACATAAAATATTTTTCTCAGGTCAATTTGCACTACTAGAAAAATTAAATTTTGATCAAAATTAAATTATTTAATATAATTGTTATCACTTAATATAAATATAATTCACAATTTATTTTTATTAAGCCACATTATTTTTTTTCTAAATAATTACTGAGGATTTGTGTTATTTCAAATTATAATTTAGTTGGCTAATAAACCCTTATGTTCCCTTTGTGTAATCAGTATTCGCGTGATTAGTGATAATATATTTATAGGTTTGGTTTATATTAAACTTAATCGCTTAGGGTTCTTCGCATACACTATATAAAAATATGAAGTTTCTATATTTAACAGGAGGTACAGAAAATTCAGTGAAACTACCCCAACACTATAGTGAAAGCTAAACACCGGGTCTGTTGGTCCAATAAAAACCTACAACCGTATATATTATGGTAACTTTTTATTACAAAACGGCAACGAATTGCCGAGCTTTTGCAACAGCTGTTCGATATTGGAAGGGGCTTGCGTTGATTTATATTCTTCCCCAGTTAGGCTTAATTAATTAATCACTAATAAAAAGCTGAAAGTAGGGCTCTTTTGAAAAAATCTCGCAACACAATTAATAACGCCGTTCAGTTCGTTCGAGACGAATCTTAAAACGAACTCTTTGGTTATTAATTTCCACATCCAACTTTGCATGATTTATGCGAGCGTCAACGCTGCGACTGCTTTTTGCCGACGGTAATTCAAGGCTGATTTAACCCGCGGCTAAGTTACCCAACTGTAAGGCGCGATTACTTCACCTCAACTTGCCGGAAACCTTAACGCCCGTTTAGAGAGGTTTTTTAAAATTGAAATCTTACAGTTACGTTATTTTCAGGTATTTAATAATTTAGTTTCTTTCCGGTCACAATTGTGGGGTCATTTTTGCTCCACGACCGCGAAGCAAATTAGGTTTAGGTTAAAAGCAGCAGAGGCGGGTTTCTGAAAGCGCGCAAAACTTGACCCGAACGGAGCATCCCAATTAAAGTTTATTTAGGTAGCCACTAAATCTAGAGTCAAAACCGTTATACTGAAGAAATTCAAAATATTTTTCACATTAAAAGCAAAAGATAAATGTGATTTAATATGCTTAAAGTATAGGAAAATTTATTTAGTATATTTATTTATTGATTAGTCGGGTTTGAGGTTTCCGGGTAGTGGGAATACAACTCCTTATGACTCCGATAAACAATACGTGTAGGTCAGCGGCGCACCTAGAATCTCATTAAGGGAGGAGCAAGGACGCCAAAAACAGGGGCACATCAATTCTGTTACGATATTCTTTAAATCACTCAAATTACTTCAATGCATTCTACATTGTTTTACTTTAGGTCGCCAAATCAACACTGTGTATTCTCAAGGGAAAGTTTTGAAGCTTTTGTCTTTATTGATGCATTAAAATGTTGCTGTTAAATTTTAATTTGCTAACTTATGCTCCTAATATTTCAGCTACAAATAAAACTAAAAATTGTATTATTAACACTTATTTCTTAGTTAATTAAATGTTAAGGCATACGCACTACACCTTTTCTAATGAGGGATTACGCGCGTATTTTTTTTCTTTATGGGGATGACCAGTGGGGATCCAGACCCCCTTCCCCCCTTCGGTGTGCCTCTGGTGTAGATCGATGTTGACAGTCGACAACGTTGCCGTCTGTACCAAGGGATGGTCTTAGGAAAATTCATAAACGCGTCAACATTTCAGGAAATATATTATAAATGTTATTTATAAAAGGAATGAATATTTGTTTAAATATATTTTTACGTCCCTCTTTTGGTGAATGCAAATTCCCCTTTTTTTAACTTAGAATCTTAAAATACAACTTACAAAAAAGTTTCAGGTGACAAAATACTGAGCAATGCATACGAACACGTGGTTTACTTGTTAAATTTCAAAGAGTTCGACTTAAAATTAGAGAAAATTAAGTGTGTTGTATTTTAAACTTAAAACTCTAAAACTTATTCTAAGCCTTTTCGATTGGTAAGATTTTATCTTTAGCGAAACATAATATTATTTTAAGAGTTTTATTTCTTTCTATTGTTTAGGCTACTATGAAAATTAACATACATAATAAACCATACCAGACCACAAACTTTTAACCAATATAACCACTAAGAGGGTTTACTTTATAAAAAGGTATCAAATAAAATGTCTTAAATGTAAACCCTCAGATGAATTCATTTCAAATTATTATGAAAAGACAAAATCGGCCTTTGATTAGATCGAAAATATTCGTTCAAATGTTTTTGAAATAAGGCTTTGGGAATACAATGTTTACGGATGGAAGAATATAGTGGTTTTAAAGGTGTTATGCAGATTGTTCTATCTTTGCCTGAACAGGATTTGGAAGGATTGTAATTACAGGTAGGATTAAAGTATGGATGTTATATTCTCTGGTCTTAGATAAAGGAAATTATTGTGAATCCTTGTGAAGGATAGCATACTAGGAGAAATATTCTGTATCAGAGTGGGAGGTGACACCCGTTACAAAGGCTGAAAGGGTGGAGTGGGGCAAAGGTAAGGTTGTATTGGATGAATAGTGTTCCCGGTAAGGGGTTTAAAGGAGAAATATAACTCCCTTGAGGGGTGCTGACCTCATTTAAGCCTAGTATTCACTAGCACCTAGTAAAGATGTTTTTACGCTATTATCCGAAAAAATATCTGGAAATTATCGTAAATAAATTTCGTGTTTTCAAATCGTTCCTAAAATGAAAAAAACCAACAATTTCAAACTCTTGACTCCCGCCCGGATGACTAGAGTGAATTGCTAAACAAGAGACATGGTGCCGTGTCTATTGGTACCACTATGCACGAGTCTTTCACCCTCACTGTAAGGCCTATTCTAGTAGCTTTCCCATCCGTGGGACGAGTCGAACTCCAACTTGACACATTATCTTCGGCCGCTTCTCCAGAACTACTGAGGACCGATAGAATTTTCCAAACCTCAAATTTCCGTACCTCAATACACCGTCTGATTAGGTCGGTCCAGGTATTGCAATCTAAATTTTATCTACTCTCTTTTGATCTTACCTCAGACTCGGTACTTGGTTCTGTGTGGGCATAAACCCTCTTGTGAGATCTCTGACCAGAGCACACAGTTAAAAGTAATTAGTAGTCTTGTAGTGGCTTGATTACTAGAGAGACAAAATGATTGCCCTTGGTCTAGCCTAGGATAATAAAGGCCAGTTGAAGTAACACTACTTTAAATTCTTAATAGCTCGAGTAATGAAAATCTAAACTGTCTCCCTTAGGCCATATTAAAGCTATAAGAGAGGTCGTTATTACTAAAATAGAAAGCCCAATAAGATCAGGTTGACATATTCTCCAATGTGCCTAAACATACAGGTTTATTTTAGGGGGTTTAAAGTAGGTCTGAATCTTTTTCACTAAATAATGGGGTTCGGTCATATGAGTACTTATTTAAAATAAAAAATCTTCATAACAAAGTAAATCTATCGGGAAAATCCTAAAAATATAAAGGTTCTAAATTTAGAGATCCTAAATCACAAATGTTTATCTATCGTGCAATGTGAGGAAAGGATTTACCTTACAAATACTTTCATAATGACTTATCTACAGAAAACATATTCGAGCGTCGTCCTGTGTACCCCGTTATAAATGTAAATAAGTTTGCAATATAAAGTATGATGTGTGTGGTTGTTCATATTTTATGAAATGTAAGTTGTGGTAACAGTGCTAATGGTAGAACATCTGTGCTTGAATATTGTTGAAACGATACTATCCAGGTCAGGAATATTTTTGTTTATGTAGATCCTATAACGTACTATTTCAAAAGATTTATGTGGAAAACATTAAAAGATAAAATTAAATTAATATAAGCTTTTAGAAAATATACGAGTATAAAACTATGTCCCGCAATGTGGTCCTTCCGACTAAATATTTATGTATAAAATACAGTTGAATAAAAAAAAGCAATAATACTCTATTTAACCTTAATGAGTGGCGGTAATAAAAAGTTTGCAGTAACACGGGCGTAACGACTGCACAAGCGCGCAATGTAAAACACCTGCGGTTAAGTGTAGGCAATTGGTGACGGCAGTTCCAGAAATGGATATAGCACTGCTTCCCATCAAGCCCTTTATTGGTACAAGTTGTTTTTGTCCAGATAGGCATCAGAAGAAGGCGTTTATATTTCAGATTTATGCGTCGACCTGTCTCGCAGCGACTAATAAGGGACCGCTGTTTATAGGTAATGCTAAACGCAGATTGTAACGGTGCGAATGGAACGAAGTCTGCCGTTTCCTGTTTTATGTTGACATTATTCTATCGCTGAGATCTGCGATCGCAATCATTATACTTGCTGACGACACAAACAGGAATTCCGAACTCCGTTTTATAAGAAACAGAGATATTTATGCATGTTTAGCTTATGTTCCCATCATTAGTTTGTCCACTGTACTGAAGGTGTTAAAGTCGTATTTGATGTGCTTGGCGTTGTACTACTAGACCGAATAAACATTGGGCGCGAAAAGTATGTGAATTATTACTAGACCGAGTAAACATTGCGCCCGAAAAGAGGAATACTAGCATCACTACTACCTGACCGAGTAAACATTACCTTTAAAGAAGGATATACTAGCGGCAGTACGCTACTACCCGACCGATAAACTTTAAGGACGAAGAGGGGTATACTAGCAGTACTACTACACGACTGAGTAAACATTGGCTCTGAAGATGGGAATACTAGCATCACTACTACCCGACCTAGAAATCATTGAGGAAAAATCAGGAAGAGGAGAATACTATCAGAAAGGATATACTAGCGGCAGTACGCTACTACCCGATCGATAAACATTAAGGGCGAAGAGGGGTATACTAGGAGCACTACTACACGACCGAGTAAACATTGGCTCTAAAGATGGGAATGCTAGCATCACTACTATTGGACCTTGTAAACATTAGGGGAAAAATAAGTACAGTATTGCTGCTATGTTGCTAGGACCCTCCTCTTCAGCCACAATCTTAACTCGGTTGGTTAATCACATAGTTTTTTTTAAATTTTAAACAAAATAAAAAAACTTGAATAAATTCGGAAAATAAGGTAGAAGACTCTGCGAGGAAATCCAGATTTAAACATTTTAACAGTGATGCCCCCCCAGCTCATAAAATACTCTCCTACTTTGGTCGCCAGGGAGACCCAGAAATTCTTCTTTGGGGGCACAACAGTCGTGTAACGCGCCTATCGGAGGGTTCTAGCACTGGGCACAAGGAATGGCGAGCGGTTGGTAATCACGATAATAATGTAACTAAAGATTGTAAAGTTCATTCAAAACCCTGTATTTTAACAATAATCACCTATTTCATAATATAAACTTATTTTGAACTAAACCCCACTTATTCCCAACTAGTGCAATCCTATCAATTGTAAATGTTGACTGTTGGGAGGGACACGTGGCCCTTGGTTGGCTAGTGTTTGTTGCCACTATACTTTTCTAATTTTAATTCAACCTTATACAAACCTCCTTGACTCTATGCAATATAAGATATGTATTAATGTAGCTTGAACTTATCAACCCAATACGTTCTGCCGTTAATACCCGTGCTGCTTGCGTTATCAAGATCATCGGTTTTATCGTTGGGAAACACTTTCTAAAGTTCTGTTCCATTTATTTAAACAGATTTCGTTCTTCAAAAACCTATTTTTGTCATTTGCGTTTATGCTTTCGTTTCGAATCCGAAAAAAAGAGAGATTTCATCGAGATCGAATCAGTTTTCCTGTCCCAAAATTAAATAAAAAAAAAATATATATACTATATTTTTAAATTGTCTTATCTGTTTTGAAAATTTGTTTTAAATTATTTGTATTTATTATATTGAAATATCAAAGATTAAATATAATTGTAAAGAAGTAGTTTGCACTCTATTTCTCATGCATAAAATTCCAAAATAAAAAAACAAGAAAATCAAGTATGAATTAGAAGAAAGTATTTTTCAGAGAGTTATTTTCTATGACACAGTATTAAGGTCATCACCATACACTTTTCTAAACAGCTAATATTTTCTACGATTTATTTGAATCTTCAATACAAACACCGCATGCCGAAACAATGTTTCCCAATTACAAATAGCATTCCACGCGTTCACGTCTCCGAAACAATCAAACACGAGCCAAGAAGTCATTTGGCCCAATTAATTATGAATTCTCATTTTGTGTGTGTCAGAGGGTTGAATCTGGAGGGGTTGTTTTTACCATCCAAAGTGAAGCTGTGGTTTTCAGAACAACTAAATTGGGTTTCTAATTAGGAAAGTTAGGACAAAGAAAAGCAAAGTGAGCGCTGGCGGAGGGGTATAATTCAGTGATACAGAGCGCGGTTTACCATCGGGCTTATCAAACATTAACTTCGTTTCCGAGATGGAAGGATTTCGAAGCAACAAAGCAACTACATCTTAAAACATTAATGTTTCTAATTGCATTGGATTTTATGGAGGTAATTTGTGGCTTATTGTTTCTACAAACACAATAGTGTCAGTGGTTTCGTGATTGTCTTGGTAAACCAATGGCTAAGTGTAAGTGCTCTACATCCAATCAGTGCTTTACAGCAAACATACTAATAGCGTTTTATTTTATATGTGATTCGTGTGTTTGTGTGTGTGTGTGTGTGTGTGTATGTGTACACACACATACACACACACGCACACGCACGCAGGCACACGAACGCACGCACGAACACACACACGCACGCACGCACAAGAACGCGCGCGCGCACACACACACACACACACACACACACACACACACACGCACGCACACGAACACACACACACACGTATAAAAAATATAAATATTTGCATATATATATATACCCTCGAATTACGGTAAACTCGGATTACATGGAAATACGTTCCTGCGAAGCCCAGCTCATTGCCTTTGAATACCGTATTTATATAAACATTTCTTGGAAGCCCGACGCATTTAGTTTGCGTACCACATTAATATAAATATTTCTTGAAAGCCTGGCCATTTTCTTTTAAATAGATATAATAGGTTGAAATAAAAAAAAATTGAATTATGTTTAAGCTCGAATCATCGGGGCCTGGATTTTCGAGACTCTACTATATTTGTATGTGTGTACATACTAATATACACATGCGCGCAAGTTTGAAAACACCCATAATGTACAAGGCAATCCCTTACATACATATTAATGGCCGGCCTATCAACAGAGGTTGTGTTGGCAGAGAAGTTATAAAACAATTTGAACTAACTAGGTATCAACTAGGGTTGTAACAAGGCCGAAGCCTCTCGCATTGACATCGATGTAGATATGGTATTCTATTGATATGACTTAGTCATAGAAATATACTTGACAGTTTTATGTATATATATATATATGTATATATATATATATATATATATATATATATATATATATATAACGTAATAAACGTATGTTATTTTAATACCACCTTAAATTGTGGTATTGAACTAATTGTTCTTTTTTAATATTGCCACGTGAAACATTATGTGAAACAAGTGTGAAGTTACAAGACAAAAATTAATGTTGAAGATAATAAAACTGAATTAATATCTGTGACGAAATAAAACTAACTGAATTAAGATATTGGCATCGTTAAACGTTCCCTAAATGAACAGTTTATTCGAACGGCTGTGGATGTTCACAAAGTGCCCACTTGATATTCCTCTCTGCCGGCAATAATTTCCGTTCCTTGCACACAAAGAAGTGATAAACGTGTGTGGCCTTGGTAATAAACCATGGCCGAGAAGACGTGTGAATAGGAACAAAAAGGATATTTAATCCGTCATCAACATTCGTAGCATCATGCTCGTCGTAAGCTAAGCGGCACAATGCATGCGACGGGGGCGGGCGCTGCGCCCACAAAAACTCACTCTTTGGCCCACTAATTATCTCGTAATTTATGCCTAGATTACTTTTTAATTACACTTTAGGAAAATTTTTGTTAATAGAAAAAAGACGTTCAAATTAATTGTGAACGTTTGCTTGAACAAGTAATTTAAATAGATCGTCAAGTAAAATACATTTTAGTTCAATATTACCTACAAGATAAAAAACATTAATATATATAAAACTAAAAAAGGAACGCGTTAAATAAGAGAGTGATAAATAAAATGAATAAAACGTTATAAAAAATAGAGTAGAAGAAATGTAAAATCAACAACCTTTCTGAAATGATATATTCCGTGTTGTAAAACGAAACATGCGTTATGACTATGAAATGGTGCATTGAAATCTCTTCCTGCAAAATATAGCTATTAAAGCGTAGTCAAGAGATCCTAATTCACAGTAAATATGTAAGAACTGTAACAGGGACTTGTGCTAGGTGTAGGAGGCTACTCTCGTCCATCGAAGAGCTAGATCACAGCTGTGGGAACGTTCGTCAAGACCAAAGAGGACATTGGACGAGTGTGTGTACAACGTAAGCGTATATATATTAGGGGAAGGTGGAAGGTGCGAGCTAGTCTCTCTCTCTCTCTCTCTCTCTCTCTCTCTCTCTCTCTCTCTCTCTCTCTCAGTCTTTCTCTCTCACACACCTTCTCTCTTTCTCTCTCTCTCTCACTCTCTCTCTGTCTCTCTCTGTTTCTCTCTCCCTCTGTAATGGTCCAGTAGCACTATCTAAACCGAAACAATTGGACAGTGTATACAGGTACAGAAACCTGGGGGTTCGAAAATTTTGGTCACGATTAGTTTTGGAAAAGTGGCCAAATCGTAGTGTATGATTAAATTTCCTTTTGTCCCAAGAGCCAAGCGGTAGAGAGTCCAGGCATACAGACTGTAAATGGTTCTTACAGACTGGTACCACGGGTCGTGGGACCAAGCTCCCTGTCTGGGCCTGACGAAAGTCAGCTGAGCAGGAGTCACGAGTTCGAGGTCGGATTCGTGGGGGCGTGGTCTTGAACTACAGACGTGGAAATGTCCCCTTGTGTTATTCTTCAAACTGTAAGAATCGCCTGAAAATAGCAATAAACCAGAACAGCCGCCTATTATCTTCGAGAACACGATAGCATCAACGAAGAACAATTTTATTAAAAAACCATCCAATAAATTTACCGGACGCAATATTTCTTTGTAGAATATCAGTTTGTAAATATAAAGATTTAAAGTTTGCCTATTTTTTGCGGCTTTTAATCTGATTTCTTAAACAAATACCATCTATAGATGCACTAAAATATAACGCTTCTTTAGTACGTTTTGGAGTCTACCAAAAATTATATACAAAGAAATGTATCATATAATCTATAATTTTAAAAGCTGCAATTTTACAAACTTATGTTTCAAAATTTTTTCTTGAGGGTATAAATTACCCCTGTACCAAAAGAATTCGTGGATCTGCTACTGAACAGATCGTTTCATTCTGTAAGGATACCTGTGAAAGTTGGATTAGAGTAGAGAACTAAAACATCTCCTATACTGAAGCGATGAGTAATATAGTTGATGCCCCTTGGCCTCTTAAATAAGTATATCTGATAAGTAAAATAAAGTGCCTATTAGTTACCTTTTGTTAGGAAAGAGTAGCCAATAACATTGTTTTACCATTTTTACTGATTTTCTATTTATGCACGTGTGCATGAGTATTGTTCATGGCACACTTGTAGTTGGTGATATAGTGGTTCCAAACGAACAAACACCCAAGCTTCCTGTACAGCCCCCGTGGTAAACAGTGCAATAAGGTCATGTGACGGAAAATCTATCTAGATTTACGTTTTCATCACTTACTCTTCATTAAAATCTTTGTGCTTTAACAGTACCTTTAGGACATATGATGGAAGGAGTGTTTTTTATATAGAATATTTTAAGTTATTTACCAGGGCATAACTGCCTGAATTATAACAGACTATAAGGCGCTGTAGCTCAAAATACAGCACTCTTTATACAATAGTAATATAATTAATTTATTTATAAATAACAACATTGTTCGATCATTTTAACTAATTTTCTATTTATGGAAGTGTGCTTGAATATTGTTCAGGGCCCACCTGTAGTTGGCGATATAGTGATTCCGATCGCTCAAACAGCCAAGCTTCCTCTACACGTTATTCCCGTGGTAAAGCTCGCGCAATAAGGTCATGTGACGGAAAATCTATCTAGATTTACGATTTTCATCACTTGCTCTTCATTAAAATCTTTGTGCTTTAACACTTGGGGATTTCCAATTGCAGTTCTTTTAGAACATATGTTGGGAGGATGGTTTTTTATATAGAATACAAGTATTTTAAGTTATTTACCAGGACATCAGAACTATCTCAATTATAACAGACTATAATGTGCTGTAGCTCAAAATATAGCACCTTTTATACAATAGTATTACATATATCAATTAATTTATTCATAAATAACTAGCTATACCCTGTCCCGTTTTGCTGTGGCACATTGTAGTTCCATAGATACAGAGCTTAAGCTTTGTTATTTGATCGAAATGTTGCCAGAATCAACCTAAGAATTGTTTTCCCAGTTCCTCCTGCAGTATGCTTAAAGAAGTGACACACCCACCCCAAACTACTTTATCATGCCTTTATGCTTACACGTTAATTTGGGAATGCTTGATTGGACATATTACTGAACATCACCGGTGGTGTGACTCCAGTCACGAAGCTAATCCACATCGAATGAAGCGGACGCAGCTCGGGTGGGTGCAGGCATTCCCAAATACCCTCTACTTACGATTTGGCTGACGGCGCAGCTTATTCAAGACATGACCACGCAAAATTACCTAGATTGAGATAAATATTTAATTAAGATTGTATAATAATCTGAATGGGATGCAAGTGGATAAGTTTGTTTTTTGTCAATAGACAATGTAATAGGGAACAGGTAATGCTTCACATATGACTGAGGTTGTCGTTAGCTAGAATGGCGAGTATTGCAGTGGAAGGCGTGGTTGCTGGTAGACAGCTGACTGTTAAAACACTTTTTTTCTGTGGTCAAGAGGATGTTGCTGACGAGAAATCATAAATAAAAACCACCTTTGAAGTAGGTTACATGTCATGTAAAAATTTCAGCTCAATCGATTTAGAACTTTTACAGTTTTTGAAGCGTACACAAACCAAAATTTTATTTTTATATATAAACTATAACAATACCGGACGTGTATTACACAAACAGAATATATACAGTGAAACATTGTTGACAAGTCTGATATACATCACAAACATTGTGAACACAATTTGAAAGTAATTTTAATCATTTTTCCTATACCTATATAAATACGTTTGTGAAACCCTTTTTACAAATTACCAACAGAACTTTGACCCACATTACCACATTTCCATTGAAACAAAATTAATGTTAATACACGTATTCTGTTTCAACATTCATCAAAGAGTCCGATTACCCATCATGATAATTCTCAAATTAATTGGACAGAATGCATATCCTAAATCAATGTGATTGAACGCAAATAGTTTGCAGTCCGGTGTGTATTTACAGTTTGTTGCGCATTGCACAGAGTTCGGTTTTATTTAATCTGGCGTTAAGTAAGATTTGGCAGAATTTCGGTAATATTTACCACTACGTAAGCTAATTTGTCAGACGAGACCCTGTTATGGCAGAATGATTGTCCGCTTACATCTGACACTAGTCAGGCCTGCGATCTGTACTCCTTCAATGGCGCTCTTTACGTATATCTAGAAGTGAGAGATTTACTGAAGTCTTGCAGTCTTCCGTTAAACTTTTATTAACGAATTTAATAATGTAATAGTTAATAGTTATATTGAATGTAATAGTTGAAGTAACCTTAGCAATAATTGGAAAGATTAGGATATGTTCCATCTGAATAATTTGTACACGAACCTAGCGCTCTTCTACGCGAAACTGTCATTGAGGAAGAATTATTCAACTATGTATTAACGTCCTCTACTGTCGCCATTTTTTTATTTATTCATCTAGCTTTCAAGTCAGAATAATTTCCTTCCTTATCTTTCTACCCTTTTGTTCATCTTCCTTCTTCTGCCTATTCCTGGAAGCTTTTACGTTAATCTTCGTCTTTCCGATGCTTTCTTTATCTTCACTTTTCACTTAATATTTATTTATGACAAACGCGTTGGTTGTTGTGTACTAACCACGAAGCATAAATGTTTTTTATTTTCTAGCATTCTTCCACTTTTCATCCAGCACTTTTTGGAACAGCTCCAGAAGCAATGTTACTTCCTTTTTGCTTCTCTTTTCATGGATTTTCTCATCAATTACTATTTCACGAAGAACAATTTCTGCATGTAATTTGCCATTCTTTCTTTGATTTTTATCTTTCCGTCGTTCGTAGCCTATACATTTCTTTTAAGGTTTCTTTCTAGTAAGCAATCTCCACTGCGTGTACTAACAACATACGTCTTCAACTTTCAAACGTTATTTTTACTCTTCGTTGAATAATCTATTCCGTTCAGAATTTTTTGTAACTATTCCTAGTAGCAATGCCTCCTCCTTTATTTACTTCTCTTCCATGTTTTTCCACATCAATGGTTATTTTATATGGAACAATTTCTGCATACTATGCCTGCATTTGCCATTCTTTCTTCAATCTTTATCTTTTATTCGACCTTCTCCTTTAATGTTTTTGTAATCACTAATCGTTGTAACACGTCTGTTATATCTTCATCTTCCTTTATCGGACTCCTCCCACTCGATATTTTTATAGAAACAATTGCAGCATATTAAATGTGCCAAACAAGAATCTTCCTGATTCAATATTCGCTATATTGTTGCTCTCTTTTTCACTTTCTTTTCAATAATTCTTTTCAACAACCAGTTTCTATTGAATACAAAAGTAGCTAAACCGTTTTCAGTTATAAATTATTCTTTCCAATTTTCTCAATATCCATTTCATTTTTACTTCACCTATTTTACCAGTTCAAATCTATTGCAATATATATATATATATATATATATATATATATATATATATATATATATATATACAAACACACATCCAAAACCATTCTCCAGAACAGGTCACTCGAAAGACAATGCGTTAATACAGGCAATATATTCTGCAAAGTGTATTCAAACTATTACGTATGTTTAACAACGTTGCACCGCATAATTGTATTAATTAACTAAACTATTCCTCAACGAACAAAGCCAATAATAATATTGCATAGATCATTAAATGCACATAATTAATGTGGCATTGTTACGAACACAGAGTAGCGAGCACAGATAGTTTGTTAACAATCAGTGCCACAGATATTTCGAAAACCACCATAACTGTGGCCAGCTGATAGTTAATATTGGCTTCAACATCGTGAATATTTTACTATGTAGGTCAGGTTAGAAATAATTTACTTGTTCATTTTCATTAAAGACTTTTCCTCTGATTTAATCAATCTTATTTCTTGTCTTTACTGCGATTGGACTTAATTATGTAATACCTCGAAAAACAACACAAAATTACAATTTGGCGATCGGTGGAACTAAGGGGGAAAAGTGAATACTTCAATGGAAAAATTTAGTTATTAAAGGCTTTAACAAAATCTATTAATGTAGTTATTACACAATATCTAGATCACAGTGGTACAATACAATACAATGAAAATATTGGAAAGAACCCCAATAACACAAAAATAATCAAAAATAACAAATAAAAGAATTTACCTAAGACCAAACCCTTATGTACATTTCGATGACCATGTCATCATCGTCAGAGGGTCTTATTACAAAATTACAATTTAGAAAACAAGAAGTTACAAACTAGAGTGGTATTTTCTAGAAATCAAACTAGATCACTCTAGTTTGTAACTTCTTGTTTGCTAGATTGTAATTTTTTAATGAGACCCTCTGATGTTGATGACATGGTCATTGAAATGTACATAAGGGTTTAATCTTAAGTAACTTGTTTTATTGCTTATTTTTGATTATGTTTGTGGTATTGGGATTTCTTTCCAATATTCTCATTGTAATGTAATTATTATTAAAACAATTTATTTAGTAGATTTTTTAACAAAGTCTAGTTAATCTAGTTAAAAATAAATTAATTTAGTTAATACAAAAAAATTATTTACTGAATATATTCAAAAAATTTAATTGAAATCGGGTTTTGAAACTAAAATATAAAGTCAATCAACATTATATCGAATCAATTGTAGTGACACTTTTTGAACATAAGTTATTTTTTTACTGATAAAATATATTGAATAATAACATTTTAACTTAATAATGTACGATATAGGCCTATAAAGTAATATGACAGCTGTTCCACAACATAACCCATAACATAAAATTACCTATCATAAAAAGTTGAACATCTCAGTTCACTTTGAAATATCGATTATTGACTCCGTTATCTAAACTATCGATTATCGTCTCTATACCTATTAAACACTCAATTTATTGTCTCTGTTAAAAGGATACTTTTAACCCCCTTTGTTTTTGAACCTGAGTTGATCATATAATTTCTTTAAACAATCGAAAACTAATTAAAAGTAAAGCTTTTATTGGACTATTTTGTAATACTTCATTACATTTATCATCAAGTACAAAATAATTTGGAATAATGTAATTTTGCTTCATTCTTTATGTCCTGTATCTCACTTCATTACATTTATCATCAAGTACAAAATAATTTGGAATAATGTAATTTTGCTTCATTCTTTATGTCCTGTATCTCCCCTACCCGGCCTCATCCTTACCTCTCGTCATCAAAAGCTGAGTATTCTTTGCCTTCAGTGAGAAGGTAGGCGAGAAGCTACGCTGTGTCCGAGAACAGCGCTAGTGGCAAAATAAAACTATATTTCTTAAGGTGTCGGTACCGACAGGTGGTCTCGCTGTCTTAGTTTTAATAATATCGTCTCTTATCAAAAATATTCATCATAAAGAATAGAGTAAAAATATGGGTTACGGATATAGATTCAAATTAAGATTAAAAATAGTAGTTTCATTTTATTTTTTTTGCAATTAGGGTTTGCCGTTCTATTATATTAGTATTTGTTTGCCACTAGAACTGGTCGAATTAAATTAGACATTGTTGGTCATTAGTTTATTTTTAAGGGTATAATATTTATTTATTTTCTCCTTACAATGTTTGGAATAAAAGAAGGTTAATTCCATTCTCAAAGGAAATACTTGTTTTAAATCTTTTACTAAATGTCATTTTCACCTTGTATGAGTGTTACATTCAAATCACCTCTCGTCGACCATATTTGTCATGTACCATCCAAAAGGCTCAAAGATATGAACGCGGGGTTAGTAGGTACCTCTCGAGGACACTGGTAGAGAAAGAATGGGGCCACGTGGTCTTAGATCAGCCATATAAAAAAGTGTTCCAGATGTAGTTTTCGGCCAGTTGGTTTATGCTCTTATCTACCCATTACGAATCGAAAAATCCCCCCGTTTGCCCTTCTCGACGATGGCTATAATTAGATGTCTTTCTCCCTATGTAACCGAAATGATTGAGGGATGGCCGGCACAAATGGTCCCCTAATAAGGAATCATCTTCCTTAATATTAGGGAGTTGGTCACATTATTGTCCTAATGTTTAATGTTCTTTTCGCTTTTGATTTTTAAAAAAACGTAAGCGAAATGCATATTACAAATAAGTGCATATTATAAAACATTACGATGGAAGTCACAATGTACAAATTAT
This sequence comes from Prosapia bicincta, assembly GCA_036971475.1. Lineage (NCBI taxonomy): Eukaryota > Metazoa > Arthropoda > Insecta > Hemiptera > Cercopidae > Prosapia > Prosapia bicincta. Next base: position 384,118,722 of record JBAIZL010000002.1, read on the forward strand.
ACCGTCTCGCTACTTACTTTTTAGTTTTTAGACGCGTCTCAGAAAGCATTTTACATCATACTTCAAAGAAGTATTATATCCCTAAAGAGGTTGAAAATAAAGCACACCAAAACAAACAACATACCAAGAACACAATCACAAAGAATAAAATTATGGATAAGGCTTTTCAACCTTAACGTTTGCAATTATCTTACTTACTACTTACTAGCCAACGCCCACCCTTGGCAGTTGAGCCATTTGGCGACGCGCTGACCAGTAGAGATGGGCCTCCCTGAAGATGGGACTGTTGTAATCCTGGGCCCGGTCCAGGGCTGTGCAATCATTAAGGTGTTCGGCATCCATAAGTTCACCACCACACAGCAGACACTACGGGGTTGGTAGCACATGAATGCGGTGGAGGTAACAGCAAGGTAATCATGACCGGTCTTCAGTCTGAAAGCTGCAACGCTAACAGATCGGGGCAAGTTTTGGACAATTGGTCTACCCGTCACAAGACTTTCCCACCGTTTTCCTGCTGAGAGCTCCCTCAAATGATCGTGATTCTATTTTTTGGTGGACGTCTTTATTAGGGACCTGGAGGAATGTATTGAACTCAGATACTCGGGCTGGGGGAGGCTTGTTTCCTGTTTGGCTACTTGATCAGCCTTTTCATCACCAGTAATGTTTACATGACTCGGGATCCACTGGAAATTAAGCACCCACCCGGCATCTATGGGAGCATTTAGTTCTCTTCTGCATTCTATGGTTCTACTACAGTCGGTCCGTGATTTCCCAGAGAGATTCGTGATGGCGGTCTTAGAGTCAACAAGGAAAACGGCCTTACCCGGAGCAGTCAGGTTCTCAAGTTCTATTGCTGCAGCATATATGGCAGTTACCTCATCGTCATAGTTGCTAAGGTGGGCCCCGACAGCAGAAAATCCCTCAAAATATATGCAGTAGTATGCAGCGCCTGTTTCGCCTGATCCAGGTATAGATGATCCATCAGTGTTAATTTGGAGCCATTCTGGTGCTGGGTATATTTCATTGATAGTACGGCAGGCTGCACTTCTAAGATCCTGCAATTATCTACTTAATGTATTACCTTGTATTGTATAAATCACTGGAGTAGAAGAGTAGCTTATCATAAAGTGTTCTGTACGAAATCTGTTTGCCCGTTAATATAAACTCTTCTATTGCACACGCATGCAAAATGTAACGATAAAAATTTGCACCCCAGGTCATTATCCATTATGTGGCTAGTAATTCGATCGAGTGGGAAAATAGGTATTGGTGTAGGTGGACATGTAAAAATGCGTCTGGTCAATATAACAAGAGTTGTTCTGATTTCTGTAAAGGCGAGTTTAATATGAATCAAACGTGCAGAGCTTTCAGAGGTCTTCAAACGTACGTAATATACACAAAGGAATGTGTTGGCGCCTCTACCAGACTTCTGTTTTGCAATTAGGTATTCCGCTCGCTAGACAGACAGACGTCTCCCTCACACCGGGGCGCACGCGTGCCTGCCAAGTACCTGCACTTGATTATAAGTACAGTAACTTGCAATATTTAGGAATCTGGCATAGAAGAATAATAAACTACAATAACTCAGTTCACTGAAATCTCACAGGACTTGCAATCAACGGTTCTCTATATTATTATTATGTTTAACTAAAGGATAAAATCCGTGTTTTTTAATAATGCCAAACCATAACGGACTTAGTTGAACGTTTTCCTTTTTTTAGATTGCAATTGTTTTTTTCAAAACTATGTCCCTGTAAAATTTTAAAATAATATAAAAAAGGCACTAAATTTTTTTTTAATAATATTTTTATAATGTTAGAGGAAACACTATAATATTTTTTTACTGTTTAGAAAATTTGTATCTAGGAAGAATAACATAAGTAGGAAACAATAATATTTCTGAAAGTTTTTGACAACCGGTAAATAAAGCGCAACCTGGTATCAGACCGTAATAAGAAGTATTTCATTACGGATTGAAAATTTGAACAATATATATAAATATATGTAGGAAGAGTAAGAAAGAATATCAGTAATTGGAAAAAAAGCTTCTCTATAAGATAATTCCCTCATAAAAATGCAAAACTAATAGAAACTAAACCATTAAAAAATCTATAGTAAAATTGACATATATAATCAAGAAACCATTAAGCTGTTCGGAGAAAATAAACAAAAAAGATTTATATTTCATTGAACCTGTTTCTATAGTGGCGTTGAATGTGGCATTGTTCAATAACGCCATCTTTGTACTTCCTCGAAGATTACATACGCTACTACCAACTTTCAACCCAGCAAAATCAAAAAATTGTATTCGTGATTGGAATGGAGTCTCAATAGAAATAACCTGGGGATAATCACGCGGCATAAATCACCATGGTAACCATACAAAAGTGGCCGTCGAGAAGACAAGTATCTTCTCTACAGCTCGAAAGCCACCACTTCTCTACAGCTCGAATGTATAGAAGGGCCACAATGACAGTCAGACCAAGTGAAGGAGGGGGGGAGTCACGTGATAATGGCTGCGGGTAGGATTATAGGGATCAGGGGTTTTGTTATTGGGGTGAGATTCGGGATGGACAGTTCCAAGTGGAAAGGCTTTCAATTGGTTAGGACTGATAATGTTAATATAGTTGAATGGTGACATGACTGACAGACTTATCTATAATGGACCTTACAGCTAATAAGCCGACTTAAACTAGAGTACGTGTGACTTAGAATTACTGCTTAACCCAAACAGTTTGAACAATGTACTTAGAGCTGCAAATTTGCCTAAGAACTAGGTACAACTCATGTGCTAAGTTAACCTGAGTTATGAGGGATGGTAGGAGAAAGAAAGCGTAGGATGTAAATTACGGATGTTATAGGGAATCCAGGACTACCTTTGGCCGTGGCCTAAAGGTAGGAGGGGGCGCAGTCGAAACACTTAAAGCTCGGATGAGTGGAAAGACTGAACTTACGGCCTTACCAAAGAGTTTGGCCGAGAGGGAACGGGTGGATTCCTCGAGGGCAGGGGGTTTTAAGGAATTGGCTACAATGACGTCGATTTAGTACATATTTCCCCTTAGCTTTTCTGTACCCTGCTTTGTTTCATACCGCTCTTAGCGCGACACTTACAGCTTCATGTCATTTCGCTATCTTCTGATTTTCCATGGAAAAAGCTTAGCTCGGTACATGGATAATCTATCCCGATTCCTTCACTGTCGGTAGGAATACTAACCACATGCGCAAATGAGACGATGGCACCTCGCTAGAGGACGGCTATCAAGAGAGCTGAGCGGATCTTGGAGCATAGAATCGGGCAAAAGCTTCCCTTAAACGTCAATAGCTGTTATGTTAATATTTATATAATCAGTTTAAAATGCAAATGAAAATCAAGTCAAAGAACAACTAACTGTTAACTAAAATTCTATCTGTTTATAAACAAGTACGAATTCCCAATTCTACTAAGAATTATGCCTGTGCAGAGACTTCAGTGCAGAATATGTTAGTAATCTACTTTAAACATTTGTAGAAGATTCAGAGACAAGAAGGAAATGGTTAAGAAACACGACTCGAAAGGGTGAACGTAAGAAAGTTGAATCATGAGTGTAAATGGACGTTTTAAAGGATTAGTTTCGGGGACATCCACACCATCTAGTTTGCACAATATAAATAAACTGGATCTCCAACAAAATAACCTTGTGATCAGCTTCTTCAACACCCAAACTAGACAGGGAAAATATTCTGCTGGATGAGATTGTTCACTTTGAAAGTGAAATTAAACCAGTCAATAAATGACAGTACTCGGGATTAGGCAGAGTCTCTATCTACCATCATTAAATTAATCTGAAGACAAAGGCTCTATACATTTTGTTTGAAAGAGTGAAAGTAAAACTGATAAATACCCCACCGTGAGTACCACTGTCCAGTGCACTGTGGTATTCTAGATTACTACCAGAGACAATGTACTCCATTTCTGAACAAGTTCTGGAAGAGCTACACATACAGATACGGCCTAATGTGTTTGAGATGTGTCGGACGAATTTGCAGCGGAATAAATTGAATTGAACACGCATTGACAAGACTTACTCACCGCCCCGAGTAATGCATTATTCCGGGCAGGTATACGAAACGTAAGACAATCGCTAGATTATTCATTGCGTTCAACGAACGTTTCCAGCGTCATAACTCACCGTCATCGGCTTTGGATGGCGTCCAATAAGGCGGGCCTCGGCACCGGGCTACGATTGTTTCTAACGTTAATATTCCACACCTGAAACGCGATGATTAATTAAAGCCTGTTTACCAGAGAACAGTCAAAGGTCAGGAAAAAATCAACGGACGGTCACAGATAAATAGCCGCGACGTATTTATCCGTGGTGATGGGATTTGACGGCGACCGGAATCGAGTAGAACCGCACAGAAAATATTAGTTGCAATTAATCCAGATTAATGGTCGTCGTATATCAAGAAGGCATGCGTGGCAGATAATAAGCTTTGAACATTGAGAAGGCCGTGGCGTATTAGTCTATTCGGCGGCTTAGCGTTTACTCTCGGATTGTTTGATGTAAGGCATCTATTTAATGACGCATCTATGAACATTGATTAAATCATGAGCGTTCGAAGACATATGCATATTTCGTTCACTGCATACTGATCAATTCACTGTTCCCAACTTTGACGGTAAAGATGTAACTGATTAAAAAAAAAAAAAAATACTACAATGAACCGTGTTCGACAACGAGATATATTGACGGTTCGAATTAGGGTATTTATTGGACGCCTGAATAAAAGATTACTCATTTAAGGAAGAAAAAGACTTTTTTACTTTTCTTGAAGGGATATATATATTTTAAACGTATGTTTGAGTACAGTTTTTTGCCATTCCTAACGTTTCAATATTCTCCTCTGTTGACGCATTTCGGAGTAAATCCAATTTCAAAACTTAAATCGTACCCGTAGGTACGAATTTTCTATAGGAAAAGATAGAAATATCCTTAACAGAAATGAAGATAAGTGTACGATTCAAGTTTTGCAAATGGAGGTACTCCGAAACGAGTAAACAGAGGAGAATATAGTAACGTTAGGAAAGGCAGAAAACAGTACTCAAATATACAGAAATATTCTTAACAGAAATGAAGATAAGTATATTAATAATATATTTAAATCTTTTATAATACATACATACATAGTGTACCTATAACAAGGGTACACCGCCACTGGGAAAAACAGATCCATCCACAATCTTACATTTATTTTTACAACTTTACCCTACTGAGAGTTGAAGTGAAAAAAAGAATTTTTAAAACACGTCTCTTTTGGAAAATACTATCTACTAAGAGCCTTGATACAAACAAGTAATATAAAAAACAAAAAACCAATTCCTACTTAGGTCAACAAAGAAAAATTTTATTTGAGTTACTTTTGATTAAATAATTATAATTATATAAATAAATTAACATGACCTAAACAACTGTTCTACAACATAACCTAAAAAAATACAATCAGCAGTTTTATGAAATCATATGTTTTCGCTTATTTTAACCAAATGCTTCGGAGTAACTATATTGCATACTTTGCCCCTTCTGTGAAAAGTTTTTCCCCATATGAAACTAAAATTAATTCATTAAACTTAATTAATATTTTAAAAAACTGTATTATCATCTAGTGTCATTCATTACACGTTTAAATAATGTATTCGAACTTGAGTGGATAAAAATTGAGCATTGAAAATCCAAACAAGTTATATAAGAAGAGTGTGAACTAATAGAAGGAATTGAAAAACACAAAATAAATTTTCTGAGTTGAATACGTTCGCTCCAACTGATATGTACTTTAACAATAGAACTGTTTGAGAGACAGGGTAGAGCTGTGTATGAAGGATAGTAATGTAGCGAATATATCAGTACAATACCTAACCTTAGCAAACCTTATGCAGGTTGGCTAGGTTAGGTTAGTGTAATTAATTCTCGCACTACCCCATGTTTGATCATGAGTGTTTATATTCCCAAGCCGTGCCGGGAACGGTACAATGTCGTGGGATATTTAATGCCACTAAGAACCCAGTATATTTAGGATAACCCACTCTCTCTAGTGACAATATACAGGGTTCTAATTTACCTTTATGAACGCACCAATGAGTAAGAAGCCAAATGAAGTCTATGAGATACCGATATATAACCGGTGATATATAACCGTTAAAATATAATACTAGTTACGTCCGTTATCTCTACACGGTTAGGGATGGTGAGAATCAGAACAACTTCTCATAAGAACCAGTTGGGAAGAACGTTCGTAGTCAAACGCATAAAACGTCACTCAGAGCGGATAGCAAAGAAAACGTCCGTATCTTCTTAGTACCGAAGAACCACTACGGGCAACGTCTATTTATGGGAATGGGTTATTTATAATCAATGGTATATAACCGTTCCAGTATAATAACAACAAGTACCATTCTTTCTTCAAAGAAAAACCAGGCCAGAAACAGTGAGCATGATACCAGCAGGAACCAGATGGAAGAACGTTTTACGCCAGTTTTGGAAAAGAACGCTCTCTCTCTCTCTCTCTTTCTCTCACTATCTCTTAGTTGGAAAAAGCATTCGCCTGAGAGTGAATGAACTGCTAGTAGCCAGGTCCCAGTGATGATTAGGATGACCGTAAGAAGGGACTCGAATTGACCGAACTCTTCATGGTAGAAAGAGTCAAATCCAACAACAAAGATCCAGATGAACGGGCTGCATATAAGCAATATATATACCCGATGGTTTAAAATACCAAATAGGTCCATTTTCCTACAAACAAACAAGGTTAGGAAACTGAGCGTGAGGACGGATTTCGAGCACAATCTAGATATCAGAACGTCCGATGACGGCTTCTGAGAAAAACTCACCCAGAGGGAATCGCTGGACAAGAAGATGTACCCGCCCTGAAAGCCGAAGAACTACTAGTAGCAGACGTTTACCGATGAAGCGGGTGACTCTAAGTAGAAACTCGAAATGACGGAACTCTTCTTCTTTGATGCAGAAAAAGTCAAAACAAGCAAAAAAAGAACGGATAAGCTAAATAAGAAACACCGGGACGAGTTGTGCTGAGAAATAACAGACTGAAGTGGGTGAGACAGCGGCAGAAAACCGCGGAAAGGGCGTTCTTTTAAAAAGATATGAGTAGTTACTCTGAATTAATTTTATACACTTGAAATTGATTTACAGTACTTTAAATAATTTCTGTGTAATATTTATTTATTTATTAATCCAAACCTGGCTTCTATTTAGCTGTTGATAAAGCGTAGGCTTCTATAGGCGACCTTCACACATAATGTAAAGCTCAAATAAAACCTTCTCATCCTATGTAAAAAACATTATTGTATATTTTTGTTTAAGGAATTCATGCCTGATGCGCTGAAAAAAGTTCTACTCTCTGGGAGACAATAAACTCGCTAGTCTTCCGTCACACTGGAGAAGCGGTCAGCAGCGCGCTGTCTGTCGTTGATATTAAACTATAACTAATGCCCATTGTAACTAGTCTTAGACGTTTATTGTTCAATAGATATTTTGTTTTTATTACTTAGTAATAAACCTCCGTCCTGATCGATCGCGATGATTGACTGTCCGGTTATGATGTCGCGTACATGCGCGGATTGCCCGCGGTGTTCGTTTTAGACTGCAGAGTGGGCGATGGCAAGTGTCCGCTAATCAATCCCAAGTATAATTTTTTAAAAATATTACAAAAAACTCATGGTTTATGCATAAACTCGTAGGACGCAAACGTGACCCGACTACGCAGTATGAACTCATATTTCAATGGCCAATCACAATTATTTCAATTCCAATTGCAATACTGTGTGTTTCTTTACTGCCTCTGACGTCCAACAAATCGCCAAGATGCATTTCTTTAGAAAATTACCAACATCAATTAATACGACCGCCTAACTATAGAACGTAACGAACTATAGCTCGTTCAGTTACGAGTAAATCAATTGATAACGGCAAACATTGGTGCCGGCTCGTCAATAAGTGTCGCCGTAAGTTGGTTCGGCGCGGTAACGCTCGGCAGTTATCTGTTTTCATTACTGGCGAGCTCGTATTGTTCTCCCACGCCGCCGTTGTTGTGCTCTACTTTATCGAAAGTGTTTTAATCGTACAATCGATATATCAATGACAATGCGGTATTCAAGATCTGATCACTTTAAATCATTTCTTACTAGCAGTAAAAATCAAATGATGATAATGATAATCAAATGATGAAGCATGAAGCTGGCAAAGTCTGGACACGGTAAACATAACTTACTTATTACAACTTCAGATTGATGTTTAAATCGTTTAGTTAACTTGAACAGTCTTTCAGTACCGCTCGTTCAAAATACCAGCATTCTTTACGGAATGTTCGTATAGTTATTATAAATGTTAAAGGCTCAAGAAATGTTTACTCCGATCAACAAAAGTAATTAGAAACATAATTGATATATTGTTTCGACAGTGTACAAACAAGAGAAAGGTCATTATGTACTCTTCCGTCTTATCCGATAATATCCGTAATATCCGACTTTAGAAATGAATAGTTTCATTGTAAAAGCAAAGGAAATTCTGTTCTTTAAAAATTACTTCCTTTGTAAGAGAAACGTAAAAGTGCCTTTATTCTGGTTAATGATGGTGTAAAAGAGATCCATCTAGCGGCTGATGTGCGAACAATGCGGATGCGACCTTGGTACGTCAGAGCCGGGCAGGATTTCGTTAGTATACATACGCCTCAGGTGTAATTAGATTTAACGCTGTTGCACTTAGAGTAACGCTGGTTAAGCGACACCTACAGGCTACAGCCGGAACCTGTCAATAAGCCTGTTATGAAAACACTACAGTGTGTGTGTGTGTGTGTGTGTGTGTGTGTGTGAGTGAGTGTGTGTGAGAGAGAGAGAGAGAGAGAGAGAGAGAGTGTGTGTGTGAGAGAGAGAGAGAGAGTGTGTGTGTGTGTGTGTGTGTGTGTGTGTGTGTGTGTGTGTGTGTGTGTGTGTGTGTGTGAGTGTGTGAGTGTGTGTGTGTGTGAGAGAGAGAGAGAGAGAGAGTGTGTGTGTGTGTGTGTGTGTGTGTGTGTGTGTGTGTGTGTGTGTGTGTGTGTGTGTGTGTGTGTGTGTGTGTGTGTGTGTGTGAGTGTGTGTGTGTGTGTGTGTGTGTGTGTGTGTGTATGTGTGAGAGAGAGAGAGAGTGTGTGTGTGTGTGAGAGAGAGAGTGTGTGTGTGTGTGTGTTTTAATGTGAACGATCTTTACGGCTTGCATTCGTGTTAAAAGTGTTGTTCTTAACCATGAAGTGAAACTGCTAGGTAAAAAGTAAAAAATGTAACAAATACTAGCAACTAAAAAAAAACTGTTTTTTAAAAAATAATTGTTTAAAGAATTATTAAAACCCCAAGACCCTGTTAGCAATTAGATACTGTACGCCAATGATGAATATACATTACATCCATAAAAAAGTCAAGAAATAAAACCATAAAAGAAATCAATAACAATCATACGGGTACTGAACAAGAAAACAATAAAATCATTTAGAAAAACGTAACGATAACATAAAACATAAATAGGACTGAATAATGTAGACAAAATCAATAGAAACCATAATCATATACTTTACTATATTCATTTCACACAACAGAACACATAATGGCTGTTTACAACAAAATATTATACATAATTTATACATCGATAACAAATACAGAGAAAAACATTATCATATAATCGGTCGCGCGGAAAATTATAACAATAAAAAACATATATATACGTAACTGGAAAAACAAACTACTAACTGAAGTACGTTTTCTAAAACTAGAACAACAAGCAACAATAAACGTGGATACAACATACAATTATTTACTACGCCTTCCATACTGTAACATATATTTGTGGAATATAAAAATTCGTGTAACGCAAAAACACTGTAAATTTATGTGTTACAATAAACCGAACTGGAAATATTTCTCACACATTACGTAACGGAATATATAAAACTATTTTATTACATTTTTTGTGATAATAAAAAAAACTAAAAAGTTGAAATAAAGTTGAGATGTACAACTCAAGCCTAAATACAAATGCCAATATAAATGATTAAGCATTTCCTACAATAACTTAAAGGAAATATAACAAAATTACTATAAACCTAAAAAACAACAATATAGGAACATTACAGAATTATAAATAAAAATTAATAAAAAACCATATAATATCCAAATGTGGTTACTTAGTTAAATTATTGGGCGTACATAATTAACAATAAAGAAATTCAATGAAACTGAATTAGAATATTGACCGTTAGAACGTGATAAGACTTTCTCTCACTGCACTCATCTTCAAGACAACCAAATTTAGTACTCTTAAAAATAGAGTGACAGCTGTACTTTAGAATACTGCCAAGAAAGATAGACTGATAAAGCAAGACTTATAACTGTTTCGGTACCTGGCGAATGAGCTGTTAAATATGCCAACATACTAAATTGATGGAGAGTTTCGGCCCATCATTTTTATGAATATCAATAAATGTATGAATTATGAATACCATTGGACATTGATTAATAAATAAAATCTAACGATAAAACGACAAATGTAAATCATAATCGACACAAAAGTTTCATCAATAAGAATGTTCTATTGCAAATTGAAACTTTCCCCAACTTACATTATCAAGAAACTCATTTTGTTTACCACTAAAATGAGACTGTCTACATTCGATCTTATTTAAACCCTGTTGGCAAATCTGCAACTGCTAAGGTAATGGACAGTATACTTCCAAATATGGTGTAAATACTTCAAATAATTAAAAAAAGGAATAATACGATCAAAATGTAATTTAAAGAATCAAAATGTTTCGTGTTTTTACTAATTTTGTGTTTATTTCCGTATTTTCAAACATGTTATTTTCTAAACCCATTTTTTAAAAATACAAATTATTGTTTCGTAATCGATGTAATCGTGAGAAATGTGTAAAATATGGATCTTACAAATAATCCTACACAAAGGTTTGTTAAAATTTCACGTTATAAACAAATATGTATGTGTTATTGTAATCCGTATTGTTTGAATCAATAGTGTTTTGTTTAGAGTTACACGTTATTAACTAATATAAAGTGTTATTGTACATCATGTTATTTGTCTCAATAGTGTATTGTTGAGAAATTCAAATTATTAACTAATATAATGTGTTAATATAGGCTACTCCATGTTGATTGACTCATTAGTGTATTGCGTAGAATTTCACGTTAATAACAAATATTAACGTATAATTTTACTCAATGTTTTTCGACTCAATAGTGTATTGTTTAGAGTTTCACGTTATTAACTAATATAAAGTGTTATTGTACTCCATGTTATTTGTTTCAATAGTCTATTGTTAAGAATTTCAAGTTATTAACTAATATAAAGTGTTATTGTACTCCATGTTGTTTGACTCATTAGTGTATTGCGTAGAGCTTCACGTTAATAACAAATATTAACGTGTTATTTTACTCAATGTGGTTCGACTCAATAGTGTATTGTTTAGAGTTACACGTTATTAACTAATATAAAGTGTTATTGTACTCCATGTTATTTGTTTCAATAGTCTATTGTTAAGAATTTCAAGTTATTAACTAATATAAAGTGTTATTGTACTCCATGTTATTTGTTTCAATAGTCTATTGTTAAGAATTTCAAGTTATTAACTAATATAAAGTGTTATTGTACTCCATGATGTTTGACTCATTAGTGTATTGCGTGGAGCTTCACGTTAATAACAAATATTAACGTGTTATTTTACTCAATGTTGTTCGACTCAATAGTGTATTGTTTAGAGTTTCACGTTATTAACTAATATAAAGTGTTATTGTACTCCATGTTATTTGTCTCAATAGTCTTTTGTTAAGAATTTCCAGTTATTAATTAATATAAAGTGTTATTGTACTCCATGTTGTTTGACTCATTAGCGTATTGCTTAGAGCTTAATAACAAATATTAACGTGTTATTTCACTCAATGTTGTTCGACTCAATAGTGTATTGTTTAGAATTTCATGTTATTAACAAATATTTACTGTTATTGTACACCATATTGTTTGAATAAATATAGTACTCTTTACTCTTCGTAACAATGAAGTTACTTGAACAGTGAAGTTACAGCAATAATTATATATCCGTAAGACGTACCCCCATTTGGAGTTTGTTTTGGAAATTACCTCCGATAATGATTGCTATGCAATTGAAATGTACATGAAGTATTAAATAAATGAAAAAGTTATTTGTAGTATGGAGGTTTTATTTATTTAAATCGAACATTAGGAACCAGTTGGTTGATACAACTATTCCACCTTTAAAGGTTAACTTTTTTAAATGAATCATTTTCTTCGTAATATTTGCTTCTACACATCATTTGTTAAGACATTGTTGTTTAACTGAATAGGAATTTCAAAGTAGTATTCATTCTCATTTAATAATCTCCTAGAGTTCTTTATCACCCTGTGAAGTAATTAAAGATGTTGTCGAAACGTCCCTACGATATAATTCTTTAGTTGCAATTCACATTGTGTTACTTACAAATCCTTTTCATGAAAATATAAACGAAGTGGTTGTAATTTACCATTAAAACGAATTAAGATTCGTGAACAAGAAACTTAATCAAAGCGCAGAAACATTTCCCCGTAACCGGACAAGGACACTGACCCTCGCTATTTCATTAGATTCAGCAATTGGCCAGCTTAACTGCCTCACCCTTCGGCCGGTGCGTACTAATAACTCGTAAAACCAAAGCGCCTAATAGAAAAATGCACGGTGCCGTGCAATCTGCGCCGCCGTGCGGTCGGGCCTTGCGGTCGGCGCGGATGTTTGCGGCAGCGCCGGGCGACTCTTGTTTAATTACAAATGCCAGTTCAGCAGCCGGCCAATTGCGTCTTATCTCGTCCTAGCCGCGCATTTAACACCACTGCCGGCTTATCTCTTGCACGGTCCGCCTAGATTTCCCACAGCAATGACGCCGAAATATTCATGGCGCACTTTGCCTTTTGTCTGTTAAGTTTCTAGACGGAATAGCGTGCATAAAGTTGAGACATTTGCAAGCGATGCTTCGTTATCTGCAGCTGCCACGAACGTCCTTGGTAGAACAGAAACTTGGGAGATTTCAGTTTATCTGTGTTTAAATAACACTGGGCAAGCAGAAATATAATAACTTTAGTTATGAATGGTTTTTCAAACATTCAAGTCTGATATAAACTGAAACTATAGTTTACCAAATATTGTCATAATGTCTTTCTTTTTTCTCTCTCTTTGTTTCTCTCTCTCTCTCTCTCTTCTTTTTCTTCACTCTCTCTTTCCCTCTTTTCTCTCTCTTATTTCTCTGTCCTCTCTTTCTCAGTTCATCTTTCCTAAGTCGTAGCGATGTTCTTTTCGTTGTTGGTTTCTATCGTAGATTTATTTCTATCGAACCAGACTTTGCTCATTCTTTCCACAGTATACTAAGCCTAGTAACCGATAATTTATTGATTCATGTGTCTTGTTACCGCAAGACCCATTTGTTATGATTTTATTTCTAAATAGTCTGTCATTTTCATCGCTCGGGATACTCAATCCGACCTCCTTATTTTTATTCACTAATTACGTCAACTTTAAACCTTTTCATTTGTTGTGTTTTGTCCCACAAGATACGTTTCTTTTCAGCTAGACTATCTGCATCCTCTGAAGTGTATTTCACTCTAAGTGCCGAAGAAAGAAACACCCCTTCCTGATATTCTTACCCCTACGAATGTATACTCGTTCGGAAACTTGATTTGTTTATCTTCATTTAAAATTCCATTTGCAGCATTTTTGTGCATTTATATCCCCGACTATCCATATACCAGTTTGAAGGCATTGCGTTGTTCAATTTTGGGCAAATAGGCCTACCAGTTACCTGCGGTCAATATGGGAATTACGGCAAATCACCAGTTCAAAGGCCTATAGCCTATATTACGGCGTTATTCTTTGAAAATATTTTAAAAATCAAATGTTTGTTGAATTAACTCTATAATACCTACGCATATGTTATAAATCAATAATATCTAGCTACAGCTATTATTCTCCCAGACACTAGGATAGCGAGGAGCCAACCCAAGAGATAATATGTCTACTTCAGACGAACACTCCGACTTACACCACTCCATGTCACTTCCCTATTCCTACAACTAAGGGATCACTTTTCCTATCCTACGTACCCCTTTCCTTGGATTACACTTCCTTTACCTTTCATTACCTCTCCTACGACTCCAAGAAAGAGTAGGGATAACTCAGCTGTGCACGCTTGTACACGTTACCCCATAGTTTATCCCTTCTTTTATTAGCGTTTTCCTTAGAAATACCCAAAGTGCTTTGTGCTTCAGTAAGAGGCTGTAAACAATGTTATACATTTCAATAGTAACGCTTCAGGCGCGTGGTCACGTGACGTAATGGTATCATCTGTAGCGCAGAGCCAAGCATAGAAGGACTTAAGTCCCTAACTTTAATCACACTGACTACTCGCTACCCTTTCTCTTCGCTTCAAGTTTACGCATCGCCTAAAACCGTACAACTCGACCAGAAGCACTAATCTTGCGAAGAGTTTGGAAAGAAGGAAATTATACAAAAGGTTTACGTTGCACAAGAAAGGTGGAAAATCTAAAGATGGTAACAAATCTTTAAAAAAAACAGTTCAATAAAGAGGAACCGTATGATAATAGCGACCAAAAATACTCAGTGATCAAATGCTCAAGTACAGGGTGAACCAAACCGTTCAATAAAGGGAAACCTGACGAACGTAGCGACCAAAAAGGCTCTGGGATCTGTTTTTTAACAGCACTGAAGCATCCAGTGTTAAATATCCAAAACAAAGACCTGCAGAGTGCAGATATATCAGTGCAGATCCGAACAGATCCGAAACTAGCTACAACTTCCATGAAAATCCCTGAAGAATGAAAGGAAGAGGCAACGGCTTTGAATAGAGGCTGATCGGTGTAGAAATATCACCCGAACGATTCAACACTGTAACCTTGAAGTATTGCAACCTGGCATTCACAAAGCTGTATTCAAAGTAGCAGCAATACTCAAAGAGAAATTATTACAAATGTGAGAGAGAAATCGGTTGGTTTAGTTGGTCGTCACTCGAGCGCTGGATTTGCCACTATTGAATGAAATTCATATTCCTAATGTAACCAGATTATTTTTCTCACCTTCCTAATATCACAAGAAATATCCCCTTTACAGTACTCGCCTTATGTCTATGGTGACCATATTTTTACGAGTCAAAGTCGAGATAACCAACTTTAAGACGTAGTATAATGTAAGAAACACTTGGACTTCGAAAATTCAAAACCAATATTTTTGAGATTTGTATCACACTCATATACTTATATATATATATATACACATAATATCCCACACTTAATAACGGAATATACAAAATCGAATGCCCAGACTAATAAAATATACATAGGCCAAATAAAAAAGAAATTAAAAGACAGATATCAAGAACACCTCAATGCATACATCAAACCTGAAATGTAAAACTCAAACTTAGCCACACAAGCCATCAAAAATAAACACACATTCCCCGCAATAAAAAACGTACACCTAATAAAAAAATTTCAAAAAGC
>JBAIZL010000002.1:384139308-384164308 GCA_036971475.1 Prosapia bicincta
TTATTATAAACTCTTACATTCTTTCAAGACTAAGACATAGAGAACGGTTAGAGTACAATGGTGCTGTTGGAGTAAGCGTAGAACTATTAGAAGAACTTTATGCAACAGTATAATATTATTATAAACTCTTACATTCTTTCAAGACTAAGACATAGAGAACGGTTAGAGTACAATGGTGCTGTTGGAGTAAGCATAGAACTATTAGAAGAACTTAATGCAACAGTATAATATTATTATAAACTCTTACATTCTTTCAAGACTAAGACATAGAGAACGGTTAGAGTACAATGGTGCTGTTGGAGTAAGCATAGAACTATTAGAAGAACTTAATGCAACAGTATAATATTATTATAAACTCTTACATTCTTTCAAGACTAAGACATAGAGAACGGTTAGAGTACAATGGTGCTGTTGGAGTAAGCATAGAACTATTAGAAGATCTTTATGCAACAGTATAATATTATTATAAACTCTTACATTCTTTCAAGACTAAGACATAGAGAACGGTTAGAGTACAATGGTGCTGTTGGAGTAAGCATAGAACTATTAGAAGAACTTAATGCAACAGTATAATATTATTATAAACTCTTACATTCTTTCAAGACTAAGACATAGAGAACGGTTAGAGTACAATGGTGCTGTTGGAGTAAGCATAGAACTATTAGAAGAACTTAATGCAACAGTATAATATTATTATAAACTCTTACATTCTTTCAAGACTAAGACATAGAGAACGGTTAGAGTACAATGGTGCTGTTGGAGTAAGCGTAGAACTATTAGAAGAACTTAATGCAACAGTATAATATTATTATAAACTCTTACATTCTTTCAAGACTAAGACATAGAGAACGGTTAGAGTACAATGGTGCTGTTGGAGTAAGCGTAGAACTATTAGAAGAACTTTATGCAACAGTATAATATTATTATAAACTCTTACATTCTTTCAAGACTAAGACATAGAGAACGGTTAGAGTACAATGGTGCTGTTGGAGTAAGCGTAGAACTATTAGAAGAACTTTATGCAACAGTATAATATTATTATAAACTCTTACATTCTTTCAAGACTAAGACATAGAGAACGGTTAGAGTACAATGGTGCTGTTGGAGTAAGCGTAGAACTATTAGAAGAACTTTATGCAACAGTATAATATTATTATAAACTCTTACATTCTTTCAAGACTAAGACATAGAGAACGGTTAGAGTACAATGGTGCTGTTGGAGTAAGCGTAGAACTATTAGAAGAACTTTATGCAACAGTATAATATTATTATAAACTCTTACATTCTTTCAAGACTAAGACATAGAGAACGGTTAGAGTACAATGGTGCTGTTGGAGTAAGCGTAGAACTATTAGAAGAACTTTATGCAACAGTATAATATTATTATAAACTCTTACATTCTTTCAAGACTAAGACATAGAGAACGGTTAGAGTACAATGGTGCTGTTGCAGTAAGCATAGAACTATTAAAAGAACTTTATGCAACAGTATAATATTATTATATACTCTTACATTCTTTCAACGGTACATTAAAATATTGAAACAAAAGTTGTTATATTATTTTATATCATATTAAACATTTTGAGTGTAATATACAATAATAAAACTATTTTTAAAACTAAATTTGTTTACTTTTTAAACTCTTGTTTAGTTAAAAATTCCTAATATTTAATGTGATTTCGATGCAATATTCGACATATGTCTTCCCTGAATCCAAAACCTTTTCTAATGCAAATTACTGTATGATTTTCTGCTTCAACTATAATAATCTTATAAAGCTGTGATTGACTACGAGAAATGTTTAACCTAGAAATTCTTTTATCGAAAAAAACATAAGATCGTAAATAATAAAGCATTTCCCAAACGATAGGGGTTTTACTTACTTCAATTTATTTATGCCAACACCTCTCACGTTTCTTCAAAAAATCATGTTATGCATTCAAGATATGTAGTTAAAACTTTCTATATTTTTCTATATATTTTTATTGAAATATTTGGCCCTATGGAATACCAACGATGTTTATGATTTTATAAATTGATTCGAAAAGTAGGACTTATATTAAAATACGTGAGGTAATACAGAATATATAGTGGTTCCAACAGATAATCAGATCATGTTTTTAAATATTATTCCTAGTTTGTTGGTTATTCATGAATACGCCGCTTCCGTTTTGTAAAGATAGTGGAATGTAAACACTCATATATTCCAAGGTTAAGAAAGATACATCCAAGGGTAAGGTATGACTTGTATACTACAAACCAATAATTTTAAAAATTACTCCATTCAAAATTTACTGATTTATATATTTTATGCTTTAATGTACTTAAACCAGAATCTTACTTGGTATATTTGCGAGTCGACTTTCGACAACTATTAATTACGTGTTCTTATTTTCATGCCTTTTAGAAGACTAACGGTTCTACTAATAGGCAGGTGTGTGAGAATCCAGTTATCACGTGATTTAACGGCATTGTTTTATTTTCGGTCTCACTTCACTGTGGGTTAGTTTTGGTCTGTCAATAATAAATGATCAATAAAGAAAACTAACTCCAAGACAGACCAACAATACCCCACAGTGCAGAGAAACCGTAAATAGATCAGTACCTTTATATGTCATGTTACAACGGAACTCTCACACTCCTGCCGATTACAAGATCCACTAGTCTTATAAAAAGGCTTGAAAATGAGAAAATGTAATTAATAGTTCTTGAAAGTCGTTTCTTGAAAGTAAACTTCATGTTTAAGTACATTAAAGTGCAAGTAATGAGTTCATATAAGAACACAGTGTTGCAAAGTTAAATAAAGTATATGTATATATATATATATATATATATATATATATATATATATATATATAGTAAATTAAACATATTTCAAAAACAAGAATACTTTTCGTACATTTATTATTCAAAGCTCAGCATCTTCAGGAAAAATATTATGTAACATAATTAATTAATTAGATTACATAATTATTTTTTTTTTAGATGCTGGTACTATTTTATCGGCGAAAAGCTTTGAATAATAAATGTATTAAAAGTATTCTTGTTTTTGAAATATTTTTAATTTATTAACTATATTACAAGAAAACATTCACCATATTTAATATATATATATATATATATATATATATATATATATATATCTTCTTATTCCTCGGCCCTACAGTCCGACGTGGAATTTCCCCTCCACAATGAGTCTTCGCCAGGTAGCTCGATCATGTGTTGCTGCTTTCCAGTTCCGCACATTCAGCGGTGTTCTAGCATTCAGAGCGATAGTTGAGTTACTGGCATTCTGGCTCTAAGTCTAGGATGTCCTTTTGGTCTCATTTTGTAGATAGTTCTATCTAACAGGCTTCTGGCTACATCACTCTCCTTCATCCGGGCCACATGCCCTGCCCAGCGCAGTCTTCCAATCCTTATTACTTTGCCTATATTGGGTTCCCCAAACAGCTCTTATATCTCACAATTTCATCTTCTCGTCCACTGCCCATTAACATTCAGAGGTTAAATAATCCTCCTGAGGATCTTCCTCTCGAAGACATTCAGGTGGTTTTACTCATTCTTCGTTAATGCCCAAGCGTCAGAGGCATAAGTTAGTACGGGACGGATCAACGTCTTACACAGCATAGTTTCTGTTTTCCTACTTAAATACTGGCTGCTTAGGTGTTTGCGTAATCCCAATTAGGCTTTATTGGCTTTGGGTGTAGTTTTGTTTACCTCAATAGAGACCTTTTTATTGTAGCTGACAATGGATTGCAGATACGTGATTTGATTTACTCCTTCAAATGTGAAAGGTTCCAGCTCAACAATTCCACTTACCTGTTAGGTTACTTGAGGGTTGCCACACCGTAGATATTTATTTTTGCCTTCATTGATCTCTTGCATCAGATTTGCAAATACCTCTTCCACGGCTCTGAAAGGTCTACCTATGAAGTCTACGTCATCAGCGTATGCTAGTAGTTGCATCAATATATTGATGATTGGGCCTTGCACTTCGATCTTTGAGTCCTATAACACCTTTTCTAGGCCGAAGTTGAAAATTAAACATGACGAGCGGTCTGAGTCCTTTATTGGACGGCAATTCAGGGGAGAGATCACTCAGGAACTTGACCATGCATTTGGCATCGCACATTGTCATCCTTATTAAAGCTATAAGCTTGGATGGTGACCCGAGATCTCTTAAGGCACCATACGTCTTGGGTCTCTTTATGCTGTCGTATGCAGATTTGAAGATTTTGAACAGATGATACGTTGTGATCTTATTTCCAATAGCTTTCACTAGGATGACTCTTAAACTGAAGTTTAAGTCTGTCGTGGACTTCTCCCTTCCCTTGTTACTTTTTTTTTATGTTCAGGAAATAAGAAGAGTCTAAAAGGAATAAAAATGACAATCTGGTACCAACTACAAACTTATAAACACAAAAATAAACAAGCAAATATAAATAAATAAAAAATTATAACTTCTTCAACTTAGAAGACAAAATTAACTCCAAGACAAACTAAAACTTTTCCACAGTGTTGCGAAATCGGAAACAGAACATTACCAGTATACCGTGTGACAATAGAAATCCTACACCCCTGTAAACTACAAGAAACCCTTAGTCTCAGAAGAAGCTCGAAAATAAGAACACGTAATTAAAGTTCTCGAAAGTAGACTCGTATATATACCAGTAAGATTCTTGTTTCAGCACAATAAAGTGTAATATATATATATATATATATATATATATATATATATATATATATATATATATATATATTACGTTAACCATTGTTTTTCCGTTGCACTGATTTTATGAAGTTAATTGCTGTATGTGTTTGTGTGTGTGTGTGTGTGTGTGTTTGTGTATGTATGTGTGTGTTTGTGTGTGTGTGTGTGTGTGTGTGTATGTTGTGTGTGTGTGTGTGTGTGTGTGTGTGTGTGTGTGTATGTGTGTGTGTGTGTTTGTGTATGTGTGTGTGTGTGTGTGTGTGTGTGTGTGTTTGTGTGTGTTTGTATGTGTGTGTGTGTATGTGTGTGCGTGCGTGCGTGTATGTATGTGTGTGTGTGTGTGTGTGTGTGTGTGTGTGTGTTGCAGCGGCCAGAATGTCCGATGCAAAGAATCTGGGTAATTGTACAGAATACCAGAATCAAACCTAACCGGGTTAAATAATTGACTAAATTTATATATAAAAATTTTAAAACATTATAATAATAATAATATTAAAACTAGGGTAAATAATAGTAAAATGAAGAAAATTAGAAATAACTTTAGACTTAAAAAACATAAATTATAAGCAATAAGAAAAATTATCACTTCAAAGTGGATAGCCTAAATTATGTAAACAAAAAAAGACGGTAATTGTGTAGTATAACAAACTAGGCCTAGATGCCGGCTATTAAAATAATTGTACTTAAAAATAATCAGGAATAAAGAATGTAAATTAAGATGTGAGGAAAGTAAATTAGGCCTAGCTAGGGAAAATAGTATTTATGTAAAAGTAAAGATTAAATGTTAAAGTGTAATAGCCTAAGAAATTAGGTTATAATAGAAGAAGTCATATTTGATTTCGGAAAAATCCGCTTAGGGCATTGATTATAAATCTTGTCACTATGAAACGAAAGCGCTACAGTCGAACTTTGGATTAAGAATGTTAAAAAGTTAATTAAAGTAATGAGAAGAAATAAAGTCAAATATGTTATTAAATAAAAGGTAAAAATGCAAAGGACACATCAGAATACAGAAACGCCTTTTATAAAAAGGGAAACTAATCTTAGTTCAGAATTTCCGAACAAACAAAGTCAATTGCCATGGCAACGGCTTTCTGATTGGTCAAAAGTTGAAAAATGGATACTGGGACGTGGGAAGTTTGAAATTGGAGAAGACGGGCCTCACAAAAGAACGCTATCCAAGATGAGAATGCATTAGGCTCTCAAAGCGAGCAGACGTGTTGTTGTACCATGCGATCAAGACAAGAAAAAATGTGCTAAAAACAGAGTAAAAAGTGCTACGATGTGATCAGGGGAAGGAAGATATATATGAGCAAGGGCTCATATATACCCAGAACAAAATTTCGACCACCAAAATGCAAAATTAAAGAAAATAAGAAGATTGACCGAAATTATGGAGAGACGCCTACCTACCAAGACCCTTGAAGCTGTAACAGGACCGACAGATGACAACATTAATGAAGATAAAAAGATTTCTACAGTACAAGGTTATATAATCAATTTAATTATTCTTTTTTAAATAACATTTTACTTCAAATTATATTAACTTAATTTCAAAATTAAATAAGATGGGAATAACCTAAGGGACTGATTAGTCAACTCTCTTAGGTTACCCAAATTTAAGTAATAAAGATTCAAAATTGACTTTCCATTCCCATCGCTGTGGGAATGTATGGATTAAGTATAAAGATGTATATCTTATATGGCTTTTTCTAAGTGAATTTCTAATGAATAACTTCCAAAGAAGTTAATTGTTCAAGGCCTAGCCTAAAGGCATTACATAGTAATATTAAGTGTTTGAAAAAGAATCAGATTTTAAAATATGTTAAATTTAACTCTACTAATCAAAATTATATACAAAATTAATTATGGTAACTTTGATAATTTAAATTATATGTAAAATTAATGATAATAAGAAAATTTAAAAACAGAAGGAGATAATAATGTTTAGTTAAATGGCAAGTTGTATGAAATTTTGAAAAAATAATTAGTCAAGAAAATCCTGTGAAATTAAATAAAAACAATAACAATTAATTTGAACCTTGGAACAAATAAATAAAAATGTATATTTTCCAATTAGCTGTGTTTTCATTCTAGATAAGATAAGTTCACTAGGTATCCAGGTATAGTCTTTAAATCACAAGTGTCTCTCAAAGATTCCACTACCCGAAAAGGAGCTTGAACAGGGCTTATCGGAGGCTAATTGGTTTTATCAAAAATTCAGGGGTTGGTTCCTCTGAGAGGTTTATTCCTTGAGGCACAGGTCTATGAAATTAGGTTCGTAGTCAATGGATAAACCATTACTTTCTTACTGACTTAGCAATTGAGGAAGAGAAATAAACAACGGCAAAGGTTATAAAAAGTAAGTCGGTAAGAAAAGTATGGCGCCCAACGTTTGAGGCTCGATGCTTACATTGTAACATCGGGTCAACATCAAATAGAGACAGATTTAAATCGACTAAGGAGCCTAGTGAAACAAAATTAATTAAATAGAATTCAATTAAAATTGTAAAAAATAATAGGAATCATAAAATGAAAACCAAAGAAGTTCTTTAAATTAAATAAGAGTTAATTATAATAAAAATGAAATTAAAAAGAACTTAGAATAAATAATAACAATTAAAAGGAAATAATTAAGTAAAATAAAATTCAGTAGGTGTCGGTAGGGCATAATATAAATAATAATGTTAGTTATTAATGAAAGTAAATAGAATACATAGGCGTTAGATAGACAAGGTCAAGGGAACACTGAACCGGATCACATCGAGCACAATTCTAAATGAATATTTAATTAAATACTCAGTATATAGTAAAAATATAGAAGTAGGAGAAGTTAGTAAGGGAATAAAAGGATAGTTAAATACGAGACTTTAAGATGGCGACAAGACAGAGAAAAGACACAGAACCATCTGAAATGATGGAGTTTTTTAAAAAAATGATGGAGGAACAAAAACAGGAGAGATTAAAAGAGAAGGAGGAACAAAAACAGGAGAGATTAAAAGAGATGGAGGAACAAAAACAGGAAAGATTAAAAGAGATGGAGGAACAGAAACAAGGGAGAATAAAGGAACAAGAAGAATTAGTAAAAATGATAGAGGAACAAAGAAAGAAAGAAAGAGAGGAGGAAAAAGTAGAAAGAAAGAAAGAAAGAGAGGAGGATAAACAAGAAATTAAGAATCTTTGGGAAATCATGAATAAGAGGATAGAGGAAATAAATGAAGGAATTACAAGAAAGAATGAGGAAATGGGAAATAAAATCCAAGAAACTATAGAAAAGATGTATAACTTAGAGGTAACAGTCAGTGAAAATAAACAGACTGTAGAAACAGTTAAGGGAGAAGTCAAAAAAGTAGAAAGAAGGGTACAAGTAGTTGAGAATAAGATAAAGAATATGGGAGAAGGGATAAATATAGCTACCTTGTTTAAATCAAGGATGTTTGAGATGGGTGATAATGGAGACAAAAACAAGAAGGAATTCTACGGTAGGGAAGATGAAGACCCTATTGATTTCATTAAACACCTAGAAGGTATAATGTCCGAAATTGATCCTGACATGGAGGAAGGACAAAAAAGGAAAATAATGGAGAGACATCTTAAAGGACCAGCACAAGAATGGTGGTTGGCCATGAATATGGAGGAGGAAAATTATGATGAAGTTAAGGAGAGATTCTTTAGCCACTTTTGGGGATCTCATGCACAAGAGAGAATTCGAGGAAGAATCGAAAATGGAAAATATGAATACCATCGAGGCACAAACAACATGGTAAATTATTTCTTAAAAATGGTGAACACGGCGAGACACCTAACCCCGCCATACAATCAGGCGGAGTTAATTATGAAGATTATGAAGCATTATGGGAACAGAATGTATATAGGATGTTCCGGGATGGCGGCTACCGACATAGAGGAGGCGGTAAAATACATCCGAAGGAACATGGAGCAGGAGGCTACCAGGAACCGGACTCAGCCTAGGACTGAGGAACGGGAACCTGAAAGGAGAGGGTTTACACACCAAACGAGAAACCCCGGATACAAGGGAAATTGGAGGCAAGAGCCTTACCCGGTAGAAGGGAGAGGAAACTGGAGACAGGGGCCCTACCAAAGAGAGGGACCAAGAAATAGGCCGCAAAATCAGTGGCAACAACAAAGGCCAGAGTACAGGCCACAAAACCAAACGGAAGAAGGCCCACAGACAAAAGAAAAGAGACCACAAAATCCAGGGCCAAGTGGTCAATCAAAAAACTAAATGAGAGGATCCCTAATGGTAGGAAGGAAAAGAGGAGACAACCATTAGAGATCCAACAACAAACAAAATATAGGAAATATTACCCGGAGAAACAGGGAACAGTAAATAAAGGAAAGGCGGAAGACCTAAAGAACAAAAATAAAAAAACAATACAACAGGAAAATAACAATGAAGTACACCAAAATCAAGAGCGTAGAGTTGGTGGACTATCTCTTAATATCCGTGCTGAATTGTTAGAAGAGGACAAGGAGATTGGCGAAGGTAACCAGAAGAAAGAAACATGCCCTGTAATTGACTGTGAGGTAGAAGGGCACTCTATAGAGGTAGAGATTGACACGGGTGCAGACGTGTCAGTCATTCAAGAAAAGGCTTACAACAACCTCAAGTTGCATGGGCTTAAGTTCCTGGAACTACCCATCAACAATGTGGGAGTTGTAACAGCCATTAAGACTGCACAAATAAAGGTTACCCGGCAATACTTAATTCCCTTAACAATTAAAGGCATAAAAGTGGACTGCATTTTCATAGTGGTCTCCAAACTTCGGTCGGAGATGATTATGGGGTGCAACACACTGTATGACCTAAAGGCACGGATAAACATGGATAGACGCTTTGTGACATTCGAAATAGAAGGGGAAATGGTGTACCAGGACTTTAAAAGTAAAATACAAAAGATAGAGGAAAATGAAGAAGTCCGAAAAATATGCAAGATAACCCAGGAAAAAGAAGATGCATCAACAATAGGGCATCAAAGCAAAAAGGAGGGGTTAATGCGACAGTGCGAGAAGCAGGGGCACTGCCGAATGAATGAAGGAGGAAATGGACAAGAAACAAGTAAAGGAGAAATCTTAAATATAACGAACGAATATCAAAGAAAAATAAAAAATGAAACAGAGGAAAAATTAAACAAAAACAAAAAATTTAAAAACAAAAATGAAAATATAATAAATAAGGAAATTAATTTAGGACCTGAGGGAGTCAATACAGGAGATAAAGAAACAAAGGACATGGAAAGAAGAGCTGCAGCTGAGATTAAGAGCAAACCAAAATATAAACAAGGTAAGGCCGAAATAGTGCCAAAAAGGGGAAATAATGTGAGTGGAAAAATAATAAATAAGAAAATAAATATAAATAAAAGTATAAACGTCGCGTCGAAACAATTAAAAGGGGGGAACAACGAGGTTAAAATGAATAACCAACAAGTAGCTCGGAAGCCCATGACTAAGACTTTAGATTCTGGAGAGATAACCCAAAGGAAAGAAATTGAAATTAAAGAAAGAAAAAAGAAAAACCCATTTACTAGTTCAAGAGTTCGAAAGTCAATTAAAGTGAGAGCCAATCCAAATACGAGAAGAACCTTCATTTCATTACAAGTCAAAAACAGAAAAATAAAAGGTAGATTTAAGGAGAATAAGGGAAAGTTAAGAAATTGGAAAAGGAGAAAGAAGAAAAAGAAAGATAAAGCTGGACGGATAATAAGAAGATATTTAAAGAATAAAGGATAATAAGGCAAGGTAAATAAAAAATGATCCATCAGTGACATAGGGAGTAACGGTTAAGTAATAAAAATAAAAATGTAAAATAAATCTAAGTAGTAGATTAAAGCAGTAACATAATCCAAATACATAGGACAAATAATATAAAATCAGTATTAAATGTGAAAGAAAAAGCCATATGTTAAATGAACGGGATTCATTGAATTTATTAAAGTAAAGGTTGTGTTAAACAACAATGAATGTGTAAAATAAGGATTACAATATACAATATTGTATAGTTAATATAAACTTGAAATAAGATTAAATAAAAAAGAATGTGACTAAGGACAGGAGTAATAAATGAGTAAATAGCATGTGAAGTGACAAATGTGACAATGATATATATGAGTGAAAGGGACAGGAGAGTAAATTGTGAACTTTAGTAAAATTAATTAAGTTATGAAGATGAATAGGAATAGTAGATTAATGAAAGGAATATGAAAATTTTAATATAAACTAGTATAAGTGTTAATGTTACTTTTCACAAATATGTTATTAATTATGTTTATCTGTTTCAAGGAAGAGAAGAACCAAAATTTTCATATATTTAAAAAGGGGGGAATTTTGCAGCGGCCAGAATGTCCGATGCAAAGAATCTGGGTAATTGTACAGAATACCAGAATCAAACCTAACCGGGTTAAATAATTGACTAAATTTATATATAAAAATTTTAAAACATTATAATAATAATAATATTAAAACTAGGGTAAATAATAGTAAAATGAAGAAAATTAGAAATAACTTTAGACTTAAAAAACATAAATTATAAGCAATAAGAAAAATTATCACTTCAAAGTGGATAGCCTAAATTATGTAAACAAAAAAAGACGGTAATTGTGTAGTATAACAAACTAGGCCTAGATGCCGGCTATTAAAATAATTGTACTTAAAAATAATCAGGAATAAAGAATGTAAATTAAGATGTGAGGAAAGTAAATTAGGCCTAGCTAGGGAAAATAGTATTTATGTAAAAGTAAAGATTAAATGTTAAAGTGTAATAGCCTAAGAAATTAGGTTATAATAGAAGAAGTCATATTTGATTTCGGAAAAATCCGCTTAGGGCATTGATTATAAATCTTGTCACTATGAAACGAAAGCGCTACAGTCGAACTTTGGATTAAGAATGTTAAAAAGTTAATTAAAGTAATGAGAAGAAATAAAGTCAAATATGTTATTAAATAAAAGGTAAAAATGCAAAGGACACATCAGAATACAGAAACGCCTTTTATAAAAAGGGAAACTAATCTTAGTTCAGAATTTCCGAACAAACAAAGTCAATTGCCATGGCAACGGCTTTCTGATTGGTCAAAAGTTGAAAAATGGATACTGGGACGTGGGAAGTTTGAAATTGGAGAAGACGGGCCTCACAAAAGAACGCTATCCAAGATGAGAATGCATTAGGCTCTCAAAGCGAGCAGACGTGTTGTTGTACCATGCGATCAAGACAAGAAAAAATGTGCTAAAAACAGAGTAAAAAGTGCTACGATGTGATCAGGGGAAGGAAGATATATATGAGCAAGGGCTCATATATACCCAGAACAAAATTTCGACCACCAAAATGCAAAATTAAAGAAAATAAGAAGATTGACCGAAATTATGGAGAGACGCCTACCTACCAAGACCCTTGAAGCTGTAACAGGACCGACAGATGACAACATTAATGAAGATAAAAAGATTTCTACAGTACAAGGTTATATAATCAATTTAATTATTCTTTTTTAAATAACATTTTACTTCAAATTATATTAACTTAATTTCAAAATTAAATAAGATGGGAATAACCTAAGGGACTGATTAGTCAACTCTCTTAGGTTACCCAAATTTAAGTAATAAAGATTCAAAATTGACTTTCCATTCCCATCGCTGTGGGAATGTATGGATTAAGTATAAAGATGTATATCTTATATGGCTTTTTCTAAGTGAATTTCTAATGAATAACTTCCAAAGAAGTTAATTGTTCAAGGCCTAGCCTAAAGGCATTACATAGTAATATTAAGTGTTTGAAAAAGAATCAGATTTTAAAATATGTTAAATTTAACTCTACTAATCAAAATTATATACAAAATTAATTATGGTAACTTTGATAATTTAAATTATATGTAAAATTAATGATAATAAGAAAATTTAAAAACAGAAGGAGATAATAATGTTTAGTTAAATGGCAAGTTGTATGAAATTTTGAAAAAATAATTAGTCAAGAAAATCCTGTGAAATTAAATAAAAACAATAACAATTAATTTGAACCTTGGAACAAATAAATAAAAATGTATATTTTCCAATTAGCTGTGTTTTCATTCTAGATAAGATAAGTTCACTAGGTATCCAGGTATAGTCTTTAAATCACAAGTGTCTCTCAAAGATTCCACTACCCGAAAAGGAGCTTGAACAGGGCTTATCGGAGGCTAATTGGTTTTATCAAAAATTCAGGGGTTGGTTCCTCTGAGAGGTTTATTCCTTGAGGCACAGGTCTATGAAATTAGGTTCGTAGTCAATGGATAAACCATTACTTTCTTACTGACTTAGCAATTGAGGAAGAGAAATAAACAACGGCAAAGGTTATAAAAAGTAAGTCGGTAAGAAAAGTATGGCGCCCAACGTTTGAGGCTCGATGCTTACATTGTAACATCGGGTCAACATCAAATAGAGACAGATTTAAATCGACTAAGGAGCCTAGTGAAACAAAATTAATTAAATAGAATTCAATTAAAATTGTAAAAAATAATAGGAATCATAAAATGAAAACCAAAGAAGTTCTTTAAATTAAATAAGAGTTAATTATAATAAAAATGAAATTAAAAAGAACTTAGAATAAATAATAACAATTAAAAGGAAATAATTAAGTAAAATAAAATTCAGTAGGTGTCGGTAGGGCATAATATAAATAATAATGTTAGTTATTAATGAAAGTAAATAGAATACATAGGCGTTAGATAGACAAGGTCAAGGGAACACTGAACCGGATCACATCGAGCACAATTCTAAATGAATATTTAATTAAATACTCAGTATATAGTAAAAATATAGAAGTAGGAGAAGTTAGTAAGGGAATAAAAGGATAGTTAAATACGAGACTTTAAGATGGCGACAAGACAGAGAAAAGACACAGAACCATCTGAAATGATGGAGTTTTTTAAAAAAATGATGGAGGAACAAAAACAGGAGAGATTAAAAGAGAAGGAGGAACAAAAACAGGAGAGATTAAAAGAGATGGAGGAACAAAAACAGGAAAGATTAAAAGAGATGGAGGAACAGAAACAAGGGAGAATAAAGGAACAAGAAGAATTAGTAAAAATGATAGAGGAACAAAGAAAGAAAGAAAGAGAGGAGGAAAAAGTAGAAAGAAAGAAAGAAAGAGAGGAGGATAAACAAGAAATTAAGAATCTTTGGGAAATCATGAATAAGAGGATAGAGGAAATAAATGAAGGAATTACAAGAAAGAATGAGGAAATGGGAAATAAAATCCAAGAAACTATAGAAAAGATGTATAACTTAGAGGTAACAGTCAGTGAAAATAAACAGACTGTAGAAACAGTTAAGGGAGAAGTCAAAAAAGTAGAAAGAAGGGTACAAGTAGTTGAGAATAAGATAAAGAATATGGGAGAAGGGATAAATATAGCTACCTTGTTTAAATCAAGGATGTTTGAGATGGGTGATAATGGAGACAAAAACAAGAAGGAATTCTACGGTAGGGAAGATGAAGACCCTATTGATTTCATTAAACACCTAGAAGGTATAATGTCCGAAATTGATCCTGACATGGAGGAAGGACAAAAAAGGAAAATAATGGAGAGACATCTTAAAGGACCAGCACAAGAATGGTGGTTGGCCATGAATATGGAGGAGGAAAATTATGATGAAGTTAAGGAGAGATTCTTTAGCCACTTTTGGGGATCTCATGCACAAGAGAGAATTCGAGGAAGAATCGAAAATGGAAAATATGAATACCATCGAGGCACAAACAACATGGTAAATTATTTCTTAAAAATGGTGAACACGGCGAGACACCTAACCCCGCCATACAATCAGGCGGAGTTAATTATGAAGATTATGAAGCATTATGGGAACAGAATGTATATAGGATGTTCCGGGATGGCGGCTACCGACATAGAGGAGGCGGTAAAATACATCCGAAGGAACATGGAGCAGGAGGCTACCAGGAACCGGACTCAGCCTAGGACTGAGGAACGGGAACCTGAAAGGAGAGGGTTTACACACCAAACGAGAAACCCCGGATACAAGGGAAATTGGAGGCAAGAGCCTTACCCGGTAGAAGGGAGAGGAAACTGGAGACAGGGGCCCTACCAAAGAGAGGGACCAAGAAATAGGCCGCAAAATCAGTGGCAACAACAAAGGCCAGAGTACAGGCCACAAAACCAAACGGAAGAAGGCCCACAGACAAAAGAAAAGAGACCACAAAATCCAGGGCCAAGTGGTCAATCAAAAAACTAAATGAGAGGATCCCTAATGGTAGGAAGGAAAAGAGGAGACAACCATTAGAGATCCAACAACAAACAAAATATAGGAAATATTACCCGGAGAAACAGGGAACAGTAAATAAAGGAAAGGCGGAAGACCTAAAGAACAAAAATAAAAAAACAATACAACAGGAAAATAACAATGAAGTACACCAAAATCAAGAGCGTAGAGTTGGTGGACTATCTCTTAATATCCGTGCTGAATTGTTAGAAGAGGACAAGGAGATTGGCGAAGGTAACCAGAAGAAAGAAACATGCCCTGTAATTGACTGTGAGGTAGAAGGGCACTCTATAGAGGTAGAGATTGACACGGGTGCAGACGTGTCAGTCATTCAAGAAAAGGCTTACAACAACCTCAAGTTGCATGGGCTTAAGTTCCTGGAACTACCCATCAACAATGTGGGAGTTGTAACAGCCATTAAGACTGCACAAATAAAGGTTACCCGGCAATACTTAATTCCCTTAACAATTAAAGGCATAAAAGTGGACTGCATTTTCATAGTGGTCTCCAAACTTCGGTCGGAGATGATTATGGGGTGCAACACACTGTATGACCTAAAGGCACGGATAAACATGGATAGACGCTTTGTGACATTCGAAATAGAAGGGGAAATGGTGTACCAGGACTTTAAAAGTAAAATACAAAAGATAGAGGAAAATGAAGAAGTCCGAAAAATATGCAAGATAACCCAGGAAAAAGAAGATGCATCAACAATAGGGCATCAAAGCAAAAAGGAGGGGTTAATGCGACAGTGCGAGAAGCAGGGGCACTGCCGAATGAATGAAGGAGGAAATGGACAAGAAACAAGTAAAGGAGAAATCTTAAATATAACGAACGAATATCAAAGAAAAATAAAAAATGAAACAGAGGAAAAATTAAACAAAAACAAAAAATTTAAAAACAAAAATGAAAATATAATAAATAAGGAAATTAATTTAGGACCTGAGGGAGTCAATACAGGAGATAAAGAAACAAAGGACATGGAAAGAAGAGCTGCAGCTGAGATTAAGAGCAAACCAAAATATAAACAAGGTAAGGCCGAAATAGTGCCAAAAAGGGGAAATAATGTGAGTGGAAAAATAATAAATAAGAAAATAAATATAAATAAAAGTATAAACGTCGCGTCGAAACAATTAAAAGGGGGGAACAACGAGGTTAAAATGAATAACCAACAAGTAGCTCGGAAGCCCATGACTAAGACTTTAGATTCTGGAGAGATAACCCAAAGGAAAGAAATTGAAATTAAAGAAAGAAAAAAGAAAAACCCATTTACTAGTTCAAGAGTTCGAAAGTCAATTAAAGTGAGAGCCAATCCAAATACGAGAAGAACCTTCATTTCATTACAAGTCAAAAACAGAAAAATAAAAGGTAGATTTAAGGAGAATAAGGGAAAGTTAAGAAATTGGAAAAGGAGAAAGAAGAAAAAGAAAGATAAAGCTGGACGGATAATAAGAAGATATTTAAAGAATAAAGGATAATAAGGCAAGGTAAATAAAAAATGATCCATCAGTGACATAGGGAGTAACGGTTAAGTAATAAAAATAAAAATGTAAAATAAATCTAAGTAGTAGATTAAAGCAGTAACATAATCCAAATACATAGGACAAATAATATAAAATCAGTATTAAATGTGAAAGAAAAAGCCATATGTTAAATGAACGGGATTCATTGAATTTATTAAAGTAAAGGTTGTGTTAAACAACAATGAATGTGTAAAATAAGGATTACAATATACAATATTGTATAGTTAATATAAACTTGAAATAAGATTAAATAAAAAAGAATGTGACTAAGGACAGGAGTAATAAATGAGTAAATAGCATGTGAAGTGACAAATGTGACAATGATATATATGAGTGAAAGGGACAGGAGAGTAAATTGTGAACTTTAGTAAAATTAATTAAGTTATGAAGATGAATAGGAATAGTAGATTAATGAAAGGAATATGAAAATTTTAATATAAACTAGTATAAGTGTTAATGTTACTTTTCACAAATATGTTATTAATTATGTTTATCTGTTTCAAGGAAGAGAAGAACCAAAATTTTCATATATTTAAAAAGGGGGGAATTTTGCAGCGGCCAGAATGTCCGATGCAAAGAATCTGGGTAATTGTACAGAATACCAGAATCAAACCTAACCGGGTTAAATAATTGACTAAATTTATATATAAAAATTTTAAAACATTATAATAATAATAATATTAAAACTAGGGTAAATAATAGTAAAATGAAGAAAATTAGAAATAACTTTAGACTTAAAAAACATAAATTATAAGCAATAAGAAAAATTATCACTTCAAAGTGGATAGCCTAAATTATGTAAACAAAAAAAGACGGTAATTGTGTAGTATAACAAACTAGGCCTAGATGCCGGCTATTAAAATAATTGTACTTAAAAATAATCAGGAATAAAGAATGTAAATTAAGATGTGAGGAAAGTAAATTAGGCCTAGCTAGGGAAAATAGTATTTATGTAAAAGTAAAGATTAAATGTTAAAGTGTAATAGCCTAAGAAATTAGGTTATAATAGAAGAAGTCATATTTGATTTCGGAAAAATCCGCTTAGGGCATTGATTATAAATCTTGTCACTATGAAACGAAAGCGCTACAGTCGAACTTTGGATTAAGAATGTTAAAAAGTTAATTAAAGTAATGAGAAGAAATAAAGTCAAATATGTTATTAAATAAAAGGTAAAAATGCAAAGGACACATCAGAATACAGAAACGCCTTTTATAAAAAGGGAAACTAATCTTAGTTCAGAATTTCCGAACAAACAAAGTCAATTGCCATGGCAACGGCTTTCTGATTGGTCAAAAGTTGAAAAATGGATACTGGGACGTGGGAAGTTTGAAATTGGAGAAGACGGGCCTCACAAAAGAACGCTATCCAAGATGAGAATGCATTAGGCTCTCAAAGCGAGCAGACGTGTTGTTGTACCATGCGATCAAGACAAGAAAAAATGTGCTAAAAACAGAGTAAAAAGTGCTACGATGTGATCAGGGGAAGGAAGATATATATGAGCAAGGGCTCATATATACCCAGAACAAAATTTCGACCACCAAAATGCAAAATTAAAGAAAATAAGAAGATTGACCGAAATTATGGAGAGACGCCTACCTACCAAGACCCTTGAAGCTGTAACAGGACCGACAGATGACAACATTAATGAAGATAAAAAGATTTCTACAGTACAAGGTTATATAATCAATTTAATTATTCTTTTTTAAATAACATTTTACTTCAAATTATATTAACTTAATTTCAAAATTAAATAAGATGGGAATAACCTAAGGGACTGATTAGTCAACTCTCTTAGGTTACCCAAATTTAAGTAATAAAGATTCAAAATTGACTTTCCATTCCCATCGCTGTGGGAATGTATGGATTAAGTATAAAGATGTATATCTTATATGGCTTTTTCTAAGTGAATTTCTAATGAATAACTTCCAAAGAAGTTAATTGTTCAAGGCCTAGCCTAAAGGCATTACATAGTAATATTAAGTGTTTGAAAAAGAATCAGATTTTAAAATATGTTAAATTTAACTCTACTAATCAAAATTATATACAAAATTAATTATGGTAACTTTGATAATTTAAATTATATGTAAAATTAATGATAATAAGAAAATTTAAAAACAGAAGGAGATAATAATGTTTAGTTAAATGGCAAGTTGTATGAAATTTTGAAAAAATAATTAGTCAAGAAAATCCTGTGAAATTAAATAAAAACAATAACAATTAATTTGAACCTTGGAACAAATAAATAAAAATGTATATTTTCCAATTAGCTGTGTTTTCATTCTAGATAAGATAAGTTCACTAGGTATCCAGGTATAGTCTTTAAATCACAAGTGTCTCTCAAAGATTCCACTACCCGAAAAGGAGCTTGAACAGGGCTTATCGGAGGCTAATTGGTTTTATCAAAAATTCAGGGGTTGGTTCCTCTGAGAGGTTTATTCCTTGAGGCACAGGTCTATGAAATTAGGTTCGTAGTCAATGGATAAACCATTACTTTCTTACTGACTTAGCAATTGAGGAAGAGAAATAAACAACGGCAAAGGTTATAAAAAGTAAGTCGGTAAGAGTGTGTGTGTGTGTGTGTGTGTGTGTGTGTGTGTGTGTGTGTTTGTGTGTGTGTGTGTGTGTGTTTGTGTGTGTGTGTGTGTGTGTGTGTGTGTGTGTGTTTGTGTGTGTGTGTGTGTGTGTGTGTTGTGTGTGTGTCGGATGTTGTCCTTGGAACAGCTATTTATAATGAACGAACCATAATTATGTTGGTGCGTGAGAATTAATTATGTTGGTGGTGTGTTAACACACACAAGACGACTAGACTCTCGCTAACATGTAGCGCGCTATCATGACACGACCGTCCATAAATCCTAAGAGCATTGATTACATGATTTCTGCAATGGATTCAACTTTCGACGCCACTGAAACTGTAAATTTTTGTAATATTGCAATATTCCTTCTTTTTAAATTTTCTAGTCATAAAATAATTAGAAAAACGACAAACATTTTACTTTCCAAATTGGGCTTCAACGAAATTTAAACAACAATATGATTCACCTTTGCAAAGTTTAAAGCCCTAAAAGGAAGGGTAACAATGGTCCAATATTGAAAGGGGAGCAAATCAACAGAGGGTCCAAAGCAATAGAAAAGTGAAGAAAACAAAAGGGGATGAAAATAGTGTGTGTGTGTGTGTGCGAACACTGTCCTTGTAAGCCTGAGTTTTCAGCAGGGATGTTGTTGAAAGAGCAAGAAAGAAACGAGGGACTACCAGCAAGGATATTTGATTGGCAAGGATTTACTACCCCCTGTTCAATCAGCAAACCTTATTCCTGCAAATTGGGGTTTATGCCCTGTAGGCAGCGAAAGCCGGATCGGATTGAGAGCTCGTAATATGGAAACAAAAAGTAACGGAGTAAATTGCTTAAATATATAGGATGTGTTTAAATGATAAACAGAGAAAGAGAACGAAATAAGGGAACAAAAAAGGAGAGAGGAGGGAGGGAGATAGATAGAAGAGGGAGAGAGAAGGGGGATTGTGCAGGGGATAAATGCATAAAAGTTCACCAGTATCTGTTTAAACATTACAGGATTTTGTGAATCCCTTCATGCCAGATTGATTTCCCGCATTGCTTTAAAAATACATTTGTTTAAGGCATTCAACAATATTTTCATATTACAGTCTATCAAATGATGCAGTACTTACTATTATCGCCGCTGCAAAATGTGACGAGTATCATATGGACCTTCAAACGTTCAAGAAACATTCTGTAAATGATTAAATAAACAAAATTAGAAAATAAACACCTTTTTACTGTAATTATTTAGCTAAATGTATCGATACATCACATGGGACTATGCAATGAATATTACTTTTCAAACGGTTCTTGCGAAAAGTTTTTTAGATTACTAACACATTAGCCTTACTCTTTTATTCTAGTATTAAACAATTATCCATGTATACTTACGTTATATCTCGTTAACATAATATTTTGCAATTTCCTGAACAGCTGATCGCTTCGGTGATGCAAAGGCTACAGCTGTTCTATGAAAGCGGCTATATCTGAAATTTAAAACAGTTCATTGCTTGGGTGATGCAAAGCTACAGCTGTTCCATACAAAGGATATTTCCTGAATTCATAACAGCTGATCGCTCGGATGATGCAAAGGCTACAACTGTTCTAGGCCAAACACCTATTTTTGGAATCGCTTGGGTGGTGGAAATGCTACAGCTGTTCTATGCAATGGCTATTTCTGAAATTTAAAACTGCTGATCGCTTGTGTGATGCAAAGGCTACAGCTGTTCTATACAATAGCTATTTGCCTTGTCTAAGTGCGCCTCTAGATTAAAAAGAAGGTTTCATCTTTATCTTAAGGTCGTACATTTAATGAACTGTATTATGCTGTGGGTTGAATATGAATTAGTCAATGAGGACATCATTTATAAACATACATCTGAGGCTGTGTAGGTGGTATATAGTGAAACTGGGTTCTGTTGTTTTAGTAACTGAAAACTCTCAGGGTGACTCTTGCGACCTTGGAGGTACATTTATTTTTTATATACAAACTATAAAGCTGTAAAGTGTTTTATTTATTCCTTTAAGGACAAAATTAATTAAAATTCCAGCTATACATCTTCTCTTACTAAAAATTAACAAACTAGTGAAATTTATTACAAACCCACTATAATTACACCAGCAATGCACGTATTACATAAACATCGGTTTATATGTCATTACTTTATAACGTGCTGATTAATGAATGCATAATTTAAGACAAGATTTCTTGGCAAACCGAATCCCTTTGTCTCAACCTCTGCCCATTATCCTTTATAGTTGCTAATGCGAAAATTATTCAGAGTCAGAGAGTCAACGAGCAATGTATATTACGGCCACAATTTATTGTCGCGGTGAGCGTGTGTGCGTGTGTGCGCGTTTGGGCCGACTTCACCACTGAACGGCTCGTAATAACATAGATGTACGCAGACAATTTATTGAAGTTATTAGCTACAGTTTATCTAGACTGATAATGATACAGATTGCGAAACATTATTGTAAAACTTTCTATCGCATCTATAATACTTTGAGCGTTATTATTAAATAGTTATTAAACTTCATTGGTTAAGTTTGATTTAAGCGATAGTAACCGTAATGTACGATAAGATATTTTATAAACCCTGTTAAATATGAATCATGTCACCAATAAAATATTCATTTTCACTCCCTACAAAATATTCATTGTTGCAGCCAGAAAATATTAATTTGTACAACTTAAAATATATTGATTGTTGCAGCCAGAAAAATATTCATTTTTACAATTTAAAATATATTGATTGTTGCAGCCAGAAAACTATTCATTTTTACAATTTAAAATATATTGATTGTTGCAGCCAGAAAAATATTCATTTTAAGAAATTAAAATATATTGATTGTTGCAGCCAGAAAAATATTCATTTTTACAATTTAAAATATATTGATTGTTGCAACCAGAAAAATATTCATTTTTACAAATTAAATATATTGATTGTTGCAGCCAGAAAAATATTCATTTTTACAATTTAAAATATATTGATTGTTGCAACCAGAAAAATATTCATTTTTACAAATTAAATATATTGATTGTTGCAGCCAGAAAATTATTAATTTTTACAATTTAAAATACATGGATTTTTGTAGCTAGAAAATATTAATTTTTATAATTTAAAA
This sequence comes from Prosapia bicincta, assembly GCA_036971475.1. Lineage (NCBI taxonomy): Eukaryota > Metazoa > Arthropoda > Insecta > Hemiptera > Cercopidae > Prosapia > Prosapia bicincta. The sequence continues at coordinate 384,161,488 of JBAIZL010000002.1, forward strand.
TATATTGATTGTCGCAGCCAGAAAAATATTCATTTTTAAACACTTATAAATATTTATTTATGCACTCTGAAAAATGTTCTTTTCTAGACCCAGTAAGATAATATTTTTCTCCTGAAAAAATTTTCGTTTATTTTCACAAAAAGTATTATTTTTGCAAAGCATCTTTTAAATGTATGCAGCTTTATAATATAAAATATTATTCTAAAAATATTATAACTGAAACACTTCAAAATATTCAATTGTGTGGCCTATATTCCTGCAAATTATTTATTTTTCCATCATAAAAAATTATTTTTTCACGATGCAAAATATTCATTCTGTACGCTGCAGCATATTTATTTTTGACCAGGAAAAAAATATTCATTTTTGTATCTATTACATTGGGCAATAGGTCTATATAGATATTTGCGTCTTGAAATATAATTATGTTTGCACCCTACAAAATGTATCATTCATAGTTTATACCCTGCGAAATATTCATTTGTGCTAAGAAAAATATTCTCATTTTTTAATTCTTCAAAATAATTATTTTGCACCCTGAAAACATTTATGTGGAATGCAGTTCACTCTAAATTTCTAGATGCAAGGTTATGCCAAACAATTTATTTGCTTAGACTAATAGAGCGTCACGATTTTATTCTTGCGTTCGGACAACTTAGGCGGTAAAATGGATTACGCTGTACCCTAAGGCCTCCTCTCGGAAGCACACGACTACTTGCTGCTTGGAGGAGTGAAGATAACCATATATAGGTCACATTTAATATGCTGGATATTGGCCCTTGAGTAAAAATAGTGTATTCATCGTCTAGAAATGTATACTGTCGTCATCCCTCATCGGAGCCATAACCCGTCCCAACCCTTAGGCAACCTTGTTAGCACCCTCCGTGCGTGTTAACGCCCTACTTACATTTGTTGTTATTTTTACTATACGCTATTAGTTAATAATAAGTAACAAAATAATGAGTCAACCCCATAATTCAGCCGAAGTTCAAGGGTCGATGTTTTTAAAAATGACCTGCGAGCACCTCCTCTCTCTCCTCGTCCTCTCGCTAAGTTCTCAGCCCCAAGTGCCAACCTATTATATTTTACCTATACTCAGCTAATCTTCTCTCAAGAAAACATTGGTAAAAGAAGGAAGCAACGCTTTCCCGTGTGATAATCTGACTTTCACTTATCCCCCCAGAGCACCATTCCCCGTCCCTCGACTCATCCTTTCCGTTTCACAATAGGCAGGACAAGTCTAGAAGTACTCGGTTATACAAAGGTAAACACAGGGTTTCTTAATCTTCCCCTCAAGGAATGCATTCAACAACCCTTTTCCTGCACATATTTTACCGTGGTCTTGTTATGCACCTCTTCCCCATTACATCTTCATTCGGTTATTCCGAAGAATAAAAAAGTAATATACACAAATTGTTTTTAAAAGTCAATTCCTATTTAAGTCAACAAAGAAAAATTTATTTTTGTTACTTTTTATTAAATAATTACAATTAATATAACAAAGTAACATTACCTATGCTATAATAAAAAATATATATAACACATTATGTATTAACTAAGTGTATACATAGGGCTTATTTGTTGACGCGTTTCGAAACAATCGTTCCTTTTACGAAGCAAAGCTTCTACTTTAACGATTGTTTCGAAAAGCGTCAGCAAGTAAGCCCTATGTATTTACTTAGTTTAGTATTTTATTTAAAATTATAATTTAATCAAAGAATTCAAGATGATTATATCAAGCAACTTTATTAATTACCTATGCGCTAGAAGAGCTGTTCTGCTACATAACCTATAAGATAAAATCAGCTGTTTAATGAAATCATATGTTATCCCAGATGTGACGAAATAACTATATCCCATACCTTGGCCCTTAAGTGAAATGTTTTCCCCCATATAAAACTACCAATAATTAATTAATTTTAATAATGGAATGATATTTGAACAAACTGTAATAATATCAATTGTCATCCTCTACAAGTTAAAAAAAAAAATGTATTTCAACATGATTGGATAAATAAAAACGTATTTTAATTATGATTGAAAATTTGTACAAAATATATAACATGAGAGTGTGAGCTAATAGAAGGAATTGAACTAGTAATATTAAAAATAATGTTAAATAAATTCCTACTGAGGATAACAAAGAAAACTTTTATTTTAGTCACCCTAGAGCACTATTTATGATATTTTGTGGTAACCATGACAACAGTTTACAGTTGCACAATAAAGGTTTTGACGACAACCACATGAGTGAAACAAATTCATATACATCTTTGAGAATTAAAATTTTAGGTATTGGAAAGTTGACGCAGTGCGAAAGGTTCGCTAAACTTCAAACATAAAAACTCTCAATTCGAATCCCGATGGACCCCACCAATTTTATAATTTAATTATTAAATAAATATTTGAAAGAAACTGTATTAACATCAATTTTCATTCACTATAAGTTTTAAAAAATGTATTTGAACTTGATTAGATGAATAGAAACGTATTTTAATAACGATTGAAAATTTGTACAGATATATATCAGGAAAGTGTGAGCCAATAGAAGGAATTTCAAAAAAATACCATAACTTTATCACGACAATTATTCCATTTCTATGATTATATCCTCACTCTAGGCTGTATAGAAAGGGTATTCTCTATAATATCCATGAGTAGATAACTTATATTCTTGAATTCCCGTTTCTTGAGAAGTGAGACTTTCACGTTACCATCTTACTTAATCTAATGTTAACATTTATTTAGTTGATCTAAACTTCTTTAACAAATGTACAATAACTTTAAAACACCTACAATGCACAACTCTCTCTTCAGTATA
>JBAIZL010000002.1:384169308-384249308 GCA_036971475.1 Prosapia bicincta
CCTTTTTTTACTCCTTTCTACTAACCCATACTTTTTCCTTTGCTTGTTTAATCGTCTCTTACATTAAATTTGTCCACATAACCTTTTTTTGCTCCTTTCTACTAACCCATACTTTCTCCTTTGCTTGTCTAGTAACCTTTTAAATTAAATTTGACCAAATAACACTTTCTTTGCTCCTCTCCACTAACCCATATTTTCTCATTTGCTTGTTGAGTAATCTTTTAAATTAAATGTGACTACATAACCATTTTTTGCTCCTCTCTACTAACCCTTTGCTTGTTTAGTAATCTTTTAAATTAAGTTTTACTACATAACCTTTTATTGCTCCTTTCTACTAACCCATACTTTCCTTTCCTTGTTTAATCATCTTTTAAATTAAATTTGTCCACATAACCTTTTTTTTCTCCTTTCTACTAACCCATACTTTCCATTCCTTGTTTAAACATCTTTTAAATTAAATTTGACCACATAACCTTTTTTGCTTCTTTCTACTAACCCATACTGTCTCCTTTGCTTGTTTAGTAATCTTTTAAATTAAATTTGATCACATCACCTTTTTTTGATCCTTTTTACTAACCCATACCTTCTCCTTTGCTTGTTTAATCATCTTTTAAATTAAATTTAACCACATAACCTTTTTTTGCTTCTCTCTGCTAACCCATACTTTCTTCTTTGCTTGTTTAGTCATCTTTTAAATTAAATTTGACCACATAACCTTTTTATGCTCCTCTCTACTAACCCATACTTCTTCCTTGCTGACAATACCTAACCTAACCTAACCGATACACTTTTCGCCAATCACACGCTTTTTCTAAACCAGCGCTCAACTACATCTCCTGACCAGTCCGATATATATTTCCGAAGCAAGTAACGACAAACGCTCGAGAAATATTGCAGTTTCGAGTGTTTTACACGGCACTCCATGAAAAATAATAGCACGTTAGGAGCCGACAGTTGAGTGGAATATGTTGTACAATAAAGCGCTGAAGTGGTCTACTGTGCAGTGAGAGTGCTACAGTAAATAAATAATACATGTCTACGTGACACTCTAACAATAGCAGTGTTTACAGTTTGCTGCGCCCGCGTATCATTATAACAGCGCTATCACGTAGCTTACACACGACACCGCATCTCTCGTCAAATTTAATTGTATTGCTTGCTTTATAGATTCGGGTGATGGGCCTATAAATGTTTTCAATATGACGAAATCAATTAATTTTGGAGACCTTGATGGTTGAATATGAAAGATACCCTACTACTTTTAATTTTCAAGAAGTGGATTGAATTTTATGAGCATTATCACAATGTTTTGAAAATTTATAGACGTAAATTCAAGATTTATAAGACTTCTAGATTTATAAAACTATTCTGGATTTATAAAACTCGAATAAATAACTGTAGGAGTAGACGTGAATTGCTAAAAATGATAAAGTAACTATTGTCACAGTTCACGTATAAGTATGCAAAGTTCATTTGTTAAACTTGCGTCATATCCTTCTTCTAGAAAATTGGACATTTAACATTTCGTTCCTAATATTTGCATAAATGTAATCATGTAATACTAAAAACATAATACAAGTTGCTTAGGTTTTCTTATAAAAAATAAAATATACAACTAAACCATCAAGTTGTTGTTTACAATAACTATTCAATTCATACTATTAGTTTACACTCTCCCTATACATATTTATGTACCTTGTTCAAATTTTAAATCGTTTAACAATACGTTTTATTCATTCACTCAAGCTCAAATACATTTTTTTAAAATTTGTAGTGGATGAAACTTTATATTAATAAAGCTCTTTCCAATAATAATTTATTAATTAAATATAATCAATTAATTTTAATAATTAATGTCTATTTTATTTTGCTACTTAATATTGTAATTTTGTCATGTTATGTAAAAACCTATATTTATTGTAACTATTGTAATTATTTTACAATGAAAATATTGAAAATAACACAAATACCACGAAAATAATCAAAAATAACAAATAAAACAACTTACTTAAGATTAATTTGTTTTATTTGTTATTTTTGATTATTTTTGTGATATTGGGGTATTGTTGGTATTGTGGTATTTCTTTCCAATATTTTCATTGTAATATATTGTGCCACTGTGCTCTTGATATTGTGTATTGTAATTATTTAATAAACAGTAAATAAAACAAAATTTTTCTTTGTTAACCTAAGGGGAAATTGACTTAAAATTATATATAGTTCATATTACTTAATAGCAATACAGTATATATATATATATATATATATATATATATATATATATATATATATATATATATATATATATATATATATGTATATATATTACTTGTTTAGTCATTTTAGTTTTAATAATGTGTTGATTTGGCCAATTAATGTTAATTTTATGAACAATATGTGTTATAACACGTAATATTTTAATAATTTTTTCGAATTAATTATTCATAAACTCTTCTGGTATGTTTTTTCTGAATGTTTACTGTTTTAAATATTATTGAATTACATTGGCTTGGATATGTGATCAACATAGTTTGTGATGGATAATTATTTGGTAATAGCATATTAGTCCGTTGTCCAGAGTACCTTTTTGTTATAAATAGAATTATTTAATATTAGTGTTCTATAATTTTTAATTTTTCTTGTTCTTAATTACTGTTTATTAATTTTGTTCTCAATTTTTATTACTGGAAATAATTGTACATTAGTTTTCAATACATGTGTTGTTCTGATTGTTATTATTTTTTTAAAATTTATAATTCACAATATGTGATTTGTTTATTTATTTTGTTCTGAATATTTGTGCTCTGAAATAATTATGTATTACTTTTGTTCAGATTATTTTTATTAAATATGTTCTCAATGTTTATTATTCCAAATATTAGTTTATTATTATTTTGCTTTGATATGTCTTTTTTTGAATAATGTTTATTAATTCGTTCTTATTGTTTATTACTGAAATATTTGTAAATTGCGTTTTAAAACGTGTGTTTTTTTAATGTTATTATGTTTTTATTTTATTTTTCAAAATATGTGTTGTATTTATTTTGTTCTGAAGATTTTTATCTGAAATAACTGTGCATCAGTTTTGTTGTGAATAATATTTATTATTTTGTTCTCAAAGTTGATTACTATGACTATTAGTATATTTTTTATTTTATTTGTGTTTTTCTGTACATTGTGCATTAGTATTGTCCGAAATACTTATTGTTTTGAATATGTGTAGGCCTAAATTATTTTTGGTGCTGTATTACTTTGACTTGTTTATTACTAAAGTTCTCAATCTGTATTAGTGGTAATGCCTGTGAATTACGTTCTATACAAATAGGTTTCCGAATAAGTGCGAGATATTTTATTATTCACAATATGTGTTATATTTATACATTTTGACCATTAGAGTTTTTATATGAAATAATCGTGTATTAGTTTTGTTCTGAATAATGTTAATCATTTTCGTTTTGAATGTTTATCGTTCGTAATGTTTGTATATTATTTTCGTGTTTTACAAACGTTGCTCTGAATAATTGTTTATTATTTAAGTTCTCAATGTGTATTACTGGTAATGACTGTGAATTAAGTTTTATACAAATGTGTTTTCCGAATAATTGTTTGGTAAATTATAATTTACAATATATGATGTATTTATTTATTTTGTTCTGACATAAATGTGTAATATTTTTGTTCTAAATAGCGATTCGTAATTTTAATCTAAATGTTTATTGTTCTAAATAGTCGTGTACTATTTTTGTTTTGTACATTTGTTGTTCTGTATGATTATTTAATAATTTTGATCTTAATGGTGTTTATTATAAATGATTGCTTAGTAATTTTTATCGAGGTATTTCAAGGAATAAATATCAACGTAATATTTATAAAACGTTAAAGAACCTTAAATTTTCTTCAACCTTTTTTAATTTTTAGTACGTTGATATATATTTACGCAATAAAATAAAAATTACAACCTAAGTCACAGATAAAACATTCCGCCCTAAGCTAGTACGACACACCTAGAACATATAACATTGCATTCCGATCAATAATAAATGAAGGCGGAATGTATTAGAAGAAGCATCGTTAAAGTTTCATTAAAAAGAAGTTTGCGCTGAAACAAGCCGGGCGCAATTTGAAGACGGCAACTACTAGGAGGGTCGTATCTTATCTATAATTGATGGGATTGAACCTCGCACAGCCCTTCATCTTTGCACCCAAGTCTTATGTTCTATTATGTATGACGTAGATCTCATTTTCAAAACAAAGGCCCGTAAAACGAGAGTCGGGGTCATGACAAATGCCAGATGCATTATGCAACGCGGTCGTGGCTTGTTTTTATAGTATTTGCTTGAGTGAATTTTCCATCTTTTTATTCCTGGAAATATTTATAAAGGAAGTGATACTAAACAGGGTTTTTTTGGACGGAGTGGAGGTACGCGAGTCTAAGCGTTGCTTGTAGGGATTTTTTTGCATGACTCATTGTTCTTTTCCGATTTAAAATTTTAAAATAAAATTAGTATTGTAAGGTTATCAACTACTATAACTCCTACCACCTGTGATGGATTACCGGAAGACGGGTCGACGATTAGGGGTTGGTTTACAATTTTTTAAAAAACAAAGAAATAGTCTTTGAGGTGAGGTTAGGTTTGAAAGGTTATTAAACATACAAGTCAATTGATGGGAAGAAGTTCACGATATCCTCTGTGAATCCTTCACCTAGTGCAGACATACAGTATTATGGCAGAGAAAATAGAATAGAGAAAATTTGACAAAGGACGTCTTAAAGACGAACAGCATAACATGATTGTGTAACATTTGAAGATTTTATCAATAAAAACCTATATTGTAAAATCTGACGAATGATAGGTATTTAGGTTCCAAACAATAGAATATAGACAAATAAAATATATTAAAAAAAAGAAAGAAAAGGGTTAATGACACAAAAGAATTGCTAAGGAATTTTAAAAAAATATATAAATATGAAAAATAAACACCAAATCAGCAAAACCAAGTAACTAAATAGCATGTGAACAAATTTGTAATTTTATGACCATTATCACCTCACAAGAGTAAAAAAGGATTATGAATGTTGGTGGGACCAACGTATGGACATACAATCCCCTACTATAAAGGGAGATTATATCATCACGTGTGAGGTCCCTTACATGAACATCCACTGTCATTGGGGGCCATAGGGTGGTGTCTATTCATTACATCCTCTTATAAGGAAGAGGTTAAGGATGGATAGCAGTGAAAATACCCAGCCCTAAGGAGGAAACTTGGTATTAACCCTGGTAGTGGATAACGGTGCGGTTGAACTGCGCAAGGTAGTTCTCAGAATTAAAATAACTAATTGGTCGAAGTGCGCAGGTGGTAAAGTCAAAAATAGTGCCGTACTGCGCAGCCTGCAAATCGTATCATATGGCAATCATGTAATTGAAAGTAAAAATGTGATTAATTTATCTGAGTTATAAAATTAGTTTTTTTCAAAATACTTACCAATCATAACCTAACCAAAGTTATTATTATGTCGATGATAACTTGAAAACATAAATCATCTTGTATTTATATATTACAAATTTAAGTAAGTTTAGGCTGGTTAAATGTTTTTTACGTAATAAGGAATAGACAGTTGTTATACCTGCAGCCAGTTTCCAAAGTGATTCTCCACGAGAGTCCACTATGACCAAATTCCTTCTAGTCGTTTTAGTAGTAAATACCTTAAACTGTTTAATAATAGGAAACTTGTTATTAATTTGTATGGTAAAAATCAGTGCAGACTTTATCTTTACAGTCTAATACTCTCTTCCTCCGAGTTGTCTAAAAGATGGCAAGTAGGACTTCGTTAAAACGTGCTATCAACCGTGCTTAATTAACCAAGAGTCTATATGCGCAGCTTAACCTTAGCCCCGGAGCTGCAAACATATTCCTTTTATTAATTTATTGACTACCTGCGCAGTTCCACCCAGCCGTGGAGACAGGGGAAAATTAGGACATAGCGAGGGCACGATGGTCTACCTGAAATTTCTTCTTCTCCGTTGTGGACAGAGTTAATTCATGTATAGCTTAATATAATGTTGAGGTATAGAGTTGATTATTAATAAAATTGTTTCGTGTTTGGTGGTATTTTTTATTAATCTTTTAATGGAACTATAATTGTATAAATATTTTCTAGAAATAGTCAAATAAGTGTTAATTTTCAAGTAGACTAATTAATTAGCCAAATGGTGAGAGGACGATTGATATGAGATTATTAAGATCGATTAGTCTGCACCCTGAAGGTGCTGCTCTTTTTACTGCTTGCTGTATGTAGTCTGTTATTCAGAGTCATACATATTTAAAATACAGAATATTAAAATTCTACACCAGTATTTATTGATCTCAATTGTACATTTAACTTAAGGGCAGGTCATGATGCCAAAAGTGTTCAGAAATGAAAAATAAGTCTCACGTTAGTACATTCAACTACTAAAATAGTTACTACTTAAAGCCTCTGCACGAAATCGACCGGCTGGCTTGTTTAGCGCTGTTGCCACGTGCTCCGACCTCCAGAGGAACCGACCTCCAGAGGTAGAGTTGAATTACTTTGACAAAAGTCGCCTCCCGCAGGCATGTGGGGGTGCGGGGTGGGGTTTGGCCGCGTGCGAGGGGGAGAAGGAAGAAAAGGTTCTACGTAGAAACGCTTCGAGCTTGACTACATACTTTCAGCTAAATTAAATCATATATGCACGTCAAGAGAAAGAAACCGGTAACTACCATTTCTTAAAGAAACTAAAAACATGTGCACAATAAAATACAAAAGATAACAGAATACACAAATCAAAACAAAGCACTGGAAAATGTTTTTGGAAAGTTACGTGTAGATCCACAACCTGCTGCTTTCACGACCATCTGAAGTGTCACTCAGAGTTGTCGCCTAAACGCGCATGTGCACTGGCGCCTCTTGGCAGTGCGCATCTAACACCCTGTCGCTTACCCCTGAGCTCTAATTCGCAACCCTGAGCGAACAGTGTTGCCTATTTCGAGTGTCGGAATGTCAGTCTACCCTGTCCGGATGTCCGTGACTCGTCTCTCGCCCAAGTGGCAACGCTGCATTTTTGGCCACCCGCCCGTTTACTTTTATTTTAACTGCCCTCTATCGAAGGGTGATATTGCCCAACCATTTCGTGGTTGCTACCCTCATACAGGTTTGCCAATGAAGAGTTTGTAAGGAGAGCAAAGCAGTAAGGTCCTCAAGGATACTGGTCTTCAGGAAAAAGGTCAACAAACTTTAAAAAATGCATTGTTATAATTCAGACATATCTGGCCAATGAGTATAAATAGATATTATGGAACTTTCGTACATATACGTTATTTTACATAATTATGTACAACTTTATGAAAAAAATAATTTATGCGAATGATTCTAGTACAGCTTTAGCATAGATAGTACAGTTTTACATCTATGAAAACCTGTTGATAGGTTGTGATATGAGATTAGTGCAATTCCTATTCGCTGTGGTATTATTTATCCTGATGCGTTGGTGGTACACAAATTAAATGAACATTCTGCATACACTACAGTTACGTGTTGTTATTCATACACGCCTGTTCCATGAATATTTCCATACGTACAACGATTGCAAAGGACAAAATCTAATTTGAATTGATTACAGAAACGAACGCGCAGTCTGGCGGCCATATGTCACTCAAGCTGACACCGAGGCCCGCGTTTTGAATCTATTTGGACACATTTCATTTTAATTTCATTAAGCATATGATACGTTAGTGTGTGCAGCGTCGTTAGTAATAAAAAAAGCACGCGATGCATCGGTTTTATACGCCTACCACAGCGTCAGATTGTATAGAATTAGGTGGGCCGAGTGGGCGTCTGTATGACAGAACAATATGATCCTGTAGGCGACCGCTGACATCGGAATATTTCCGCAAATAATTATCAGCTGACAGCACAAATTACCTGGCTGGAAACAGCGTGATTTAGCTAACGAACGAAAATCTTATTCCAGTAAAAAGAATGCAAACTTAACGATACAAACGGGCTATAAATATTAACGACAAAGGATTATTCTTTTAAGGTCTTTTTGTTTGTGCATTTTGTTTTGCAGTGACGTAAGAGTTATTGTAGAGGCTAGACGCAATGTTGTATAAAGTTATTCGTAGTTTCAACATTTTCCACAAAAGATCTCAAAAAGTAAGAAATAGTAAAATGTTATCAAGAATACTGTTTATTGAAATAGTCTCAAAGAAATCGTATCTGAAACTTATTTAAACATTTTGGAGGTTTCAAGGTAAACGCGGATTATGTATAAACTCATTTAGGCTTTAACGATTTGAGCACCATGGTTTTCTTCCATTCCTAGAACGAAGAACTTACTAGAAAATATGGTAGCTCCTCATGAAGGTTCTTTCAAAAGTGTTTACAACAGTTGGTATACATATTCTGGGAAAGGCAAAAAAAGATACAGACACTCCTTCTGGATATGCATTTCCTTCTGCACATGCTTGTCCTTCTGTACCTGTATGTCGTTCAGCACCTACATACCCTTCTGGATCTGAATGCCTTTCTGCACCTGAATATCCTTCTGCACCTTCATGTCCTTCTGCACCTGCATGTCGATCAGCGCCTACATGTTCTTCTACACTTGCATGTCCTTCTGCATCTCCATGTCCATCAGCACCTGCATATCCTTCTGCACCAGTTGTCCTCGCATCCGCATTTCCTTCTACACCTTTCTGCCCCTCTGCACCTGAATGTCCTTCAGCACCCACAAGTTCCTCGCCACCTGCAGGTCCTTCTGCACATGAATATCCCTTTGGACCTGCATGTCCTTATCCATCTATTTCTTATTTCTTGCTTTCTACTTTGTCTCTCTTACCCCCACTTTTTTCTTTTTTATAGTTTCTTCAGTTGATATTATTCTCGAAAATGCAATGACGAAGTTCTTTGTCTATATTATCTTCTAGGGGAGTAGTATAACATTCCAACTTAATCGTCTGTTCTTGGGTCACCCTTCTTCAGTACAACCCTTTCTCTCTAATATCATTGAAGATTTTGCCTTCAAGGATATATTTCTCGGATGACAAAGATTTCTTTAATGCTTCTAATTTCTAAATCTCATGTGTACAATTATGCTATTATTATTTTACACTTCCATCCTTTCATTCGTTCTGCTGCGACGAATTGTTCATTCTCCTTGCAAACGGTTATTTTTCACAATGCATATTTTTGTTCTTCCATTTTCATTTGTGTGTTTACGGCATACTGCTCTCTTCTGCTTCTATTCTTGTCACTTTCTCTCCAGTATCGCATTCATTTAGTTATTTTTTTGTTTTTAAATTTCATATCCATAAAAGTTCCATTTCACATTTATAATAATATACCCTCTCTATTTTTCTTTTTTAAATTTCAGTTTCTTTAATGTTGGTCTAGAATGGTTACAGTGAAAAAGAATACAGGCGCCTACACTTTTTTTATTATAAGAGATTATTAGTTACCTAATACTTTAAAGCTATTGCTAAAAAATCTTGCTAAGAAAGAAATTGTTTTTCATTTTCCTTCAAAAAATGTGTTTTATAGGGTTTTATAACCTATATACTGACTTTGTGAGAATGCTATATTTATTTACTTTTACTTATAAATTTTTGACTATTTCTATACTATGACTTTGAAAAGATTGATATCTAAAAACTATATCTCTCTTTCTTTCTCTCTCTTTCTTGAAAAGAATATTATACGTAATTAATAATTATACCTTATAATAAGTGTACATACTTTTAGTTTCACTGCTGCCATATTTGATCTCTGAAGCAACCAATGATAATAAATATTTCTGAAAACATTGCCACAAGGTTTCTCCAGGGTGACCTGAAAGGTTTAAAGTTCATTTGACGAGGCATGACTTGAATTTCTTCGCGAAGATCTGCCCGGCTTTACGATACAGCTATAAACTAAATAACAAGAGGTTTGGGGATCCGCGTGTTCTCTTTCTTTCTTTCTAAAGCCATCAATAAGCCTACGTTGTGCGAAATTTATACGCTCAGACTTTATATTACGCGTCGCTTGGAAAAGGCGAAAAATCTATCCACGTAAAAATACAATCCATTTGAAAATTTAGCACTGAATTTTCAATAAATAAAAAACAAATTTATTATTAGTAATTTCTTCAGTTTGTTAACATTATTTTTATAATTATGAAATTTCCTATTTTTGTTTTTAGTGACAAGGTGGATGGATTACTCGTCACGGGGTTTATCCCGCCATATTCACCGCACGAAATCTGTTTTGAGACGAATACCACATGATTATGACTTATATAAGATAAATAAGCTGGATTATGTGGACTCTTCTGGTTAATATTCTCCCTCTGGTAGGCTGAAGACATCTCTTACATCAGATCGTGCTTAGTGTTCTCTGCCGAGGTCGTACTGAAACGCATAGCTACTGTAAAATAGCTTCAGAGATTTTATTTACGATAGATCTGAATACTTGAACAGATGACAATCCGAATCGTCGATGGTGCAGCAGAAGGAAGGTGGTAGAAGATGAGATAACATCATGAGACGTTCGGGCCATTCTTAAGAATCAAGGTAAGAAACGTGTATGTATATATATACGTGTGTAAGTGTGTGTGTGTGTGTGTGTGTGTGTACGGCTCTAGCGTGAGATAGTTAAATTGTATATAAGCAAACCAATATTACTACCGTAATCGATTTAAATATAATGTATATAACTACTGATAAAACAGCACTGGAATAAATGATAAAAGAATCTGTCTAGACAGCCCAGCGGCGAGCACAGAACGAAGGGGAACAGCAAGGGTGTAGGTATAGCTTAAGGGGCACAGCGGGAGGAATCACTACATAGACACATCGCCTGGGGCACAACAGCTGTGTCACAACGATATGACCAAAACGGCGGAGGCACAGCGACGAGAGTATAATAGCAGGGTTAGAGCGGTGAGACACAGTGACGAGGCATAGCATCAAGGGCATAATGGGCGAAGGTAAAGTTTCGGCGCAAAGGGGTGAGGAACGAACGACGAGAGCAAAGCAACGAGAGTATAACAATGGGGTAGAACGGTGGGGCTCAGTGTCATAGCGGTGAAATCACAGTGACGTCGCACAGGGACGGGGGAATAACGACGGGAGCACAGCGAGGAGAGTATATTAGCGGGGGTAAAGCGGTGGGATATAGTGACGAGGCTTAGCATCAAAGCCATAGCAAGGGGTACTTGTGACGAGGGAACAGTGATGGGAGCAGAACATCGAGAGTATACCAGCGAAGGTAGACCTGTGGGGCACAGTGACGAGGCATTGTATCAAGGTCAAAGCGGAGAAAGCACAGCGATTGCGCACAGGGACATAGTTATGACTACAGGAGCGCGTGTATAGTAGCGGGGGTAGAGCGGTGGGAAGGGGCAGAAACGAAGCATAGCATCAAGGCCATAGCGGCAAAGGCAAAGGGATGGTGCACAAAGGCGGGGGAATAACGACGTGGCACAGCGACGAATATATAATGACAGGGGGCACAGTGTCGAAGCATAGCATGAAGGGCATAGCGGCGAAGGTGCACACGGGCTGGGGAAGAGCGACAGGAGCAGAGCAACGAGAGTAAAACAGGGTGGGTAGAGCGGTGAGGCAGAGCGACGAATATATAATGGCAGCACAGTGTCGAAGCATAGCATGAAGGATATAGCGGCGAAGGCACAGGGGCTGGGGAATAGCGACAGGAGCAGAGCAACGAGAGTAAAACAGGGTGGGTAGAGCGGTGAGGCAGAGCGACGAATATATAATGGCAGCACAGTGTCGAAGCATAGCATGAAGGATATAGCGGCGAAGGCACAGGGGCTGGGGAATAGCGACAGGAGCAGAGCAACGAGAGTAAAACAGGGTGGGTAGAGCGGTGAGGCAGAGCGACGAATATAAAATGGCAAGGGGCACAGTGTCGAAGCATAGCATGAAGGGCATAGCGGCGATGGAACAGCGACGGCGCACAGGGGCTGGTGAATAGCGATAGGAGCAGAGCAACGAGAGTAAAACATCGTGGGTAGAGCGTTGGGGCACAAGGACGAGGCATAACGATGGATATTTATGAGTTATACCAATCAAACTTCATTCTGTCGGATAGGATGTTCGAATCGGATAAAAAGTAACCAACTCTCTGAAATATGTATAACAAATAATCGTCCCTAAACTCCTCTGCATGAGCTTTAAACAAATAATCAATAAATTTACGCGTGCTGTCAATATGACGTGATAAAGATACGCGGGTAACATCTACTACTACCGACCGCTGCACCACCTGCAGACACGCGGTCACTTTATATCACACTGAAACTCTAAAACCGTCTTACAATAATGACTCACTGAAAAGTAATTAGAAAACAAAAAGACATTTGTGACGTGTTTGGAATCTCGGTCGTGCCGCGCCCTAGCAGCAAATTACCCCATAAAATATAAATGACTTTATTAAATCGTATACTCTAATTTAACTCACAGTTTGTCATAAAATATTTATGACTAATAACATTTGCAATAAATTTGATTTTTACACGTAAAACGTGTCCATTATGTTGTGACGACTGCAGTATAGGCCTAGAGTAAACTATGAGAGAATACTGGAGTCAAGTTGAAATTTATTAATAATTTTAAATATGTTGTAAATGAAAACTAAAGCTAAAATGTATATATCTCGTGATATAATTAATGACTATAAAAATGTAGCATTGGTGTCACTTTTGGTAGCGCGTAGACATCTATCCATGACTTTCATGATTCCATGTTAGAATCGCCAACTAAAGCCTGTTTTAACCCCATTTTAAAATGCCACGACAAATTTATTACGCCTTAACCTTACCAATAATTTGAGTTACGTGAAAACATTTCTCCTATGAACTCGTTAGATTCTCCAACTAAAACATTTGTTCTCCCCATTTTAAATACCACGAAATGGTATTCACCGTATGTTGTTCAATCCTTCGTTTACACTCCTACACCTTTAAACTGAAGCAAAAATATGAAGTTTTAACAGATTTTGAGGGGTTCTTGGTTATTTTATTAATTCCACAAGTTACTAATACTCTGCGAACATTTATAAGGATCAGCTTGTTTGAGTCTTTATTCTTCTCGTTTATTTTTTGTCTATTACCTCACATTCTCTTTATATAGCATATGTATATATATATATATATATATATATATATATATATATATATATATATATATATATATATATATATATACATATACATATGCTATATATATATTGTTCCAATTTTTCAATTGTTAAAAAATGGTTTTATTCACCCTCTCAAGTTTAACTTTTTCAAAATTGTAGTGGCCGTGAATTGATGTTAAAAGAGTTTTTTCAAATATTAATTCAATAATTAAAATCAACCAATTAATTTATATTTATCTGGAAAAAAATCTTACCACAAAAAGAAGAATGGATGCAATCACGTTATTTCGTCCCATTTAGAATACAAAAAGTGATAACATATGATTTCATAAAACAAACGGTTTTATGTTATAGCTTATGTGATAGAACAGCTGTTATTAACTCATAGGTTTTGTTACTTTATTTATATTACTTGCAATTATTAAATAAAAGTAACCAAAATAAAATTTGACCTTCTTCATGTACTTAGGAATTGACTTAAGAAAATGTTTGTTTATATTAATTGTTTTAAATCGCCCTTTGCAAACCTACTAAATAATCATCTTAAATATATAGTCACAGATTTAGTTTTACTGCTGAGATCAATCGCTCTTTCAATGAACGGTGCTACTGACTTAAAGATGTATACCATATTATATTCTCCTAGAAAACCGGTGCACCCATGGCCTTTTCAATTTGGCCTAATTTGTTCCAACGGTATTTCTAATTTATTGCTCTAACCATGTTGAAGCCTACTTCGGAAAAATCAAACAGCCCGAGACCACCAATTAGTTTTAAAGCACCGGCTTTATTTTAAATCTAATTTATACTAAAATAAAATTGAAGAATGTGAGACAAACATGTCAGCGGCCTTGAGTAAAGCAACTGCGGGTAATGCAGGTCCGTGAAGGGTGTTCGGAACGAAGTGGCAGGGAATAATTAGCTGGCAGATGGCGGAATACAAAATATATCAGGCATAAAAAGTGCCATACATCTGCGCGTATAATACCAGTATTAATTGCATACCACTGTATGTGTGTGGGTTTACGTTGCAGGTATTTCAAGAGGCGGTGAAAACCTGTAAGTCTGACGAACATGGCGGAATTGTTTTCAACTAAATATGGATTACGGTTACTTTAATCGTTTCTAAACCTTGTAATTTTTCGAACAGGTTGGTTCCGCAAATAAAATAGAGGTTTATGTTCAACTAAGCAAAGTAACGATGCATATTAATCAAAAATAGTTTTAAAATGTTTAATTTTTATGGGTGTAAGTAGTTTCACTTCACGTTAAGTAGCTGTATACTAGGTCTGTCACCGGCGCACGAGAAGAGCTCAAGGCAGGTCAAAACAATAAAGTCATTCCCAAAAACATTTCTAACATAAAACGTCAGATTGACAGAAACTAACAATACAGAAACGGGATCATATGTAATGTATTTTGCACACCCTTTCTTATTAGAATTAGTACTTTTACCTACCTACAAATACTTATATTACTTACTAGAATATAACAACTAAAAAACTACCGTGCCGTTAGATCTATGTTTGTAGGTCAGGAATACATAGACAGCCATGCGCAGAACTGAAAACCGAGCGTGACTCGTTTATGTTCCAGGGCTCTTCTAGTGTGCCGGTGATATTAGCTCTACATCAAGCCAGCAAACAATGCTTAAGGAAAATTACAAAATTAAGGTGAAGTAAACTGTGTTACCACAGATTACACTGTTTCAGAGCCTACGGAAACACCTTCCTTTTCCTCGCAGAAAACTTAAAAATTTTAAATTCATTCTCAATAGCGTACAAGGACTTTTATTTTTAACCTGTAAAGAACAAGGACTTCTTCAGGTAAGCCACCATACTTATCCGATGCTATAATTTCTCCTATTTCCCAGAGTATCATGCAATTTCCTTAGCCCTATCTAATTCATCTGAGACAGGGTTTTCCAAACCTTTTGGTGCAGGCCCCTCCTCTTGAAATGAAATCCCCCCCAAGCCCCCTCCTCTTGAAATGAAATCCCCTCAAGCCCCCTCCTCTTGAGAGGAAATCCCCCCACGCCCCTCCTCTTGAGAGGAAATCCTCCCAAGACCCCTCCTCTTGAAATGAAATCCCCCCACGCCCCCTCAAATTTACTATAAATAAATGGTATGAGCATATGAAAAATAATCAAATGTTATATATATTGAAAACAATTTATTTCTTTATACATAATTTCACAAGAAATATGATATAACTCAAGTTTTAATTTGTAAGGTTAATTTTCACTGATAAGAAAAAATCTGTTAATGAGATGCTTGAGCTTGCATGTTTTACACTAGCATCCATATTTGAGGTAGTACTTTAGTAAGTGTGTGCCCAAGTCATTAGCAACATCAAGTTTTTTCCTATAATATTAAATATATTTAATTTATGCTATTATTTTTCCAACTGATTTCGAAAACCCATCACTTTCCTTCACCCCCTCCCCCCAATTTGAGAACCTATGATGTAAGACTTTTTAACCTTTTTTATATGGTGCTGTATAGGATAGATAACTTTTTCAAGCACCTTTAACGAGCAGGTCTATTTTAGGTAAGCCGCTCTTACGATGCCATAATTCTCACTAGTAATAATTCTCATAATTTCCCCTATCTTAATTCCTAATATCAAGGGATCGTTATCTCCTTTCCTTAGCTCTAACTAATTCATCTTCCATTTTTACTCCTCTTCTTACAAGGTGGAGTAACGGATAAAGATCTTTTCATAGCTTCAATAGAGAGTAGGTCTGTTTCAGACACGCCGTAGCGTATCTCCTATACCATTTATCAGAGGGTTTCGCGCTTTTAACTTCTTTCTTGTTACATTCAAGATGTTTTCTTACTCTTCGTATATTAGTCATCATACGGGCTGATCCCCTTAAAACTGGAAAAAATCCAAAAGTATTTCTCCTTTAAACGCAGTTAGTTTCACATAAGTTATTTCACAGTGATGCGTTACACACAAACTTGGCGCAACTGTGGTTTGTTTAAATATAACTAAATAAAACCTCCTAACCCCAAGAACATTTTGTTACAATCCCAATTTACATTTGGATTACAAAGCAACCATCACCAGAAGAAACTATTACAAGAATAACTTCAGAGGATATACTTTGGTAATAATTTCTTTTGAAGGTGATGGAGATTTCATTAATATGTTCTTGTGGTTATAAGACTTTATTTATTTATATTAAATTTTAAGTTATGCATTTATCCCAGAGGGTTTTAATAATATAAATATTTCCCATTTTTTCTCATTTCCTATGAAGACGAACATCACGAATGAGGTACCTAAGTTTCCGTTGATGAAAGGCATTGTATAAAAAAGACAGAAATATGACCCTAACCAATATCTTCCAGGGATTCGGGCGAAGTAGGACAATGAGGTGTGCAATGTCTCCCTAGGGTACCCAGCCCCTTATCGCAATCATAGGAAAGTTACCTCTCACTACACACCAGCTGTAAATGCACTAGGAGTTGCTACCTATATGACGTGAGGATCATGAAACTCCCCCTGAGGTGATCATAGTTCGAGTGAGCAGGAGCTGCCCTTTCCCCGCACTTCCCGGAACTACAGCACAAACATCTCGACTCTGGCTTTCCGTATATCAAGCTTCAGATAGCAAAGGCATTTACATTGTAATTGAAATATCTACAACATGTCCGGTGGGGAACTGTTTCCCCCTCAGCGCCGAAATAGACATAAACCCTTTATCTTGAAACCGCACAACCCTTCTTATAGGGTTTGAGGGGTGGCTTGATGTAACTAATACTCATAACTTTGTAAATACCTCGTTGGGGATGGGGTGGGAATGCTGGGCTGTTTGAACGTGCTCCGCATTCGTATCTCGGGCCGGGATCGTTTGACTGACGCGCCAATATACCGGCACTACTCTTACCGCAGCAGTACTGTCACTTGGCGCGTAATTCAATGTCTACTATAACGCGGGGAATCTATTTTGTCAAACTGTCGTGATGGTCATTTCATAACACAAACCAATTGATTACATTTTTAAAATACATTTCTCCTACTTTGTAGGTTATGTCTAGACGTAAGTTAATATTTTTGTAAATGAATTTATCTTTTTATTAAAACTGTAGTTCTTACCGTTATAATATGAGTATGGTCGTATGATGTCAAATCTACAATAATAGAGCACAAATAATTTTACGATTCTAATTGCACCATATGCTCGTATAAAGACTCACTTGTATATGTATCCCCCCCATACACTCTTGTACCTTCCCCCAAATATGTATATAATGACCGTAATATATTCTCTTGTACTCTCTCTCTCTCTCTCTCTCTCTCTCTCTCTCTCTGCTGTGTGTGTGTGTGTGTGTGTGTGTGTGTGTGTGTGTATTTGTGTGTGTGTGTGTGTGTGTGTGTGTGTGTGTGTGTGTGTGTGTGTGTGTGTGTGTGTGTGTGTGTGTGTGTGTGTGTGTGTGTGTGTGTCTATGTACAGAGGAGACCATCGAATCATCGATGGTGCAGCAGAAGGAAGGTGGTAGAAGATGAGATAACGTCATGAGACGTTCGGACCATTCTTAAGAGTCAAGGTAAGAAACGTGTGTATATATACGTGTGTAAGTGTGTGTGTGTGTGTGTGTGTGTGTGTGTGTGTGTGTGTACGGGTTATATCATTTATAAATTGGTAAAACGTTGATTTGTGTAATGCCAATAAGTAAATTGTAAAAAACATTCACAACTGAAGTAGATAAGTCTGATTACAGAAAGCTGAAAAATAAGATTATGTCTTCAGTTATTTCTTGACCTTTCGACTAATTTTGGAATACAGATTGTTTTAAAATAATGCGTATTTTATTATTATTTCCACGTGAACATTGTTTACGCTTAGGGACAATTCGAATATTATAATTGAAGGAAATGTTGTGTCGTTGGACTTCGCTATTACTGAACCCATTGTAAAGTGCATCCCAACAGCTTTTGTAATGTACTCTTTGGATAAAAAAGTAGGGATAGAATTGATATGGTAACAGTGATATTGGTGGGATTGGAGGATACAAGAAGCTCCCGTGAAGCGATGAATGGGGTTTTATCATGCTTCCAGAATGTAAATGCGTTTTACTGAGGTAGATTTCGTCTCTACCACGAGCATAAATATGCATCCTTATACATCCGCTGTAAAGAAGATCAGTTTGAAAAGAAAATTTAATAGATAGATAGGTCCAAGCTGGAGACATGAATGAGAGAAAGGGAATAATGACTTGTATGAGTAATTCGAATTTCGTGAAGTAAATCTACTTCGTACTTCATGAATGAGTTGGTAATTTTAATTACAAAAATAATGGCAATCTATAAAAAATCTCTTAAATAAAATTTATCTATAGCGTATTGATGATAACTTTAAAAGTTTAAAATTCTAAAATGAGTTTTTAATTATTCAGTAAATATTATGTCCCAAAAATGGTATCAATTGTTAGAACAGTAATTGTTGGAAACAATAGCAAACTGCGTATTGTTTGCAGCAGTAAATTTTGCTTAGGTAAATCCAAGAAGTGCACAAGGATTTGAATGAATTGGCACAACGTCACATGAAACAGGATGTTTTGTGTACTTCAGCGTATTTGCTGCTCTCAAGGGGGAAATACGGCGAGCTAAACTAAAAGTTAGAGAGCTTTGTTTTGCAAAATATACGAATCACATCGACGGCGATGCCGAGGGAATAACGTATGGTTTCAAAATTTGATGAACTGAAAAAAAAAACTGTCCTTCGCTGACGGCTGCCCGCGGGCAAGGGGTGACCCGGTGTGCAATTAATGTTGCCCGGCAGATTGGATTGTTCAGGGGAGAGTCCGGCGCGTTGACAACGCCAGAACTGACGTTAAAGCAAATTACGCAACAGCCTCTCTGTATAAACACAAAATATTTGTAACAGTAGCGATTGTGGGCAATTTATTCATGCGAAATATAAGTTTATTGTTACAATATTTTACTCTTTTAATGCATAGGAATAAAATATTAGTTTTTATATACAATTAAAATACCTGTTACTTATATCAACCACACACGTCAATGAAATTGAAAACAAAAACTGTACGTGGTGATCTAAATGGGAGAGACAAAATAATTTTACTGCTGATGACCAAAATATTAAAAATTAAACACAATCTCACTGTGCAAAACACATAACTGTATATAATCTAGGTTTGTACCTTTTGCGCCAAAATAAACAGTAGCTCTACTGATACATTTGTAAGGTTTTATTTGATTTTATTTAGATACTTTTACAAACACATAAAAGTAGAAAATAGCTAAATCGGTTAGACTCGGTTATAAACATGTTCTATACGACCAACATTCAATTGCGGCAATACTACACCGTTCTTGAAGGTTTTGCATCACGTTGGGGAAGAGGGGTTGTTTCATGCTCGTGTTACGCGTAACGTTTTTCTTGTAGTTAGACGTTGGTGATTGGTGAGTGGGCACGGAAAATCTTCTCCTTCATCATTACCAGGGGACTGAGGTGGGCAAGGGAATTGTATTTCAGCTGGGAAACAGCTAATTCAGTTTCAGTACTGTTTATTTTGGCGCATACAGTATACATACCAGCGCATTGTGTTTACTACACTGCAAAATATGCGATCAATGTAGATTTAAATTTAAAAAATAACACATGGACGTTTATGTTA
The DNA here is from genome assembly GCA_036971475.1 of Prosapia bicincta. Classification (NCBI taxonomy): domain Eukaryota; kingdom Metazoa; phylum Arthropoda; class Insecta; order Hemiptera; family Cercopidae; genus Prosapia; species Prosapia bicincta. The sequence goes on from JBAIZL010000002.1 coordinate 384,189,124, forward strand.
TTTGAAGAACGTATACAAAAGCCACTTCTTAAAATAAATAAATATTAAAACGTGTAATATTTTGTCCGAACATATCGATAGCAAAGAACACTACTTGCAAGCTTAGAATGCTGCGTAGGTAGTCTAGCTACAGGATGACAGGAATATAGCTGTAGTGATTTTTATAAAAAAACCATGGACAAAATTATAATAATAAAATGACTGATTTAAAATACCTTCTAACTAATAAATAATACAAACAAAACCTATAACCACAAATAATGTTATTCTAGTCCTATGTACATTTAAATTATCAAGTAGCCATCCTCAGACATGACAGTACATACTCATTGACGAGTAGGCCTAAGTAGACGATTAGGCAAGGAAAAATAAATTATATTACTTGCTTTTGTATGATTCTGAGGGCTTACAACAGGTGTAATTGCAATGTTTTGACGTTTGTGATACATAATAGAAACCAATATGTAATAGGAAGTAAATATTATTGAAATAAAATAACAGAGATTATTAAAGTCACAGACTAATCTAAACGACTGAGTTCTGGATAAGACACCATTTTTATGTTGTTGACTAGAGTGGAAAGAGTCGTGCATGAAACTGTTATTAAAAAGCTAATATGCAGCAACGTCACTTTATATAGACGTATGGAAAGAAACATAAAGACAACAATGGCGCCCATAGTTTACCAAAATAGAAAATTTATACGCTACTAGCTGACCCGGTGAACTTCGTAACGCAAAAATCAATGAATGACGTGTTAACATTAGCTAAACTTAATTTAGTATTTTATAAACATAATAATAATAGATCGAGAAAAGTGTGACAATAAAAGTTCTTGATTGAATGTAATTTTATTGAAGTTGTTGTGAATGCAATAATATAATACTCTATGACAATCCTCTATGAAAAAAAAAAGAAAAAGAACATTATATAAATTAACAGATGATTTGTAATTTTTTTTTTTTCTCAGTTCTTTGTTTAGAGTTTTGTTTTAAGAAAGATGTGAAGTAATAAATAGTGTTTAAATATGAAATAAGTTTTATTACCAGCATAATTATATAAATATGACGAGTGTTCCGCCTGTAGCGGCAGTGTCAAAAGTTTATAGAAATAACATATGGCGACCGTGACAGGATAATAATTTGGTTACAGTTAAAATCTATGATCCATTAGTAAGTATTTTATAATGGATGCTCTGAAAAAGAAAAGAAAATTGTTTAGAACTGGATTTTCACGTTTACACAATACATTATTAGAATCCATAAAAAATGAAGATGATGTGATTTTGTTAAAAGCTAATTTAGAGCTATTACGTGAAAAACATAATCAATTGGAGGTCTTAGACCGAGAAATTATTGAAGTTTTACTAAATGAAAATGCATCTACTGAAGTTTTAGAAAATGAGGTAGAATCTGCCGATGAATACTCAGGCAAGTTTAAAATAGTTGAGTATTTAGTTGAACAGGCTATTGACAAGGCTAGGCCTAAGACAGATACTAGTGTGAATGTAGAAAAACGTAAATTTAAGTTACCCACACTTGAGTTTAAAAAGTTTGGTGGTGATATTAGTGATTGGTTGCCGTTTTGGGGCCAATTTAAGAAAATCCATGAAGACCCCTGTATTGATTCTGATGACAAGTATCAGTATCTCCTGCAAGCGACTATCCCTAATACTAAGGCTAGGGAAATTGTCGAGAGTTTTCCCCCATGTGGACGTAGTTATGAACAGGCTATTGAACATTTAAAATCTCGCTTTGCCAAAGATGACCTGTTAGTAGAGTTTTACATAAGAGAAATCTTGAAAATTGTAATAACATTAAATAGCAGTGAAAGTAAAATTACTATTTCCTCACTTTATGATCAAATTGAGTCAAAACTAAGGTGTTTAGAAACTTTAGGTGTAACAAAGGAGAAGTACGCTGCTATGCTCTTCCCATTAGTAGAATCTTGTCTCAGGGAGGATTTATTAATAGCTTGGCAGAGAAGTAGGCCTAACTCTCAACAGGACGAGACCGCGTCAGAAAGTAAAAGTAGGCTAGATAGCCTAATGAATTTTTTGAAAATTGAAGTGGAGGGAGAAGAAAGAATAAACTTAGCTAAACAGGGATTTGGTTTACAAAAAACAAAAGTATCAACAGGTGATAATACTACGAGTTCATATAAAAGAGACTTTGCAAGTAAAGATAAGCATATTAAAAATACAAGAAGGCCTACCAGCAATGTTACAGCAGCTGGCCTTGTAAATGTAAAATCAAATACGTCTACAGTAAGCACAGATAAGACGAAGTTATCGATGTGTGTGTTTTGTGACGGTGGTCATTTAAGTGAAAACTGTTTTAAAGCTAGGGACATGTCTTTAGAAGAAAGGCAGAATATTCTTACTAGCAAAAGGTGTTGCTTTTCTTGTACAAAAGTAGGACATTTAAGTAAACATTGCAGAGCTATTGTTAAATGTATTATTTGTAATGGAAAACATGTACCACTTATGTGTTCAAAGTTGCAGAATAATTTTAATAGGTCTAACATTAAACCTAAATGCGAGGAAAAAGAAGCTGAGCCCAATTTTGAGAATTCCTTGTCCAATGTGAATGGCAATCAGGTTTACATGCAAACTCTTGTTGTCAAGGCTGTTAGTGACACAAAAGAACTCAATGTGCGTTTACTTTTTGACAGTGGATCCCAGAGGTCATACATAAGGAAATCGACTGTTGAAAAAATGAAATATGACACTTGTGGTGAAGAAACATTATTACATGGCCTGTTTGGAGGAGAGGTCACTAAGCCTCGCAATCATGCATGCTACAAAGTCAGACTACAAAGTATAGATAAAACATATTCTTGTAATTTCAAGGCACTTAGTGAAATAAATATTTGTACTTATGTTCCTGCCTTGAAACCAGGAAGATGGACTGATGAACTGATGGAAAGAGGTATTAAATTGTTTCAGGATGCAGACAGTCCAATTGAGATATTAATTGGGGCTGACATATATGGGAAACTTCTAACTGGAAGAAAAGAGGTTCTAGATTGTGGTATTATAGCCCTTGAAACTCATTTAGGATGGGTTTTGACAGGAAAATTTCAAGAAAGTAAAAAATTTAGTTCTATGACAGCACTTTCTATGTTTGTACAAAGTAATTCAATATGCAAGCTGTGGGAAATGGATGTTTTAGGTATAAAAGACCCACTACAGACCAGAAGCAAACAAGAAATTGAACATTCTGTTCAAACACAATTTTTGGAAACTGTGAGAGTAAATGAAGAAGGACGCTATGAAGTCAAATTACCTTGGTCCGAAGACCACCCAGAAGTTCCAAGAAATTTCAATCTTGCAAAAAAAAAAGGCTTGAAAACTCAGTGAAAAAGCTAACAAATGAAAGTTTATATAATGTATATAACAATGTGTTTTCAGATTGGCTGGAAGATGGTGTTATTGAGGAAATCCCAATAAGCAAATGGGATGAAGGTCACTATTTACCTCATAGACCAGTGATAAAAGAAAACAGCACCACTGCAGTAAGACCGGTTTTTGATGCCTCGTCTAAAGAAAAGGGTTACTATTCCCTTAATCAGTGTTTGGAAATAGGTATTAACTTAATTGAAATAATACCAGCTTTGCTTTTACGTTTTCGACTTTATAAAATAGGAGTTATCGCTGACATAAAAAAGGCGTTTTTGCAAATAAGTTTGTATGAAGAGGACAGAGATTTCCTAAGATTTCTGTGGCAAAACACAGATGGATCACTCAAGATTTTCCGACATAGAAGAGTTGTTTTTGGAGTCTCAAGTAGTCCATTTTTGCTCAATGCCGTCATCAACTACCACCTGCAGAAGTATTTAGTACAGTGTGCTGAAGACAATCAATTTTCTAAATGTACAATAGAAAAGTTGTTTAAAAGTTTCTATGTTGATAACTGTGTTACAGGTGTAAATAATGAAAGGGATTTGAAACAGTTCATTTCAGAAGCAATACAAATATTTTCTTTGGGAAAGTTTGAGCTGCGAGGATGGGAATATACTGAACCTGGTCTGGAAGACAAGACAGAGGCTTCAGTCCTAGGTCTCACATGGGACAAGAAAGAAGACACAATTTCTGTGAGTTTTCATAAAATAGTAAATTTAGAAGAGAACTTGGTAACACAACGTGTTATATTGTCCACTGCACACAGATTGTTCGATCCTATTGGATTCACTTGTCCTATTTCCATATGCCCTAAGTTATTATTGCAGGAATGCTGGAAAGATAATTGTGGGTGGGACAAAGAAGTACCAGAAGAAATCAAACAACGATTCAATATATGGTTTCAGGAACTCGATCAATTAAAAGAGATGAAGATTCCACGATGGCTACAAGGTGTGGATGACGTAATCATTTCTGTATCAGTTCACATATTTTGTGATGCCAGCAAATTTGCGTACTCAACAGCAGTATTTATGCGTTTTGAACTTAGTACATGTATTCAATTACAGCTAATCCAGGCAAAGTCACGTGTAGCACCTGTAAAGAAGATGACAATACCCAGACTTGAACTAATGGCTGCTACTATAGGTGCTAGATTAGGTTCTTCAGTAGTGCAAGAATTAAGAGATGAAAACAAATTTGAATGTAATATTAAATTTTTTTATTGGAGTGACTCTTCTACAGTAATAGCTTGGATTAAAAGAGAAGAAAACTGGGGAGTATTTGTTAGAAATAGAGTTGAAGAAATCTGCAGCCTCACTTCCAGAACATCTTGGCGGCACATTCCCGGCACTATGAATCCAGCAGACTTGCCCAGTAGAGGATGTTCAGTTTCCAGGTTGATTAGTTCCAGATGGTGGGAGGGCCCGTCATGGTTGAAGTTGCCTGAAGATACCTGGCCATCAAATGAACCTGAACCTGACGAAGAATTAATTTCTTTAGAAAAAAAGAAAGGACCTACACCTTCACTTTTAAGTAATAATTACCCAAAAGATTGGTTTTATTACTTTTCAAATGATTTTGATAAGATTGTGTGTGTTTTTGCGTGGTTGCTGAGATTTATTCATAATTGTAACCCCTCAAAGAAGGAAAAGTGTGTGAGTAAAGTTTTGTCATGTAAGGAGATTATTGAAGCTAACAATTTTATAATTAGAATTGTTCAACAGCAATCATTTGAAGGAATAAGGGAGCCTAAATTGGCTTCATTGTCACCATTTATGGCTGCTGATGGTATTATAAGGCTAAAGACAAAATTAACAGAAAGAAAGGATTTGGAAAATTTTAAATTTCCTGTTGTTCTACCATCAAAACATGACATTGTAGATATTCTTATTCTTACAATACATAAGAGATCATGTCATGTGGGAGTTCAAGGTCTCTTAAGTTTATTAAGAGAAAACTATTGGATATTGAGAGGAAGAAAAACAATAAGTAATACTTTGAAAAAATGTATTCCTTGTCAGAGACATAATTCAAAAAATGTAGAAACAATCACTCCACCCTTACCTGAAAGTAGAGTACGAGATGCCGCAGTATTTGAAGTGGTTGGAATTGATTTTGCGGGACCTTTGTTTCTACGAGATGGCAGTAAAGTTTGGATCTGCATATTCACTTGTGCAGTATACCGTGCTGTTCATTTGGAGTTAGTAAAGTTTCTTTCTGTCGAAGCATTTATAGATACACTTAGAAGATTTATTGCAAGGCGAGGAAGACCATCAATAATATATAGTGACAATGGTACCAATTTCACAGGTACAGAAAAGGCATTTAAAATTCTAGATTGGAATGCTATCTTAAAATATAGCTCATGCCAACAAATTGACTGGAGGTTTAACCCTCCCTCTGCTGCATGGTGGGGCGGATGGTGGGAGCGACTCATCCGACTCATGAAACAGTTGCTACGCAAAACCTTGGGCAAAACGTCATTGGATTATGAGGAAATGGAGACAATCTTATGTGATTGTGAAAGTATCATGAATTCTAGACCTTTGACATATTTATCTGAAACTTCTTCAGACCTAACTGCTATTACTCCAAATATGTTTTTACATGACTTAAAAGAAATTGGAGTTCCAGATTGTGACCATGTAAATACAAAAAGTCTTAACAAGAGAGTACGTTATCGACAACACCTGAGAGAAGCATTGCGAAAAAGATTTAGGATTGAGTATTTAGGACAATTAGCTTTAAAAAGTAAGAAAAACGGCAGACAGTTGAAAGTTGGAGAATTAGTACTGATTGAAGTTGAAAATAAAAAAAGAATTGATTGGCCAATAGGACTGATAGAAAAGACTATCATTAGTAGAGATGGAGTGTGTAGATTAGTGCAATTGAAGACTGCTTTTGGAAGTTTATTGAGACCAATACAAAGACTATATCCTCTTGAAATGCAAGAAGAAACCATCCAAGAACAATTAAAAGAAAAGATTAAACCAAAAGTGACAAAAACCAATGAACATGAACTACACCTGGAAGAAGATAATGTGACAAAAGAAAATAAAATTGTGACATATTTAAGAAGTGGCAGACAAATTAAGCTTCCACAAAAATTTGTTGATTAATCTTTTAACAATATACTATTTTTTAATGTTTTGAGTTAAACCATAACTCAAAAGGTGGGAGTATGTTGTGAATGCAATAATATAATACTCTATGACAATCCTCTATGAAAAAAAAAAAGAAAAAGAACATTATATAAATTAACAGATGATTTGTAATTTTTTTTTTCTCAGTTCTTTGTTTAGAGTTTTGTTTTAAGAAAGATGTGAAGTAATAAATAGTGTTTAAATATGAAATAAGTTTTATTACCAGCATAATTATATAAATATGACGAGTGTTCCGCCTGTAGCGGCAGTGTCAAAAGTTTATAGAAATAACAGAAGTGCTTTCGGATATACAATATTTCTTGTATATTGTTTGAAACAAGGTGGAAATGAATTCTAGATTGTTGAGTGTTGTCTAGCAATCAAAATTTGAAATGAATTCAATGAAATGTCTTAAGATATAATAAGATAGAAATATCTTATCTAAAAAATTATCATATTTTATGCTATTTTAGCGCTTAAAAATTACATGTTGGAAAAATATGTCACCAGAAACCTTCCCAGGAATGTACTCAACGATTTCCCAAAGTTTCATGGCGACCGGATCAGTGTTTAGTAACGCATAAGGCTCATACATACACACATACATACATACATTCATTTATCTATCTATCTATATATATATATATATATATATATATATATATATGTGTGTGTGTGTGTGTGTGTGTGTGTGTGTGTGTGTGTGTGTGTGTGTGTGTGTGTGTGTGTGTGTGTGTGTGTGTGTGTGTGTGTGTGTGTGTTTGTGTTTGTGAGTGTGTGTGTGTGTGTGTGTGTGTGTGTGTGTGTGTATGTGTGTGTGTGTGTGTGTGTGTGTGTGTGTGTGTGTATGTGTGTGTGTGTGTGTGTGTGTGTGTGTGTGTGTGTGTGTGTGTGTGTGTGTGTGTGTGTGTGAGTGTGTGTGTGTGTGTGTGTGTGTGTGTGTGTGTGTGTGTGTGTGTGTGTGTGTGTGTGTGTGTGTGAGTGTGTGTGTGTGTGTGTGTGTGTGTGTGTGTGTGTGTGTGTGTGTGTGTGTGTGTGTGTGTGTGTGTGTGTGTGTGTATAAAAGATAAACGTAGGTCTGTTTTTGCAATAGAATACTTTTTACATCCACATCCTTACCAGTAACCTCCCGCTACCTTGAAAACCTCCTAGTCACCTTTCTTCACTGTTTCCTTTTTCTATTCGTCATGAGATAATATACCTTACTACTTCCATTTGCAATCAACTCATGGTTCTCTCCCACACCTAGTATGCATGTATTGTTCCTAATCTTCCGGACTCTATGTTACGTTACATTAGAGAGTAAGAACCGCCCTTGGCTACTGCGCCTAATGAAGCCCCTGTCATTACATGTAATAGCTAAACGTGATGTACGTAATGTACACATAAGCAGCCTCGGGTTATGTTGGAATTAATTGAAATAGAAAGGTTAAGAAGGAAGAATAGGCAAGTCTGCCTTAACTATTCTTGTTAAAGAAGATCGTACTGGCCAAGTAACGAAGTTGTATGGTTTTAATATATTAATAATAACGTATTGTCACTAGACATTCAGTTCCTTGTCACAATAACTATTCTTGTTAAAGAAGATCGTACTGGCCAAGTAACGAAGTTGTATGGTTTTAATATATTAATAATAACGTATTGTCACTAGACATTCAGTTCCTTGTCACAATAACTATTCTTGTTAAAGAAGATCGTACTGGCCAAGTAACGAAGTTGTATGGTTTTAATATATTAATAATAACGTATTGTCACTAGACATTCAGTTCCTTGTCACAATAACTATTCTTGTTAAAGAAGATCGTACTGGCCAAGTAACGAAGTTGTATGGTTTTAATATATTAATAATAACGTATTGTCACTAGACATTCAGTTCCTTGTCACAATAACTATTCTTGTTAAAGAAGATCGTACTGGCCAAGTAACGAAGTTGTATGGTTTTAATATATTAATAATAACGTATTGTCACTAGACATTCAGTTCCTTGTCACAATAACTATTATTGTAGTACTTTATGGATTACATGGAAGCTATTACAGATGGCTCAAAACATACAAAACTCAACATCATAAATATATTTAAAAACAACATAGGTTATTCAAATACAAAAATATTTATTAATTTATATCCAAAACTTTATACCAACATTCCTGATGATGTTGGTACTGTTAGCCAACGAAAAGGTTGGAATTGTAAATTCAATTATAATTCTTGTATTTGCATTTTGACTTAGTTCTTTTATATATATATATATATATATATATATATATATATATATATATATATATATATATATATATATATATATATATATATAATACGTTTTCTTGTTTAATAATTTAAAACAACATAGGTTATTCATATACAAAAATATTTATTAATTTATATCCAAAACTTTATACCAACATTCCTGATGATGTTGGTACTGTTAGCCAACGAAAAGGTTGGAATTGTAAATTCAATTATAATTCTTGTATTTGTATTTTGACTTAGTTATTATATATATATATATATATATATATATATATATATATATATATATATATATATATATATATATATATATAATACGTTTTCTTGTTTAATAATTTAAAACAACATAGGTTATTCAAATACAAAAATATTTATTAATTTATATCCAAAACTTTATACCAACATTCCTGATGATGTTGGTACTGTTTACCAACGAAAAGCTTTGGATATAAATTAATAATTATTCTTGTATTTGAATAACCTATGTTGTTTTAAATTATTAAACAAGAAAACGTATTATATATATATATATATATATATATATATATAAAAGAACTAAGTCAAAATACAAATACAAGAATTATAATTGAATTTACAATTCAAACCTTTTCGTTGGCTAACAGTACCAACATCATCAGGAATATTAAACAATTAAAATTAACATATGTGCAAATTAGATCAAATAAATAGCTATGCCAAATCAATTACAATGTTGTTAAAACATTTTTCATTTTGCTGCCCTAACATTACAAACACTGAATATATTATCAAATTTAGATTTTACTTGTATTTGTTCATTTATAAACTCATTATTAGTATTATATTTATGTATTTCTAAAGCTACATAAATATTCATTCTCAGGCCTTTGTTAATTTCTTTTACAAGTATTATATTATCTATGTTAGGAAATATGTGATTATTATTAATACAATGACTAGCAGAATTTGATTTATAAATTTCTGGCTTTTTATATGCATTAAAAGCATATAAAATAACACAATTGCTACACATATTTACAAAGAATAAAAAAGTAATGTAATTTTTTTAAAGACACTTTCTCCTTAAATGAAGAAAGAATAACTTTGTTAGTTTCTTTTTATTTTATTATTACAAAAAATGTTATATTAAAAAATAAATATAAAATATGTACATAGCCTACATATGTCAGAATAACAATATTAATTAACAACATAGAAAGTAAATTTCCTTGCAAATTTTATTTTCATTTCTAGGAATGGTGTTGCAATATTATTAGATTTTTTTACAATTCTTTCGCTTTTTGCTTTCGCTGACGATGTTTTTTTTGCTTTTCTTTCGCACCGTCAGTTTTTGAAGCTAGGTTAGTTACCGTTAATCCAGTTGATTCATTTTATTATTTTCATTGATTTTCAATCCTAGGGTGTTATTTATGATATTGTGTGGTAACCATGGCAACACCTTATTGTTATACAATGGAGGTTTTCATATAGATCTTTAAAAGTTTCATTTCTAGCTATGGAAAGTTGGCTCAGTGCCAGAAATGTTTACTATTTATTTTTTGAATAAATATTTGAAAAAAACTGTATTACTATCAATTTTTATCCATTATAGGTTTGAAAAAATGTATTTGAACTTGATTGGATGAATAAAAACATATTTTGTTAACGATAGAATCTGTGTTCAAGATATATATATATATATATATATATATATATATATATATATATATATATATATATATATATCAGGTGAGTGCGAACTAATAGAAGGAATTTAAAACTCCGATAACCTCAATAAATCTGTATTCACTGTGAATCAGTAAGTAATGTATTTCGATTACAAGGTAACTGATCTTCAAAAGTACCAGTTGATAAATGTTTCTTCAGCCAGGACTTATTGTAGTCGAAAATTACATCAGTTCTAGATTTATTGTGAATATATTAATCTTTTGTATAATTTATATCTATGCAATTCATATTCTACAGTTGCTGAAGATAACAATTCCCTATATATTGTTTACGTGTGTACGAGGAGATAAATATTTAGGACACATAAATTTAAACAACTTTTCTTAAACATTTTTCCACATTTTAACAATGAACAATGACTCTATTTGTAACCCTATCTTTGAACATGTATCGTCTTGCAACACCACTATCGGCATTCTCAATGTTTGATCCTGACGAATATCAATGTGGGATTATGTCACGTTTAGTAACCTTTTCTTCATGTATTTTGAGCGTCCCAGATTAAGGTAGTTATGGATTTTATTTGCAGGAGATCTGAATAGTTGGGCAGATGAGACGAACTAATAGTTCCCTTACCGAGAATTTATTAATTGATGACTTATTAGTAAGAAGATATTCTGAGTTGAATCATTAAAGACTTGTCTATATACAAGGTCGAATCAGAAACGACCAGTTTTCACTACATTTTAGGTCACTTTCCATAATTCGATTATGGAAGCACATTAACTTTAAGATGTTCCATTTTGTGGGGTAGAACAAAGCTTTTTGAAAAATTAACTTTAAGCTACTGAACTTTTCTTTCATCATTTGCGTTTTATTTTATGTTTATTCAGTAATTTGATCTCCTATACCAATTCTCTCGCTAGTGATTGACATTCGATTAAAACAATGCTTTTTTTAATATATAGTTTTACCACATGCTCTCTTAGTTAGTAACTGTAGATTTAAACAGTTAGTAGTGTATTATACACTACTGTATTCTTGACCCACCTTTTCTATTTCATTAAACTCTATTAACATAAACAATATTAAAACTTTATTGTCTAACTTGTGCACAACTTAACTGTGACCTGGGCTTGCAGATAGATTAGTTCTAAGTCCCAACTACCGGCCACTAAATCCTGAAAACCCATTGAATATATTTCATTGCACCCAAGCACAAAGATCTCTCCCGGTGCCTGTTAAATTGGAGTTAATTACTGACAATTAGCATTACGTAAATCAATGGCTCAGAACAGGTTTATCTCGAAGACTAAAGTTGGAATAAATGTTAAGCTTCGGGATAAATTATAAAGTTTGCAACGGCTTAAACGGCTCAACTGAGTCGCGATTCACTTCTAAACAATTCAATTTGTAGCGGGCGGTGAAATTGTCTTTTTATTCGACAAAATGGGCAATGAAAAATGTTTAACGGAAACTTAAGAGACAAAGAACTCACTTTAGAGAAACAATTCTTTAAGTACTTGTTAACCTGGCGTTTAACATTTTAGTTTGTATTCGAATAACTATTTGTAAAATACAATTTTCTTAGTAGTCAGAGGAAGGATGACGAACATAATGAAATTGCGGAGGAACAGGAAAGGTCAGATGAAAAAATTAAATGGAATTATTAACATCATAAAGTGTATTTCGTTGCTTCGGCTGTATTATGAGAAACGAAGAGTATCAATAATACTGAAGATAAAACTAGACAGAAGAATGTAGTAGGGATAATGGTATATAGTCAGCACTGAGTCACTCTGTTATGGACTTCTGTGGATAGAGTAAATATGTAGATGTTAGTCGACTTCTAGAAGGACAAGCCATTTGAAGAACTACAACAGAAGGATCCAGTACAATTAGTCTCCTTTAGTCCTAGGATCCTTCAGTCTCACATTATTAGTCTATTCATGTAATATAGAAGGACAAAAACTGGAGTTAAACACACTCACACACACACACACACACACACACACACACACACACACACACACACACACACACACACACACACACACACACACACACACACACACACACACACACACACACACACATATATATATATATATATATATATATATATATATATATATATAATTATGCAAGATGACAGAGATATAAAAATCATTAGAAATTTTAAATACTCTGAAAATAATATTGAATCAAAGTTATTTTTCATACAATTATAAAACCATAAAGAAGAAGATGGTACTGCTATAAGCTCCCCATTATCTATTATCAGATATATTATTAAAACAATAAGCAAAATAAATAAAATTATAAAAATGTATTTTAAAAATGGTTATTGGTCTATATATGTAGATGAAGGAATGTATATATCGAAAAATATTAGTATAAATTTAACAAATATTTCGGATAAAATAAATAAAATAACCATAGTATTGAATTTAGTTATGAAATAAAACAAAATTCAAAATAAATTTTCCACATTTTTTTTAACAAAAAAATGAAGAGTTTGAGTATGTGATATACCGTAAACCAACACAAACAAACCAAATACTTCTAATCATATATATAACCAAAATAATGGCTGCTCTATACAACTTATTATATAGATTGCATAAAACCCCCATGAATGAAGTAAAAAATAAGAGGAAAAACATAATTTATCAAATTGCAATAGGATACGGTTATTTAAAAAAAATGTCGTCAAAGGGAGTAATAATATTTTTTAATAGACTATAAATTAATTTAATTTAGAAAAATAGTTTTAATAATACAATATGGATTTCACTTTTATTTACAGGTAATGAAATAAAATGTATCACCAAACTATTTTAAAATAATATTCATTCCCGATCATAAAGGTACCGTTTATCAACGAAAAGCTTTGAATAAAGATTCATGAATAATTCTTGTATTTAAATAACCTCAGTTGTTTTTGATTATTACACAATAAAACCTAAATATATATTATATAATATTATATTAAATATCGTGATGTGTTTTCTTGTAATATAGTTATTATACTAACAATAATTCAAACAAAAGATTAGTATTTAAACATATAATATAATTAATAACAAAATATGTTTACAATAATTAAATCCTATGTACTACAAACAACCATATGTTTATAAGTATTGCACTTCATGTAATTTTTTCTAACCATTAATGACCTTATAAATAGTTTGGTGTCTTGATCTCACTAAAATTTTTGTTCATCAATTAATCTGTTTTTAACTTTATGTTTATAAATGTCTAAAGTTTCACATATATTCATCTTTAACCCTGTGTTCAATTGTTTTATTATTTGCATATTTCCTATTTCAGGAAATCTGTGTTTATTATTTATACAATGATTAGCTAAATTTGATTTGTATATGTTTGGTTTAATATAAGCGTTTAAATGTTCTTCGTAACGTTCTTTAATTTTGTTTTTAAATTGTCCTACATATAATTTATCACAATCTTGACATTTTATATGATATACACCATTTCTTTAATGTATAATATTTAAATTAATGTTAATTAATTACTATACATATATATATATATATATATATATATATATATATATATATTAAATCAACATAGGTTATTCAAATACATGAATATTATTTATTTATATTCAAAGCTTTTCGTTGGTAAACTGTACCAACATCATCAAATCCAAAAACATTCTAAATTTGATTTTATATTCAATGTCTATAATGTTACAGCCTATATCTTGCATTATTGTATTTCTCATTCCTGATGATGTTGGTACTGTTTACCAACGAAAAGATTTGAATGTAAATAAATAATATTCTTTCATTTGAATAACCTATGTTGTTTAAATTATTAAACAAGAATACATATTTTATATGTATATATGTAGTAGAGAGAGAGACATTTACATATATATATATATATATATATATATATATATATATATATATATATATGTATATATATATATATATATATATATATATATATATATATATATATGTAGTATATATGTAGTATATATGATTCCTGATGATGTTGGTACTGTTTACCAACGAAAAGCTTTAAATATAAATTAATAAATATTCTTATATTTGAATAACCTATGTTGTTTTAAAATATATATATATATATATATATATATATATATATATATAAAATACGTTTTCTTCTTTAATAATTTAAAACAACATAGGTTATTCAAATACAAGAATATTTATTAATTTATATCCAAAGCTTTTCGTTGGTAAACAGTACCAACATCATCAGGAATGAAAATTACAATAATCTGATGATGTTGTTAATGATGTTAATCTGATGATGTTGTACCAAAATTATTGTAATTTTCATTCCTGATTATGTTGGTACTGTTTACCAAAGAAAAGTTTTGGATATAAATTAATAAATATTGTTGTACTTGAATAACCTATGTTGTTTTAATGTATATATATTGAGAGAGAAGAGAGAGAGAGAGAGAGAGAGAGAGAGAGAGAGAGAGAGAGAGAGAGAGAACTACAATATTTCTAATACAAAATAACTGTCTTTTGTTTGCTAAGATGAAACCTTTTTACTGTCACATAAATGAATAACGCATATTAGATTACCTTTTAATACAAAGACAGAATCGAATGAATTACAAGACACATTTTTGTAACCTTTCATTTTACTAAACTTTTCAACCTTTCGAAAATTCTCCTGGTCATAATATAGACTCAAAATCTACCTTAAAAAAACTAAAATAATTCGAATTTCAGGAATTTTTCTCTATCTATTATTTTACCCTTCCTGTCAGAGTGTCTATCATTCGCAGTCTTTATCAACACTAAAAACCCACTAAGTTTGAATTTTTAAGATATATTTTTCTAATAATTATTTTAGCATTGACTGTGATGTACATTTTAGTACTGATAAAGGCACTGAGAATGGTTAAAACGTTTTTAAGAAACGTAAAATAACAAGTTTGTAAAATTTGTGTATATTATTCATTAGAATTTTATTCCTTTTGTACATTTCTAGGTATCGGTTACGTATTGTAAAAGTTTAAATTGCGGTTAAAGTTTTATAAAATTATCAACATTGGAGACAAGGATCCGTCTTATACCCCTAGATACGCGTCCTGGTTCACCATTTAATTCCAGAACACTTTTTGTGTTTTCTCTGTTATGTATATGATTCCTATTTCTTTTCTTTTACTTCAAGAATCCAGGGAAATACTATAACGTAATCGTACGTGTGTATTGTAGTGAGCGGGGTTGCAAATGTATTTACAAGAGGAATGAAATTATTTTGATCACCGTCTCTATCCCAATCATGAAATGAAATCTCTAAGAAATACATCGAATCATTATTTTAAAAAATATTTCTGCAGTGGGTCCCGCTATTTTTACCACGCCATAGCTTGCAATCATGTTACGCGTTCCCTAATGTCTGCCTAAAATTGTCGTTAACGCTAGCTCGGCTTGTACCTGGGCTACACGATGATTCGTCGATAAAGCAGGGTACAGCCAAACAATGGCAGAACAATGGCGAGGTCCGTCCAACGTCGGTGTATTAATTATATGTGGCCAGAACATGATTCGACTAGGTAATTAAAAGCAGGACATGCAAATGCTCCCGCGTAGGACAGGTGAATTCTTCCCATCCTGCCTACACGGCCGTCTCTTCAACGCCCACAGATTCTCGTCAATACGCCATTGTAACAATGTAATAAAAATAACGCGACCCATTGTTGAGTTTTTTTACAGTATTAGATGAGTAATATAACGCTAATAGTCAATGTATTTCTAAAACCAAAAGCTGTGAATTTATATTTTATTTATATAATAACTATAAAACAGTGTCGAGATAATAAGGGGATATCTATTATTTGAAATATGATACGAAACAGAAAATAATATGCACAGCACAGGTATTTAAATATAAGTTTTTTTTTTAATAGAAACTATTAATAGCTATAAGACAAAAAAAAAGAAATACAAGTCTATGAGTTAAACCAATGTTTTTGTTTTATGATGAATACTTTTTAACGTTTGGTATGACGATGTTTTGCACGGGAGGAACATCATCTCATCCGTCTCGCTTCATTCCATCACGAGACCCCTTGATTCCATCACGCCTTATATTGCTTTATATTTTACCTTAAAATGTTATAACATATGATTTCATGCAACAGCTGATTTTATGTTGTAGGTTATATTACTTTATCTATTGTACATTATCTAGTTGAAGTATTGTTATTAAATATTTTTTATCGGTTAGTAAACATAAATTTATTTTTAAATATCCTTACTATAATTAATTCAGTATAATGATGAGCTATATTTATTTATTCCAAATTTTCTAAATGCAAACTTCTTAGGCGCGTCTGACACTTTCTAAAAACAGGTTTCAAATAAATTCATCAAATAAACATCTTATTCAATAATTGTAATAGCTTCTAAAAATGGTTTTCCATAAACTACATTCTTTTAATATTAATTACACTAACTAGATTCCATCGACACCCTTATTAACTCTCCCTCGAACGAAATATTCAATTCTGTCGGCCAATCCCGCAAACAGTACCCGTAAACATAGTCTGTAAACTTACAAACAGAAATAAATTTCGAAATTGTCCAAATGAAAAATATGATGTTCAACAATAATGAAAATATCGTCGAGTTTTGAATATCCAAGCTCCGATTAACCGAATTCCGGTTCAACCGAACTAGTAAACAAAATTCAATCGGTACATGAGTGTTAGCCTTGGAATGTTCTTCGTGCAACGACATAAAATTACGGGCGAAAAATTGTGAACTTCTTCACGAAATAACTTTTTACTAGAATATGTACCATAAGAATGTATTTTTTAATTTTGAACTTTTATCTTTCTTTGTTATTAATTTTTGTTTCAACAGCATGTGCTTTTTTCACGTCTTTTGTCATATTTTCATTTATTTCACGAGTTTATCACACGTTATCTCACGATTGTTGTTAAAATCCGGGTTATCCAAGTTTTCTATTATCCGCGTGGCCCTCGGTTTACATTATTTCGGATAATAGAGGCTTTACTGTAATTAAACTTTAAAAATTTTACAAAAGAGAACTGGTTTTGTGTGCAAAAACTTTTTGTGTCAAGACAATAAAATAGGATTTTCTTTCTTATAAAGCGATCCATATAAATATTAAAGGCATCAAACTACTAAAAGTTAAAAAAAAACTAACAGCAATTCACAAAAAAAAACAATTTCTTTTCTCATACACGCTACGACAAATCAGCCACTATGACTACAAAAATTCCTTATTGTAGAATAGTCACTGATGATGATGACTTTGTCATTGAAACCGTATAAGAAGCGGTTGTTGATTGTGAATGGATTTTCGTGCTTATTTAACTAACATCGATAATGGTTATCTCACATCGGTTTATGGCGAAGCACATTGTAGATATTTTGTTCGTTTTTTTGTATAACTATAGGCTGTTAAAAAAAATGTATTTCAACCAACTACATTGCAAATAGCAACAGAGTATGTGGTTAGGATAATATGAGATTTGAAATAAAATCACAAAGTTGCTCAATTGAAAACTTTACAGATTTGTTTTTTATAACCAATCCAATGTAAATAGATAATTAGTCGATATAATGTAAAATAAAGTATGGCTCTTTTTTAATTAAGAAATGGGAACGTAAGAGGCTAAACTTAGCTGACCACTATCGAAAGGTCGAATATTGTTCTCTTTTACTGCTCCTGCGCAATACGTGTATTCATAAATATAATAGGGAATTACAGTCACTTTTGGCCCTTTAGATTGCTCGAGGGACATTATAAATGTAATTAGCGACATTTTGAACGGTATTATAGAGTGCAAGTTATAAAACACCTTCTATTACTTCACACTCTCTCCTTTATATATATATATATATATATATATATATATATATATATATATATATATATATATATATATATATATATGTATTCTTGTGTATTAATAAAGAAATAAAACAATTTACAAATACAAGAATAATTTTTAACAGTATGAAGCAACTGTGGCGTAATGTTTATTTTTAAATTAATAAAACCTCTAAACCACAAATAACATTTATTCTAAACCTTATATACATTTCAATTGCCCAGCAATCATCAGAGGTATTTAAAAAGTACAACTTGAGTGAGTAAAAAATACAACGCAAGTTGTATTTTTTAAATACCTCTGAAGATGATTGCTGGGCAATTGAAATGTACATAAGGTTTAGAATAAGACTTATTTGTGGTTTAAAGATTTTATATAGAAAAAAAAAAATTATTGAATCTACAATTCATAGCTTTTCGTTGGGAAACAGTACCAACATCCTCAGGAATACTAGAAATTTCTAGTATTCCTGAGGATGTTGGTACTGTATGCCAACGAAAAGCTTTGAATTGTAGATTCAATAAATTGTTCTTGTATTTGTAAATTGTTTTATGTCTTTATATATATATATATATATATATATATATATATATATATATATATATATATATATATATATATGTGTGTGTGTATATATATATATATATATATATATATATATATATATATATATATTAAATATGGTGATATGTTTTCTTATAATATAGTTAATAAATTAAAAATATTTCCAAAACAAGAATACTATTTTTGAATAAAATATTCATTAAAAGTATTCTTGTTTTTGAAATATTTTTAATTTATTATATATATATATATATATATATATATATATATATATATATACACCCATCACTAATAAAATAACTTTTATTCATACACTGAAACTAAGATATATTTTTTTTAAATTGTAGTGGAAAACAACTGATGTTGTTATCGAATTAAATTTTTAATGGTTATATTACTTGTTTTTTTATATTCCTTGTTTTAATTATTTTGTTACAACTCTACAAATTCTCCCCACATTAGGTTTCATTTCCCCTCATAATTAGTTTTTAGTACGAACATTTTTAATATATAGCTACTGTCAAAATTGAAATCTATGGCGCCACAAACGTTCTACTAGTGGATAAAGACAGGTAATGGAAAAAAATTCAAGTCAATTCCTAGATAAGTTAACAAACAAAATTTCTTTTTGTTACTTTTTATTAAGTAATTACAAATATGTTAAACCAAAGTAACATATCCTCTGGGTTGAAACAGCTGTTCTACCACATTATCTATAACATAAAATCAGCTGTGTTATGAAATCAGCGTTATCACTTATTTTAAGCGAAGTGGGACGAAATAATTATATTTCATACCTTTTCCTGATTGTAAAAATTTTGTCCAATATAAAATTAAAATTAATTAATTAAATTGAATTAAAGAATTAATATTTGATAAACTCTATTAGAATTAAGTGTCCTCCTCTACAAGTTTAAAAAATTAAATTGGAACTTGAGTGGATAAATAAAAGTATTTGTTTAGCGATTGAAGATTCGAACAAAATATATAGTATTAAGATAGTGTGAACTAATAGAAAAAAATTGAAAAATAAGTAACCTCCTGAAGGGCTAAAGCTGGGTGTCAGTTACAATAGCTCACTTATGTTTCCATAACTTGTTTTTTTGTGTTTGTAAATTGAAACTCAGTGGTATGTTCGTTAAATTTTGTTTGTGTTATGTCCATTTTTTATCGATATTTAACCTCTATTTAAAATAACATTTAAAATCAGTTTTTACGTTCTCTATAATACGTTCAGATATTGTATATAAGAACGAAGAGATTCGGAGTTAATGTTCTTTGTTAAGTTTACCCAAACATTAGGACAAAAAGATGAGCATAAAGGCTGAGTGAGATATTGTTTCTTCCGCCTGTACTAATTCCGAAAAATATTTACACCGTTTTTGATTTTCCGCCCAATTTAGGAACAAAATTATTTCCAAGGAGGCAGAAGGACCGCGGTAAAATAAACTGCGGTCCAGCCGCGGGCCCGGATAAAGGACTCGGCACTTATAAAATAAGCAACCGCGGAGAAGATAAAAAACTAACTCGACACCTGCTACTTTGATTACGATTTGTGGGAGCCGTCTTTTGTGTTTAGAAGAGATAAGGGTTATGCCTTAAGGTAATGACTGAAAAAAAATAATAAATTTCGTCTACTTCTATCGGATTCAGCTTTATCTCGATCGCTTTGTTTCTACTAACAGACTTCTTTATTACAAACATGTCAGGTGAAGTCCTTCTACATTATACACCTCTTTTGGAAAGTTTCAATTCTAAAATATATCACCTAAGTATACTTAAATACAGTGTTAATGTATGGACCCATCTGAAGTAATTCAGCAATGGTTAGTTTTGGACCAATCAGATTCAACTTCATCAACAGACATTGAATATAGGGCAAACATACGATTGCCAAATTAAATGTTTGTAAATGACGCTATTTTTTTAATTCCTTCTATTAGTTCTCACTCTCCTTATTTCTATATCTTGATAAAATTTGTAATCGTTAGTGAAATATGTTTTATTCATCCACCCAATTTCAAACACAATTATTTAAACTTGTAGTGAATAACACTTGATGTTAATACAGTCTATTTAAATATTAATTCATTATTTAAATTTAATGGAATTATTTTAATTTTATATGAGAGAAAAGAATTTCACGAAAGGAGCGAGGTATGCAATATAGTTATTTTATTCCATTTGGCTTAAAATACGGGATAACATAAGAATTCATAAAACAGCTGATTTTATGTTATAGGTTGTGGTAGAACAGATGTTTTAACGATTAGACTACGTTGCTTTATTTATATAAATTGTAATTTTTTTTAGTAAAAAATAACTAAAATAAAATATGTCATTATTGACCGGAGTAGAAATTGATTTTAATATGTTTTTATACTTGTTCATATGAACCTGTCATATATTTCAACATCCAACTGTTAAATATGTTTCAACAACTAGAGCTACCATTCGCATCCTCCTTGACGTCCACGCTTGCCCCTTCAGAAATTCCTGAATAGTTGCCATATTATTCATGCTTGAATGGATATGGATGGTTAATAGATGAAAGCAGTAGGTATTTTATAGGTTCAAGACGACCTATCAGTAAAATTTTATCGGCTACGAAGAAAAGAAAGAATTGTTATTGTAGGTCTGATTAAAGAAGATACGTAAGGCCTGGTATAGTCTATCCATTTTGGGACGGCGGGTAAAAGATTAAGTCACCGCCCGAGCTCCCAACAATAGCTTGGGTCAGGCGCTCGGCGGCCGGCCGCCCGCGCTAATGAGGCGTAAAAAGCACTCCACTCCAAAATATTATCACATAAAAGTAAGCGTATTTTTTAATTTTTTATTACAGTTTTGATGTCTACGTGTGATTTCATGAAAAACTAGTCCAAACACGACGGAGTTATGTCAATTAGTAAAATTAGTGGTTGCAAAAAATTGTATTTGGCCTTATTTAACTTTTGTAACCACTAATTTTACTAATTGACATAACTCCGCCGTGTTTGGGCTAGTTTTTCATGAAATCACACGTAGACATCAAAACTGTAATAAAAAATTAAAAAATACGCTTACTTTTATGTGATAATATTTTGGAGTGGAGTGCTTTTTACGCCTCATTAGCGCGGGCGGCCGGCCGCCGAGCGCCTGACCCAAGCTATTGTTGGGAGCTCGGGCGGTGACTTAATCTTTTACCCGCCGTCCCAAAATGGATAGACTATAGTAGTGGATATTTGTGGAATCGTGGTCTAGCGTGTTAAGGTCGCTTACCTGAAATAGATCTACTCACTAACAGGGACATGAGGATGTGTCTACCTGTTACTCCTCCCTGGAAGAGTTACAAGGAAGGATAGTTGGAATAATGCAGGATAAAGGAAAGAACAAATTCATCATCTGGACATAAAAACACGATTGATAACAATGAGAAAGATTCGTGATCCTTGCAGCTGGACAAGAAGTAGGTTATACATAAAATAGGCAATAGAAATAGTGTTATTATTTTAAAAAAATTTAAGGTGACCAAGACGCTATAACCTATTATTCATTCTGTGTCAGTTATCCATTATAATATCGATACATACAATGATAGAAAAGATTGTGAATATAGCTAGATTAAGGAGAGGGGATAGAAGATAAGGCTCGAGCTAAGGAAGAAACTAATGATCCTCTGACACTGAAAAAAGAGACATATTATGACAACGTTGGCTGGATCACTTATTAGAAGTAAGCTTGCTCTAAAGCGTGGTGAAAATGGGTGTCTACCCGGTAATAGGTAATATTAGGGGTAGGAAATTAGGAGTTCAACTAAAAATATTAATTACGAGGTCAACTACAATATATCCTGTGACAGGTAGAACACAAATAAGGGTGGAGAGTTAGGAGGTCAACCAAAATAATTTACAAAATACCCTGCGGTAAGTAGACCACAAACAAGGGTGGAGAAGTAGGAGGGTAACTGAAAACAATAATTAGAAAATACCCTGTGATAGGTATAACACGAATAAGGGTGGATAATTAGGAGGTCAACCAAAATAATTTACAAAATACCCTGCGGTAAGTAGACCACAAACAAGGGTGGAGAAGTAGGAGGGTAACTGAAAACAATAATTAGAAAATACCATGTGATAGGTATAACACGAATAAGGGTGGATAATTAGGAGGTCAACCAAAATAATTTACAAAATACCCTGCGATAAGTAGACCACAAATAAGGGTAGAGAATTAGGAGGTTAACTAAAAATAATAATTAGAAAATACCCTGTGATAGGTAGAACACGAATAATGGTGGATAATTAAGAGGTCAACCAAAATATATATTACAAAATACCCTGCGGTAAGTAGACAACAAATAAAAAAGGAGAAGTAGAAAGGTAACTAAAAATAATAATTAGCAAATACCCTGTGATAGGTAGAACACGAATAAGGGTGGATAGTTAGGAGGTCAACCAAAATTTAATTTACAAAATACCCTGCAATAAGTAGACCACAAATAAGGGTGGAGAAGTAGGAGGGTAACTGAAAACAATAATTAGAAAATACCCTCTGATAGGTGTAACACGAATAAGGGTGGACAATAAGGAGGTCAACCAAAATTTAATTTACAAAATACCCTGCGATAAGTAGAACACGAATAAGGATGGAGAATAAGGAGGTAATGTAAAAAATAAAAACAAAATACCCTGTGATATGTACAACCCAATTAAGGATGAAAAATTAGGAGGTCTACTAAAAACAATAATTAAAAAATTCCTTGTGATAAGTAGAACACGAATAAGGGTTGAGAATTAGGAGGTAAACTAAACATATAGTAACACAATACCCTGTGAAAGGTAGAACACAAATAACGGTGGAGAAATAAAAGGTCAACAAAACATTAAAATTACAAAACACCCTGTGAAAGTAGAACACGATAGAGGGTGAAGAATTAGGAGGTCTACAAAAAACAATAATTACAAAATACCCTGTGATAAGCAGAACACGAATAAGGGTGGATAATTAGGAAATAATAACTACAAAAATTAAAATAATCAGATATTTTGTACTCACTCAAAATTAACTCTAGCTAATCTTGAAGTATAGCTATTGAGGGCGTTAGAGGGCTTTCTTGGCGCAGAGGAGCTGTCTATCTGAAATACCGAGAAAATTTTACTCAACTTGGCGTCAATATATTTTAAGGATACGATTTACACTCAATGAAAATTATTTACTAAAAGTATTTTTTTTAAATAATAACTCCAAAATCTACATAGAGTTTAAATTAAAACCACAACTCAAATATCCGAAGCAATTTTTGAAATACTTCCAATTCTCACCGTGCAAACGCTTCGCTTCCCCGAAGTTAATAAAAGCGCCCCATATCTGCAACTAACTCAGTTTTCTCTGTATAAGCATTCATTAATATTTTCTGGTTCGTCGG
Source organism: Prosapia bicincta (assembly GCA_036971475.1). Classification (NCBI taxonomy): domain Eukaryota; kingdom Metazoa; phylum Arthropoda; class Insecta; order Hemiptera; family Cercopidae; genus Prosapia; species Prosapia bicincta. The sequence goes on from JBAIZL010000002.1 coordinate 384,213,447, forward strand.
TGCAACTGGCTGTTTTTATGCGTCAGCGGGATGTTTTCCCAGTCTCGATAACTGATTGCATTTTTTGAATATTCAACGATACGGTTCCACTCGCCGTTATCAATTAATCGAACGAGCTAAGTGCAAAGCTGTTTCGATAACGGGCGAAATTGATTTACGTGTGAAACGCAAACTAGATTACCACTGAATCATTTATCATCCCTCCGCCGTTCAAACTTTGAATTTATTATACTAAATGAATTAGCGAATTAACGTTTAACATAGTGTAGTTATGTCTAGTTTTATTCTCGTGAGTAATTTTTCATTAAAAATCGTTACTTTTATAGTTTCGTTTGTAAAAATCACGCGTGGTTCAGTCTGCCACGACAGAAATATATTTTAGAACTAAATAACGCGTATCCTTGTGGACTAAACAAACAATGATTCATTGTGAAAGCTCTTAGTGTGGTACGAATCCTCTAATATCCTACTTAAGCTTCCCATGAATCTCTCGCCCCAATCTGATCATCCACTCCCCGACTCTGGAAGACTCCCCGTCACAAAACACACTCTCGCTTTCGATGGCCACACTTTCTTCTATATTAACAGGACTTAAAAGGACTAAAGTGATATACTTTTCTAGGAGACTAGACTATTTCTTGAATCGTAACACTAAGGGTTGCCTGGAGAGGGCTCAGATATTTTACTCTTTTGATGCGCCTGTTAAGTACTTCAAGGACCTTGATTCCTCCAGAAACACTGTCAATGCTCTCGGTAAAAGGAGATATACTCCTATTACAATATGTAATCGGATTTAAGGTCCTTATCTTTCAGCGATTCTTTATTAACGATCATACAAGGCATTCCTTAATGACGGTCATACAGGCTTCGTAATGTCGTTCACACAGGCATTATTTATTGACGGTTACATAGGTTTACTATTGACGGTCACACAGCCTTTCTGTACTGTCGGTTACAGATATTTCTTATTGCTCGTCACGGAGCCTTCTCTTATTGACGGTCACACAGCCTCTCCTTACTAGCGGTTACAGAGGTTTCCTACTGCCAGTCACCGAGCCTTCTCAAAAAGCCTTTCCTTATTGATGGCTACGTAGGTTTCATATTGGCCGTCACACAGCCTCTCCATATTAACGGCTACGCAGGGTTCCTATTGCCAGTCACGAGGCCTTCTCTTATTGACGGTCACACAGCCTTTCTTTAATGTCGGTTACAGAGGTTTCTTATTGCTCGTCACGGAGCCTTCTCTTATTGACGGTCACACAGCCTCTCCTTACTAGCGGTTACAGAGGTTTCCTACTGCCAGTCACCGAGCCTTCTCAAAAGGCCTTTCCTTATTGATGGCTACGTAGGTTTCATATTGGCCGTCACACAGCCTCTCCATATTAACGGATACGCAGGTTTCCTACTGCCAGTCACGAGGCCTTCTCTTATTGACGGTCACACAGCCTCTCCTTACTGGCGGCTACAGAGGTTTCTATTGCCGGTCACACAGCCTCTCCTTACTGGCGGTTACAGAGGTTTCCTATTGCCGGTCACACAGCCTTTTCTTACTGGCGGTTACAGAGGTTTCCTATTGTCGGTCACACAGCCTTTCCTTACTGGCGGTTACAGAGGTTTCCTATTGCCGGTCACACAGCCTTTCTTTACTGGCGGTCACAGAGGTTTCCTATTGCCGGTCGTAAAGCCTTTCCTTATAGACGGTAACACAACCTTTCCTTATTGATGTTTACGCTGGTTTCATATTGATGGTTACACAGCCTTTCCTTACTGGCGGTTACAGGGGTTTCCTATTGCTGGTCATGCAGCCTTTCCTTATATACGGTAAAACAGCCTTTCCTTACTGGCGGTTACAGGGGTTTCCTATTGCTGGTCATGCAGCCTTTCCTTATATACGGTAAAACAGCCTTTCCTTACTGGCGGTTACAGACGTTCCCTATTTCCGGTCACGCATCCTTTCCTTATATACGGTAACACGGCCTTTCCTTACTGGCGGTTACAGAGGTTCCCTATTTCCGGTCACGCATCCTTTCCTTATATACAGTAACACAGCCTTTCCTTACTGGCGGTTACAGGGGTTTCCTATTGCTGGTCATGCAGCCTTTCCTTATATACGGTAAAACAGCCTTTCCTTACTGGCGGTTACAGGGGTTTCCTATTGCTGGTCATGCAGCCTTTCCTTATATACGGTAACACAGCCTTTCCTTACTGGCGGTTACAGGGGTTTCCTATTTCCGGTCACGCATCCTTTCCTTATATACGGTAACACAGCCTTTCCTTACTGGCGGTTACAGGGGTTTCCTATTGCTGGTCATGCAGCCTTTCCTTATATACGGTAAAACAGCCTTTCCTTACTGGCGGATACAGGGGTTTCCTATTGCCGGTCACACAGCCTTTCCTTACTGGCGGCTACAGAGGTTTCTATTGCCGGTCACACAGCCTCTCCTTACTGGCGGTTACAGAGGTTTCCTATTGCTGGTCATGCAGCCTTTCCTTATATACGGTAAAACAGCCTTTCCTTACTGGCGGTTACAGAGGTTCCCTATTTCCGGTCACGCATCCTTTCCTTATATACGGTAACACAGCCTTTCCTTACTGGCGGTTACAGAGGTTCCCTATTTCCGGTCACGCATCCTTTCCTTATATACAGTAACACAGCCTTTCCTTACTGGCGGTTACAGGGGTTTCCTATTGCTGGTCATGCAGCCTTTTCTTATATACGGTAAAACAGCTTTTCCTTACTGGCGGTTACAGGGGTTTCCTATTGCTGGTCATGCAGCCTTTCCTTATATACGGTAACACAGCCTTTCCTTACTGGCGGTTACAGGGGTTTCCTATTTCCGGTCACGCATCCTTTCCTTATATACGGTAACACAGCCTTTCCTTACTGGCGGTTACAGGGGTTTCCTATTGCTGGTCATGCAGCCTTTCCTTATTGACGGTAAAACAGCCTTTCCTTACTGGCGGTTACAGGGGTTTCCTATTGCTGGTCATGCAGCCTTTCCTTATATACGGTAAAACAGCCTTTCCTTACTGGCGGTTACAGAGGTTCCCTATTTCCGGTCACGCATCCTTTCCTTATATACGGTAACACAGCCTTTCCTTACTGGCGGTTACAGAGGTTCCCTATTTCCGGTCACGCATCATTTCCTTATATACGGTAACACAGCCTTTCCTTACTGGCGGTTACAGGGGTTTCCTATTTCCGGTCACGCATCCTTTCCTTATATACGGTAACACAGCCTTTCCTTACTGGCGGTTACAGGGGTTTCCTATTGCTGGTCATGCAGCCTTTCCTTATATACGGTAAAACAGCCTTTCCTTACTGGCGGTTACAGAGGTTCCCTATTTCCGGTCACGCAGCCTTTCCTTATATACGGTAACACAGCCTTTCCTTACTGGCGGTTACAGAGGTTTCCTATTGTCGGTCACACAGCCTTTCCTTACTGGCGGTTACAGAGGTTTCCTATTGCCGGTCACACAGCCTTTCTTTACTGGCGGTTACAGAGGTTTCCTATTGCCGGTCGTAAAGCCTTTCCTTATAGACGGTAACACAACCTTTCCTTATTGATGTTTACGCTGGTTTGATATTGATGGTTACACAGCCTTTCCTTACTGGCGGTTACAGGGGTTTCCTATTGCTGGTCATGCAGCCTTTCCTTATATACGGTAAACAGCCTTTCCTTACTGGCGGTTACAGAGGTTCCCTATTTCCGGTCACGCATCCTTTCCTTATATACGGTAACACAGCCTTTCCTTACTGGCGGTTACAGAGGTTCCCTATTTCCGGTCACGCATCATTTCCTTATATACGGTAAAACAGCCTTTCCTTACTGGCGGTTACAGGGGTTTCCTATTTCCGGTCACGCATCCTTTCCTTATATACGGTAACACAGCCTTTCCTTACTGGCGGTTACAGGGGTTTCCTATTGCTGGTCATGCAGCCTTTCCTTATATACGGTAAAACAGCCTTTCCTTACTGGCGGTTACAGAGGTTCCCTATTTCCGGTCACGCAGCCTTTCCTTATATACGGTAACACAGCCTTTCCTTATTGGCGGTTACAGAGGTTTCCTATTTCCGGTCACGCAGCCTTTCCTTATTGATGATTACGGACGTTTCCTAGTGATGACCACACAGACCTTCCTCAATAACGGTCACACAGATTTCCTATTGATTGTCACACAGCCTTTTCTTATCGACGGTTACAGAGGTTTCTTATTGACGGTCACACAGCCTTTCCTTATTGTGGGCAATACATAGGTAGGTTATTTTATGTTTTTTTTTTAAAGCTACATGAATACTGAGTGCTTTCAAGAGTGTTTAGTTGGAATACTAACTTATAAATACCGAGTTATATTGCATGATAAGTTTATTCAAGGTGTTTGACGTAGAAAGGTTATTTCGATTTTACGGAATGGCGTTGCAGCAATATCCTGAAGTAGCTATATAGAAGCCGAGAATTGCTCCTCTGTTTTACTGAGAAAACCATCCAAACGGTAATAAAAGAATAGCTGACAAGAATACGTTAAATACATTTCACCTAGTGGCACGTCCGATATTTATGCTTCCAGTTTGCAGCAAAGTTGTTCTTATTGGCGATATTGGGCGTAAAGAGAAAATACGAAAATCGGATTTGTTCTCGCATCGCTTTATAGCAACATCGTAAAGACATAAAAAGGTATCCGAGAATTGCCAGTCGCGTATCCTCTCGTAACTTCTGATACGGAGACTGCAAAGTCGTTTAGCCTTAAGAGAGAGCGTCTGTATTTTATAGACTGGCGAAACAAAAGAAATGTTAAAGTAAACAAAGACCGAGACATAACTTATTTCCACTATAGCAAAAGTGATGTTAACTTGTTTCAAACAATTCAATGAATAAAGAGGCAAAAATCGTAGCTTTATCAGAGACTTAATCAATTTTTAAAAACAATATTTCTTCAACAATAACAATATATGAAATTAAAGAAGAGAATCTTAGTTGGTAGTAAGAGATTTTAAATGGACAGAATGGATTTCAAAACAGTTCAATGATCCTTAAGCCTCCAAGTTCGTTAATTGCTACCCTTCTAATTCTAGGTGTTGCACTTAACCCTGTCAAGTTCGTAACAAACTTTTTTTAACGTTCCTTCCTGACCATGACCACAGTCTCCCTGTTTATTAATTGCTACCTTTTCATTGTTAAGGGCTACACTTTATCCAAAAGCGTTCATTTCCTACCATTATTTCAGTCACAAAGATCAATAACTGCTGTCCCTCCACTTTTAATGCTACACTTTATCCTGCCAATATGTACAGTCGTTTTTAAGCGTTGCTTGCTGGTCATGTTTTCAGTCTCCAAAATCATTAATTGCTACCATACCAAATCTAGGCGTTGAACTTAATCCTGTTAAGTTGTAACGACCTTTTTTTACCGTTCCTTCCTGATCACGACTTCGGTCTCCATGTTTATTATTTGTAACCTTTCATTGTTAAGGGCTACACTTTATCCTAAAGCGTTCCTTTCCGACCATTATTTCAGTCTCCAAGATCATTAACTGCTGTCCCTCCACTTTTAAGGCTACACTTTATCCTGCCAATATGTACAATCGTTTTTAAGCGTTGCTTGCTGGTCATGTTTTCAGTCTCCAAAATCATTAATTGCTACCATACCAAATCTAGGCGTTGAACTTAATCCTGTCAAGTTGTAACGACCTTTTTTACCGTCCCTTCCTGATCACGACTTCAGTCTCCATGTTTATTATTTGTAACCTTTCATTGTTAAGGGCTACACTTTATCCTAAAGCGTTCCTTTCCTACCATTATTTCAATCTCCAAGATCATTAACTGCTGTCCCTCCACTTTTAAGGCTACACTTTATACTCCCAATATGTACACAATCATTTTTAAGCGTTGGTTGCTGGCCATGTTTTCAGTCTCCAAAATCATTAACTGCTACCATTCAATTCTAAGGGTAACCAGGCTGTAACTGCTGAGTTTTAACTATCGTTTCTAAGTATTCCTTTTTGTCCATGATCCAGTCAATTAACCAAATAATTTACAATTACATTTCTTCTTCGCCTTCCATGGCGCTACAGTCCGGTGTGGACCTTGGCCTCCTGAATGATCCTTCCTGCTGCTGCTTTTTAGCTGTTCACATTTAGCAGGGTTCTGGCATTCTGAGCGACGCAATCCATCCATCTAAGTCTATGACGTCCTTTTTTTTATTCTATTTTATAGATAATTCCATTTAATAGGCTTCTGGGTACATCACTCTCCTCCATTCGGGGCACATGTCCTCGCCAGCGCAGTCTTCTAATCCTTATTACTTTCCCTACATTGGGCTCCCCAAACCGCTCGTAAAGCTCACAATTTTCTCTCCTCCACAGACCACCAATGTTCCCATGGCCAAAAATCCTCCTGAGGATCGTCTCCTCGCAGATAGCATGATGTGTTTCCTCATTCCTCCCTAATACTCCACCTTCAGATTGATTAGTTAGTACGGGACGGATCAACGTCTTTTAATGAATAATCTCTACTCAAATACTGGCTGCTTAGGAAAAGAAATTATTATTGTGTTGCTTTATCATTAATTTACAATAAATAAAGTACAATAATCCACGTGTTATACAGCTGTCTTACAAAATAACCAATAATATAAATCAGCTGATTTGTGAAATCATATGTAACCTAATTTATGCTAAAATAGTTGTATAAGGCACATATATACTCTATAAAGATGTGTTGAAGCGTGACAATTGTAGCGCGACGGCAACTAGAAACGTTTTCTGTTCAGGCGCACCAATAGAAGTGTTCATTCCAAATTCAAAATTAACTTATGCTCACATTATTAAAAGTTCTACATACAGTGTTTGCTTTTACATTGTGCATTGAAAAAACGCTTAGCCATCGTTTTATGTAAGTGACCATGTTTCTGAAGTATTGCATAAGATTTACCGTCGTATATTGTTTCTCAAGTTCTTGTAAAACCAAGAAAAAGAACGCGTACTTCCAGATGATATATATTTCGCTTTACAACTTTATGTTTGTCGCTTTGTCTCACCTTATGTTCAGGTGTAGCAACATATGTTCCATTTTTTTTCTAAATGTGTTTCCTCAGTGTGTGACCTATTTAAAAATATTTTCTATCTTCATATTGTCTAAGTAATTTTTTTTGCTAATTCTTTCAATTTCAGTCTATTTCTTAAAACATATATATTTCTTATGACAGTGAATTATTGATTTCTTTTCTTATAGTTGAGCAGAATTAATATTTTCGTGTGCCTTTGAATATGTCGTGGGAAAATTTCCGTTTACAAAACTTTTATTCTTTCAATTTAATCTAAAATGTCGGAAGATAAATTAAGGGTGATAATTAAATGTTTGCTTTTAAAAGTTATGTTTTACTCACTAAGAGTTTCTGTTGAAGACTTTTATCGCCAATCGTCTCGAATAAAATGGCAAGTTCTACAAATTGAATTGTTTAGAAGTAAATCGCGACTCAGTTGAGCCGTTTAAGCCGTTGTAAACTTTATAATTTATCCCGAAGCTTAACATTTATTCCAAGTTTAGTCCTCGAGATAAACCTGTTCTGAGCCATTGATTTACGTAATGCTAATTGTCAGTAATTAACTGCAATTTAACCGGCACCGGGAGAGATCTTGGTGCTTGGGTGCAGTGAAATATATTCAATGGGTTTTCAGCATTTAGTGGCCGGTCGTTGGGACTTAGAACTAATCTATCTGCAAGTTCAGGTCTCAGTTAAGTTGTGCAGAAGTTAGACAACAAAGTTTTAATATTGTCTATATTAATAGAGTTTAAAGAAATAGAAAATGTGAGTGTAGAAAACAGTAGTTTATATGAAGATGTAAATATTATTGTAAAATTGAACGTGATAGCATATTGTAACACTACACAATAGAAAAACATAGTTTTAAATAAAAATCAACCATCAGTGCTGGTTGATCAAATAACTGAAAAGATATGAATGAAAAGAGAAAAATAAGAGTAGAATTCAGTAGCTTGACGCGAATTTGTTTTCTAAAAAATCTTTCCCCTACTTCTCAAACGTTATGTGTTTTTAGAATCGAGGTGCAGAAATTACGTATAATCTATCTTAAACACTGGTTCTTGTAATGCGAACCTGTATACGGGTCCCAAAACTCCTTGATCCTACAATGTCACCAATTTATAAGTAATTCGTCGGTAGGGGAAGAAGAGAGATCAATCCAGGCATTAAGACTATAGGATACTTCATCTGATAATTCAAGATAAAATAGTCAGTAGTTGTTGACAAAATAAGAGTATAATGTAGCTCGCGTTCTCATCTGCTCAACTATTCAAATTCCCTCAAATATCATCCATTGCTACCTTTATCTATAACGGACAACGTAAGTGAAGAAGAAGAAGCTACTAAACATGAAACAATCACACATTGATATTCACCAGGATCGATCAGAATAAACGCTAATAGGGTGGTGTTGAACGACGGTAAAGTTTTAACGACTGGAAAGATTCTGACTATAGATATAAGAATAAAATATAAGAAACCTCAAAATTGATGTAAAACGACTAAAGTAAAGATATTTACATACACGAACCTTATTTTACCTATTATGCAGAAACACAAACGGTCAAAAGAGATTTCCCGATACGGAATTGAAAAATGTTCAAAAGGGAAAAACACAGGAAAACACACGGTAAATGTAATCAATAACACAACCTTTCAAAAGAAAGGAATTCTCAACTGACAGCATAACTTGCACGCTACTGGTGACCTGCCACGATCCTTTATCCTTGGCCTGTTCCGTGATGGGAACGTATTATTTTCTACTTATTCGCCTTACAAAACAAAGCGCTACAACTATTTGATATACAACCCGACATCAGGTTAATGTAAACTTTAACTGAAGAAAAACGACTTTACAACCCCCTGTCCACCTTAAGATTCAAACCCTCTGGGCATGCACTAAGGGCGTGTTCACCCTTCCCCTGCTCGTTATAGATGCTCTACCCTAGAGCTTGATCGATATATTAAAGTATACACGCTTGTTATGCATTGGGATACTTTCCGGTAACTTGTTGCAACGGCCGATCTGTACGTGTTTCCAAATATAAATAAAAAGGATGGAATATATTTAAAAGTGACCAATTATAAATTCAAATTATTACAGAATAATAAGATTGCCTAATCATTTACTAATCTACATAAACTATAATTTGTCTAAGTAGTAGATGATATAGTCTCACTAAACGAATCTGCCAGCTCTCTTGATTTTATTTTTCTAATTATTCTCTTTAAAGTATAATGTTCCTATGTTAGCAGTAGGAGGTCCTATATCTTTCGTTCAGGAGATTTGTTACATTATCAACTCATACAGTCAACCGAGTTTATAATGGAACATATTCGTAAGCAGATTTACTCACTTAAACCAAAAGTAAGTGCTACTATAAGAAATATATGTCTTATTTAGAAATATGTCTTGGTTTAGATTAGAAAATCATGTTAAAGATGGAAACAATAGTATATTTCCTTAAATATGCTATTTCCTTATCTGGCTGAATTACTGCATTATGGCAATTCACGAATATAGCAACATGGCAATTGACTAATATACCAATATGCCAATTGATTAATATACCAATATGCCAATTGATTAATATACCAATATGCCAATTGATTAATATACCAATATGCCAATTGATTAATATACCAATATGGCAATTGACTAATATACCAATATGCCAATTGATTAATATACCAATATGCCAATTGATTAATATACCAATATGCCAATTGATTAATATACCAATATGGCAATTGACTAATATACCAATATGCCAATTGATTAATATACCAATATGGCAATTCACGAATATAGCAACATGGCAATTGACTAATATACCAATATGCCAATTGATTAATATACCAATATGGCAATTGACTAATATACCAATATGCCAATTGATTAATATACCAATATGGCAATTGACTAATATACCAATATGCCAATTGATTAATATACCAATATGGCAATTGACTAATATACCAATATGCCAATTGATTAATATACCAATATGGCAATTGACTAATATACCAATATGCAATTGACTTATATACCAATATGACAATTGAATAATATACCAATATGCCAATTGATTAATATACCAATATGGCAATTGACTAATATACCAATATGCCAATTGATTAATATACCAATATGGCAATTGACTAATATACCAATATGCCAATTGATTAATATACCAATATGGCAATTGACTAATATACCAATATGCAATTGACTTATATACCAATATGACAATTGAATAATATACCAATATGACAATTGAATAATATACCAATATGGAAATTGACTAATATATCAGTATGACAATTGAATAATATACCAATATGGCAATTGACTAATATACAAATATGGCAATTGACTAATATACCAATATGGTAATTGACTAATATACCACTATGGCAATTGACTAATATACAAATATATCAGTTGACTAATGTAGCAATATGGGAATTGACTAATATGGCGAATATAACATAATATCAATTGACTAATTAAACGGCATGACAATTGAGAAACATAGCAAATTAACACCCTAAGTAATTGTTTAATATGCTATTGACTAATTGAACAGTACGGCAATTGACGAATACAGTACTGAGGCAACTGACTAACTAAACAATATGGCAATTGACTATGGCGAGTGATTAGTATATCAATATTGGAATTGACAAATATAGTAATATGGCAATTGGCTAATATAGCAATATGGTAATGAGAGATATAGCAGTATGGCCATTGACTAGTTAAGCATTATAGCAATAGACGAATATAGCAATATGGCAACCAATAACATCGGACTAATATACCAATATGGCGATTGAATAATATATCAATATTGGAATTCACAAATATAGTAATTAAAGAACTATGGATTACGACAATACAAAATATTTCATTTCCAGTGTTTTACTAATATGTAGCAAGTCCCTATATTTGGATAGTTCTAATGAAGGAGCTTGTATTAGTTGCTCTTTGGGTTGTTACTTGTAGAGGAGAGGGTGTGACCTCTCTGAAACATTGATATAGGGTTTGTACACTATTGTCTATTAAACCAGCATTTACAGCTTCAACACGCTTTTATTATTACTAAGAAAACAGTTTATATGTGAAGATTTGCTTACTTTAAGACCTGAAACATTTCGCAAACCAACCAAGCTTCTGTAATTCAGTTATATTATATATTTATAAGCGTAACTCTGCTTGATAAGGACGCAATAAGAAGCGCAATGGGCATTTACGCCGCCTCTTTGTTTGCTGCGCCGCATAAACATAAACGCATAATTGCGTAATTTTTCAATTACTTCTGCGCCCTTCCTTTTTATGATGCCATGAAAACACTCGGAATTCACTTTTCAGAAAAAATTATTTCCTCCAGCGCGTCCCTTCAAGAGAGACGGCTCTTCGTCCTAAATGTGTCCCACAGCTCTAGTTTATTATATCAATTATGAAACAGTGCAACTTTCCCAGCCGTCTTGCGCCACAATGTGTATATACTTCTTTTTCAAAGCCGACTCGATATTTTCGGGCCAAGTAGTGCTCGTTGCGGGGAGAAGAGGGCGCGGGGCGGTTCACCCGGTAATGCTCGCTATAAAATAACTTCTGATAAGTTTTTCAATTTCACGTTCCCCCGGTAAGCAGGCATTCTCATATCAGGGCGGACCGCTTACTTTTTATCCCTTTTTACGAACTCTATCTGCTTTTAGTATTGTCTTTCTTTATTAAAAATTATATATGTCTGAATGTTAGACCGCACGGCTTTATGGGAGTATCTTGCTCACCGCTTTTTTAGTAGGGAATTATTTGTAATTATTATTTTTGGTATATCTGTAACTTTTAAAGCGATACCTATTTACGTCAGTTATGTAGGTCTAAGCGTGAAATAAAAATATCTTTATTAAATTTGAAATTTAAAATTCAAAGCAGAACCTAATATAACGAGTGTGCCTTTAGTCAAGCATGATTGGTCAAGCTGGATGTAAAGTTAACTGTATTTCAATAGACGAATATGAACTATTGATATAGTCTTACATAAGGGATTCATGTTAATTATACACGCACTCTTTGACCAATCTCTCGTTAGGAGCCACCACGGAACGGTGATTGTCGCATTGGAGGTACACTGGCATATGGGTATGCATACGTTAGTTTATTTACGATTAAGGAAGGTATATGAGTCCCTGAAAGGGTTATTGTAACAAGTAGTTTTTGAGTAAAACATTTTTCGATAAATTATGTCGGATGTCCAATATTTAGAAACGAAAATCTGATGAAATGAAGAAGGGAAATCTCTCAGGGGTTTCAGGAACGTGACGCATTTTTAAAGCAAAAGTCGTGTTTCTAAAACAACAAAAACTGTGCTCCACGACGGTAGGAGTTGCATTATGTAAACACGGTTAATTTGTTTCTACTTGTGGAAACTTTAATAGTAGGTAACCACATGTGTTTCCGAGAGTAGAAACCTCAACAATGGGATGTTAAGAGAACGTGATGGAAAATTAATGAAATTAAATGGATTTTCAGAAGAAAATGTGCTTAGTTATTGTATAAATTGTGAGCAAATGAGCGAAGAGAAAAACGAAAGTATCATGAGTGATGCAGAAGAGGGAACAAAATTTGGGAAGGCTTTGTTTAAGGAGCCGTCCGGCAAGCACAACATAGAACAAAGAATGGTGCTGAAGAAAACCGCCGAAAAAAGTCACGAAATCTATTTTAGTACGAATACTTGGACATTACGTTGGTGTAAGAGAGGCAAACTTGGGGGAAATAGGTTTGCACGTTATAACTGCTTTCGATTTGACTGAGAAAACCTGAGGGGAGCGAATGTCACAATCAACGTACCGTGCGTAGTGTATTTACCTCTCTAGACTCCGTCATGTCTGCCAATTATTGCCAAGAAAATAAAACGCTATCAGCTGTATTTATTATCCGAGATAAAGTTCATTTACAGAACTGTAGAATGCGTTGTGTTGGCGTGACACTGTAGCTTTGTTGCATGTCGCCGTTTACTATTGATAATGATATTATCAGGGATTATAATGGAATTCTGAGGTGTTAATAATAGGCTCACATTGAACGGCGTCCTAAACGGCGAAACGTTTTATATAAATAATTTATTTTTACTTAACGCACGCAATCACGGGAAGCCTGAGTGACGCAAATAGTGTTTTTTATGTGTTATCTGTTGGAACAGAATTTATAGGGGAAATAATATTTTAAAATACTATCAACAACTATATAGCACGCGAGTGATACTTTCAGAGTGATTATTTATTCTTAAAATGAAATGATGGCGTTGAAAGAGTTTATCGTAAACAAAATTTATTAAAAGCAAACAACAATTACCTGAATAAAAAATTTTGCACTTCTGTTGCCTTGTATCAAATAAATACTAAAGTTCAAAAAGAGGCATTGGAGTCTTCTTTATAAGATTGAGATGTCTTTATTAAAAATAATGTATTGTTAATAATGGAATTGAAGTCTCCCGCTTTACTAAACAACATATATATGAAACTTCGACAGCTGTAAGGGGAAATGCTGAGTTGTATTGTACGGCTTTTAAACATATATTAAAACCGAAGGATATGGTTTTATACAAGCAGAGGATGCAATATTATAGTAGTGACATTAATTTTATAGAAGAAAATAAAGATCTAGGAAAAACTGTAATTGGTAATTCACAAGGTTGAATATATATTTTTTTCGTGACGAAACAGACAAACCTGTATATATATATATATATATATATATATATATATATATATATATATATATATATATATATATATATATATTATATATATATATATATATATTATATATATATACGTATATATATTTGTGTGTGTGTGTGTGTGTGTGTGTGTGTGTGTGTGTGTGTGTGTGTGTGTGTGTGTGTGTGTGTGTGTGTGTGTGTGTGTGTGTGTGTGTGTGTGTGTGTGTGTGTGTGTGTGTGTGTGTGTGTGTGTGTGTGTGTGTGTGTGTGTGTGTGTGTGTGTGTGTGTGTGTGTGTGTGTGTGTGTGTGTGTGTGTGTGTGTGTGTGTGTGTGTGTGTGTGTGTGTGTGTGTGTGTGTGTGTGTGTGTGTGTGTGTGTGTGTGTGTGTGTGTGTGTGTGTGTGTGTGTGTGTGTGTGTGTGTGTGTGTGTGTGTGTGTGTGTGTGTGTGTGTGTGTGTGTGTGTGTGTGTGTGTGTGTGTGTGTGTGTGTGTGTGTGTGTATGTGTGTGTGTGTGTGTGTGTGTGTGTGTGTGTGTGTGTGTGCGTGCGTGCGTGCGTGCGTGCGTGCGTGCGTGTGTGCGTGCGTGCGTGCGTGCGTGCGTGCGTGCGTGCGTGCGTGCGTGCGTGCGTGCGTGCGTGCGTATCAGTGTCGCACCGAAGGTGGGGGGCCAAGAGCACCTAGGCCCACCTTGTCATTCCTATAAAAACAAATACGTCCGTTATCCTACATTGAAAAAGGTTTAGTGCGCATGCTCCGTAGTCTGTATAAATTTAACTACCATGATTTACCAATAAATAAGCGTTATTAATTCATATTTTAGTTTTATTTTTGCCTGAAGTATTAGGAGCATTAGGTAATTGCAATGTTAGTAATTCAAAAATCTATCAATAATAAAAGCTTTAAGAATATCCCTTGAAATATCACAGTGTTGAGTTTGCACCCTAAAGTAAAACAAGGTATGCATAGAAGTAACTTAAGTGATTTGGGAGAGTATTACAAACGATTTGATGCCCCCCCCCTTGTTGATAGGCTATGCTTGACCCCACCTAACGTAATTCTGTGTACGCCGCTGTTAATATATATTTAACTTTGCAACACTGTTTCCTTGTATTCACTTATCACTTACACTATAAATTACTAAAACAAGAATCTTACTTTATATAAATGCGAGTCGACTTTCAAGGGCTTTAATTACGTGTCCCCATCGTTTCTTGCGTCAAGTGAAACTCAGTAATTAAAGTCCTTGAAAGTCGACTCGCATATACACAAAGTAAGTCATTGTTTAAATACATTATAGTGTAACTGATATATATATATATATATATATATATATATATATATATTTATATATATATATATATATATATATATATATATATATATATATATATTTATATATATATATATATATATATATATATATATATATATGAAAGCAATCGGAAATAAAGTGTTTAATTTCATCCAACAAGGTACGGTCAAGGTAACATCATACACTAAGCAGTTCATGGTATTCACACATAGGGATCACTATTGTGTCATTTTTAATTATGTAATACATCTTAACTTGTCAAATAACATTTTTAATTTGGCAGAATTGCAACAGTTCTTAGCTATTTTCGTTTACATATCTTTTGCAGCTGTTCGACCTGCATCGTGGAAAGCTGTTTTTTTTTTAATACAGTCAAAATTAAACTTTCATGCTCAATTATAAATTAATAATCCAAGAAAGCGGAGAATTGTACGGAAACTAAATGTGTACCCAAGCAATTGTTTCAAAACTCATTAATTTCTTGAAAACGATCATGTAGCACTTAATGGTTTTAATTGCTAAGAGTCTTATTAATTGCTTCTAATATGTTTTCTCCCAATTAACCTTATCTAACCTTTTCCCAGCAAACCCCTACACTGTCGCTAGTTCCGCTACGCTTTACTCTTATTCGTCGCCTTCACTTCCATCTTGGTTAATTAAACCAAGGTATATCATTGTTGTTCCACCCACTTCCTGTTTCCTGTAGGATGTAACCAGTTTTTTCGTGCAACGCCATTTTGACATGTTACGCTTGGCCAATGAGACGGTCGGTAGTGGCAACAATGATTGATGGCCACGTATTATCCGGTCCTGTTGTATTTGCATTGGACGGCCTTGTGGTATGTCAACCGTAAAGGGCCTCCGGGCGCTTCCTGCGCCTTGGGGCCAGTTTCAACGACCTCGTAATTAATGCAGTGCCTGGAACGGTGGAGAAGGGAGAAAGCTCAGCTCTGAATGCAAATGTCGACCGCCAGACGAAGAACTCTTGTCTGCTGAGGCGGAAGCTGTGTGTAACATTATTAGTAACGACATTTATATCTGCGGACATATATTTATAGCAAACATATTTATCGCGCTACGTAAATGCATATTTACATGTTGAATATATAATCCGGCCACAGCCTTCTGAATACATGTTAACTAGTTCCCACGAGACCCCACCGAGTTTATGATGGTTTTGTATTTTGGCGGCAATAGGCTTCAACATTTGAAGAATAAAGATTTTATAAAATATACATCTAAGGTTGTAATCTTGACACTTAAAGATAAAAAAAGATTATGATTATCTAAAAAGCCTTTAAAACAATAATTAGAAAATATCAGAATCACCAAATGTACCAAATTGGTCCTAAATAATACTGTGGCAAAACAAATAGCGTGAAAAATTGTGATTTTAGGGAAAAGTTTTCTTCAAAAAATTTCCATGAATTTAAGAAAACAACAATACTGTAATTTTGAGAACCAGGCTTATTCCTTTAATTACTTTTACACACTTTCAAACACATTTATAATTTATTACACTTTTTCTATTACTTGCGACCAGTAATTATTATTTTTATTACCGGTCGCAAGTAATAGGAAAAGTGTAGTAATGTTTAACAACCAGCTCGTCAGGAACAGCAACAAGATTTCGATATTTATAATTTGCTAGTAGAATACATTTCTTCTGTAAACAACGTACACAATCTTAATTTTTTTTAAAAAAATGATGGTGATAGGAAATTATTAATTTTATTTCTGAATTCCGTTGACAATTTTTTATTGTTTTATATAAATTGCAGAGTTATTGTAGAAAAAATTTTAGTTTTATAGCTGTTATAAATATTCTTGTACTCCATTACATTCGGTGAATCTTAATTAATCACTTTAATGCAATAAATGTTAAAGTGAATAATGTTATGAATAATCACATTATTGTAATAAATGTTCAAGTGAATAATGTTATGCATAATCACTTTAATGTAATAAATGTTAAAGTGAATAATGTTATAAATAATCACTTTAATGTAATAAATGTTAAAGTGAATAATGTTATAAATATTCACTTTAATGTAATAAATGTTAAAGTGAATAATGTTATAAATATTACCTTTAATGTAATAAATGTTAAAGTGAATAATGTTATGAATAATCACTTTAATGTAATAAATGTTAAAGTGAATAATGTTATAAATATTCACTTTAATGTAATAAATGTTAAAGTGAATAATGTTATAAATATTACCTTTAATGTAATAAATGTTAAAGTGAATAATGTTATGAATAATCACTTTAATGTAATAAATGTTAAAGTGAATAATGTTATAAATATTCACTTTAATGTAATAAATGTTAAAGTGAATAATGTTATAAATATTACCTTTAATGTAATAAATGTTAAAGTGAATAATGTTATAAATATTACCTTTAATGTAATAAATGTTAAAGTGAATAATGTTATAAATATTACCTTTAATGTAATAAATGTTAAAGTGAATAATGTTATAAATAATCACTTTAATGTAATAAATGTTAAAGTGAATAATGTTATAAATATTCACTTTAATGTAATAAATGTTAAAGTGAATAATGTTATAAATATTACCTTTAATGTAATAAATGTTAAAGTGAATAATGTTATAAATAATCACTTTAATGTAATAAATGTTAAAGTGAATAATGTTATGAATAATCACTTTAATGTAATAAATGTTAAAGTGAATAATGTTATAAATATTCACTTTAATGTAATAAATGTTAAAGTGAATAATGTTATAAATATTCACTTTAATGTAATAAATGTTAAAATGAATAATGTTATGAATAATCACTTTATTGTTATAAATGTTAAAGTGAATAATGTTATAATAAAACACTTTAATGTAATAATTGTTAAAGTGAATAATGTTATGAATAAGCACTTTAATGTAATAAATGTTAAAGTGAATAATGTTATGCATAATCACTTGTTTGTAATAAATGTTAAAGTGAATAATGTTATAAATAATCAGTTTAATGTAATAAATGTTAAAGTGAATAATGTTATAAATAATCACTTTAATGTAATAAATGTTAAAGTGAATAATGTTATGCATAATCACTTTAATGTAATAAATGTTAAAGTGAATAATGTTATAAATATTCACTTTAATTTAATAAATGTTAAAGTGAATAATGTTATAAATAATCACTTTATTGTAATAATTGTTAAAGTGAATAATGTTATAAATAATCAGTTTAATGTAATAAATGTTAAAGTGAATAAAGTTATAAATAATCGCTTTAATGTAATAAATGTTAAAGTGAAAAAATGTTATAAATAATCACTTTATTGTAATAAATGTTAAAATGAATAATGTTATAAATAATCACTTTATTGTTATAAATGTTAAAGTGAATAATGTTATAATAAATCACTTTAATGTAATATTTGTTAAAGTGAATAATGTTATGCATAATCACTTTATTGTTATAAATGTTAAAGTGAATAATGTTATAAATAATCACTTTAATGTAATAAATGTTAAAGTGAATAATGTTATAAATAATCAGTTTAACGTAATAAATGTTAAAGTGAATAATGTTATAAATAATCACTTTATTGTAATACATGTTAAAGTGAATAATGTTATAAATAATCAGTTTAACGTAATAAATGTTAAAGTGAATAATGTTATAAATAATCAGTTTAACGTAATAAATGTTAAAGTGAATAATGTTATAAATATTCTAAGAAATATAGTTTAAATTAACAAGACTTTTAATGTTAAAGTGTATTTATGGACTAAAAAATAGAATTCAATCTTGCTCAATGGAAATAAATGATTTTAAGAGTTATTATATATAATGATAGTAACGAATAATTTACAGAGGCTAAATAATAATAAATAGTACTCAAGTACCTCTACCCACAAATACTTTAATTGTATTCAAATATGATGTAGGCCTACATTTCGATTACCAAGTAACCGTCTTAAGAGCCGAGACTGTTTGTCATGCCTTTAAGGGTGGTTCCTTGGTAACCGAAATGTACATCATGTTTGAATACAATTGCAGTACTCGTGGTTAGATGTACTTAAGAAGTATTTATTATAATGTGGGTAGATAATAATAAATGACTCTAAAAATAAATAGAAATAAAATAATGGATTTTACTAAACACTCGGAGGGACCTTATCGGTGTTGAGCACTTAGCTGCAGCCTTTGTCAATGACTCTGGATACCATAAACATGTTTCAAGAGAGACAGGGTGATCTGCCTATGGTGGTCATAATAGAGTAAGAGAGGTTCCTCAGGTTTGACCCAGAGTTTGAGGTGCTACCGGGAATAATTAGGCCAGTCCACTAAATCGTCAGCGAGACATCATTGAGAAATCCTAAGAAAATTTAACAACTATAATGCCGTCGGGCCTAATACCTTTGCTTAAAAATAAAATACCTTTGATTAAATTATCGTTAAAATTATTTTAGCCCCAACAAACCTCGTCCGACGTTTGCAACGAACAATAGTATGGTCGGCAATTCAAATAGATTTTTCCCCACGTAATCTCTGCTAGCAAAGTTGGCTATACATAAATTAAAACCACAAAAAGTAGATATTTAAAATCTACCCGTAGCATAGTCGGCATTTGGATGCCCTGGTCGGCAGACAGATATCGATTTTTACAATGCTTCTCTTCATTAAACATCCGATTTCCCGTCATGAGGGCAGCTACTGAACAAAGGTTATGTTGCTTCACTGTCAGAAACTTTCCCGCTCAGAAACGTCACCGAAACGACGAACGGATAATTTATTAGCTTTTATGGACGGCTTATTTTTCCCTCTAATAAAATATCTTCAACAGAATTTCAATGAATAATGTAAAAGCCCCAATTATGAAGCTACACGTGTTAGGGGGAGACTTATAGACTTGGGTAGAATTTTTAACTTGTTTTCGATCTAGTGTCGGTGCATCTAAATTTGGCTTCTACTAGAAACTGAGTTTTTCTCTTGGTAGAAGTAACCAGGATTTTACATTAACTAAACACACACTCTTTTACACTAGCGAATTATATTTATTTCGAGACTTATGTTGAGACTAGTTAATGCTACACAAGGACACTTGAGTAGCCTATTTCTATTTACACTTAGGCACGTTTACTTTCCTAGTTATAAACAACCTGATGCTAGCCCCCAATTTTGACCGTAAGTTCGCTTCTTTTGTCTCTAGCCCGTTTACCTAAACCGGTTTTTTCACCGCAAGTTGCAAAGTAATATTTTTAACCTATATTTGCACACGTTTTCCTTTTTATTCTAATTGGCAATAAATAATTTTCAGTAATACCACATATGACATTTTTACTTAAAGTACCTGGATGTCGTTCTAGAGAGTAGAAAACCATCTACACCATCAACAGCTGCTAGGATTAATCATTCAGTTCTTAATATACCATTGGCACAAGTGTTTAAGTCACGATTTCCTACTTCTCCAAAGATCTTTTTCTCAACCCTTCCCACGATCTTCAATTTGCCCACGGCTGCTCAAAATGATGACTCGATGGCTATTTGGTAAGTATTTAATCCACGATGTCTGGTTCCCCCTCTGTCTGGTTTGTGCTTACCTTTAACCTTGTCTAAAATTATTATTTTAAGATAATATGACCGAAACATTCAAGTTTCTTACGTTTTCAATGTTAGTTGGTTTATTCATTTTGTTTATTATATATAAATATGTTCTTCTATTAGTACATGGATTGTTTAATATTCACCTCTATCTCCATATTTCACAAGCATCAAATTTGTTGCACGTATTCAATGAGATTCCATATCTCAATATAATACACAGCAAAGATGAGTAGGCCTAAGTAACATCAAAGCAAGCGTACATGAAAAGTTTTACTTCTTTTCCGGTTAACAGTCTCTCTCCCTTTACAAATGCTCCCTTGGCGTGTTCAACTCTTAATTGAATTTCTTTCAAATTTTTGTTCCAGTATCATCCGAGATATTTATAATATATCTCTTTCTAGAAGCTCTTCCCTGAAAATAACATATGGTGGGTAATCACTCTTCGCGTGGTCAGAGCCGCTCTTAATATACCTGCACTTCATCAAGGCTGCTCTTATATTTGTAAAGACAATAACAAAGTATCTTCACAGCGTACGAGAAGTTCAACGCTAGCTCATAACAGCTCAACAGTTATGCCTGTTTGGGCCAAATGAATAAAGTTTCCCAAGCATTCAACTTTTATATTGGCAAGATATAACCTAAGTTTTATTATTCGCTTCCACAGATTCCTGGTGGTCGTGTTAAAAATGACCTTCATACTGAAATAATTTTTTCATCACTAGACCACCTGTTTAAAAAAATATAGTGTTTATAAAACTAGAACCTATTCCTATTCCAGTGTTTAAATCTACTTATATTACCCAAGTCATTAATTACAGTAACTAATCAAAATATTTTACATATTTTAGCTCATCCGTAACGTAATAGTAATGAATTAGCCACAGCCACACACCTTACCGCCCCTTTATATATATCTTAATCCGCTCGTAAACCCCTACCCTCTAAATAACATCCACCCTTTTCGTTTCACACTCGCTCTCTCTCAACTCTCGATAATAGAAACCAATTAATCAATAGCCTGTTTTGAAACAGTAGGGCGTTTTTTTAACTCTTTAAATTTTACCGGAGCTCCGAACACCATGTGCCGCATGTATTCGGGCGTGTAGTTGTGTTAATTGTTGGAGAGCTACTTGAGGGGTGTTAACCTGTAGACTGGGCTCGCAGCCAAACTACCCTTATGCTCAGGCGCACGCTTACCTTCCAGATTTACGGCTACCGCCAGACTATATATTGTTTTCCTGTTGGACCCTCCATTGCTCGGGAATATTAATTTGAATGTACGCAGCGATTCATTGTGATTTATATAATACGGTTACAATAGCACGCCCCTGTGTTGGACTGGTGAGGTGAAATTCTTACCGTTCCTATGAAGTAGATTCCAGATTCAAGGAATGATAATTGCATGAATATAAACTGAACGAAATTTAATAAATATAAAAACTGTTCAGAACGGTTTAACGTTTACGGCAAGCGATATAAAAATTGTAAACCTCTAAAATGCCCTTAACACAAATACTTATTCTGCGTATAACCAACACAAACTATCAATAGAGGTTTTATTTGAATATCAAGGTCTTCTTCAAACAAAGTTTTTGTCATTACAATAATGAAGCAATCATTTCTTTCCCCCGCTATGGATAATGTATAGTGGCTATTTTTGTAGCGGTTATCATGATCATAAAAAAAAATTAGTAAAAGTTATAAATCCAACATAAAAATTATAACTTTTTGTAAATCTTCTTTGATGCTGGGAAAGCATCAGTCAGAGGAAAATGAATTTACCGTTTGAGAGAAGAAACCTCTGTGCCATACAAAAAGAACCAAATGACCTAGAGATGTATCAAGGAGTTCCCAGATCCACAGCCGCCTTTGTAGCACGAGCAAGGATCTGACATATTGAGACTGAGACCTACCTTTTCAAATTGAATTTAAGTGAATTTTCTCTCTGCCCCAACTGTAGAACAGAAGAGAAGACCCTGGAGCATAATCTCTGATGTTCCTCACCAATTCCATTAAGTGCAGCTCTGCCTAGTGCACTGGGAGGCCAGAATAACATGAGAACAATATTAACCAATAAACAGTTTTGGACCTTGGCTGCAGCAACTTATTATGGACATCTGACCATCGGGGTCACATGACCCTGGACGTCCGCATCAAGAAATAAGTAAAAGTTATATATTTTGTATATAATTTAACCCCTTCAATAATTTAATTTGTAGTTAAAGTTATAACTAAACGAAGGCAGATATTAGAAAATTTTATCTGACAGAGGTATATCTTTACAACTAATTTGGTGATCTTTGTAGGTCTACACCGACAGAAACGTTTGGGTTTGCGTGAGCTTTATTCAAGCAGATCTATCGTCCACAAACTAACTTGTGGTTAGGATATTATTGCATATGTACTGAGTGTAAGATAGTTATTTAACACGGGCACCAAGAGATGGGTATCGAAATTCACCACCTCACAATGTCTGAACTAAAAAATAGTTACAAGAAATATTATAGGTAAAACATTTGATATTAATTAAGCATACTTTTTATGATTTTTTTTATGCATTAAATACATGCTAATTCTTTTATTTTTATAAAATGTATTCATTTAGTTTCTTTTGTTATAAAAAGCTTTTTTTGTGTTTATAATTTATACTTGTATGACATCCCACAAGTGTTTTCGAGATACGACACTCACGGTCAAAGACTTTTTCAATTATTTTTCAATAAATTTATTTGTGGAGATCTCCTTCAACAGACCTTGATACATACATACATACATACATACATACATACATACATACATACATACATATATATATATATATATATATATATATATATATATATATATATATATATATATATATATATATGTGTGTGTGTGTGTGTGTGTGTGTATGTGTGTGTGTGTGTGTGTGTGTGTGTGTGTGTGTTTGTGTGGCGAGACCGAGAGAGAGAGAGAGAGTGAAAAAGCACAGAGACATAGACAAACAAACAGAAACAGTGATGGAGGCAGTAAGTTTGATATGGATAAACCAGCATAGAGATAATGAGATAAGTATACAGAGGAAAATAGGAAACCAGGAAGAGAGGGACAGACATAGGGAGAAAGAAGTAGACAGATAGATTGGTAGGGGAAGAGAGAAACAAATTTAATTGGACGGTATATTTCGCTCTGCTACGGAGTAAATAGACACAAGCTGAATTTTAAACAACAGGTGAATGATAAGATGTGATGGTAAGGTGGCAATAATGAGACATCCTCAACTTCCTCCTTTAGATTCTCCACCAAATAAATGTATTCTGTTTACGTGCAAAGGTCAGGTTACAGTGCGTTCCATAATGCCTACGCTATATACGTGATATAGCAAATAAAACATAAGTCTAATAGCAAACAAAATGAACCGAACACTTCCGTCTGTCGCGTAAAAGCAAGCGATTGCATTATTAAACCCCCACAAGACTGTCGTCCCTTCCATCAGCCGATAGGCAGCGCTCCTCGGGGAGTGTGTTCGCAGATGTAAACGCGAATTGGCAATTTTTATCCCTAGAAATACTCTTTGATTTATCGCTCAATCTATTATTTACTGGGTGTTACCGGATGGCAACTCAGGACATGATAAGGATTGAATTCGAGGAAGATCTTTTATTAAGATTAGAAATTCACAGAAACTTTGAACCCCACCGGTTGAAATTGAGACGGTAAAATAAACATTTGAATATCACAATCGTACACACACCCACACACACACACACACACACACACACACACACACACACACACACACACACACACACACACACACACACACACACACACACACACTCACACACACACACACACACACACACACACACACACACACACACACACACACACACACACACACACACACACACACACACACACACACACACACACACACACACACACACACACACACACACACACACACACACACACACACACACACACACACACACACACACACATATATATATATATATATATATATATATATATATATATATATATATATAATAACTGATGAATAGTTATTATCTGGAGTACATCCGATCGTTTTGCAGTACATAAAATCGCAGTTCCGTTTCACTAGAATCTCATCTAGCATTGATGAGTTGAACTTAACAACAGTTGTAGAGCCAGTCAACACCGCAACTGCGATTTATGCACTGCGAGAATGTACGGACCTACTCCAAATAATAACTATTGATCATAGTTTTCCATCCGTGAAGGAATATGTATCACCATATATATATACGCTCACAAACTCAAACAATGACACACAATTGACTCTATGTTATAAAGGCAACGTATTACGTTTAAATGTAGCTGGTAAGAAAAATCCCTTTGTTTTAGATAAGTTGAAAAATCTAAAACATATAAGGTTGCTGAAGTTGCATAGTAACAGATGAGTAATTTTTAAGTAGAGAGATTTCTAGACTACGAATTAGAAAAATGAACTGACAGACAAGTAAATTTTTGAGGAGTAAAGTAGATACTTTGTCGGCGACAGTCGTACTTTAAAAAATAATGCACGTGCTAGGAGGAACAAGGAAACTTTAACATAGACGTTTTCCTGATCAAAACCTACAGAAAGACAGACCGGGATTGAATATATTAGAAAAATGGAAGATAATTAGTAAAGAAGACAGGAGGAAAGGAAATGATAGAAAGAAGGAGGAAGAAAAGGTTAGTGCAGTGGAGGAGGGATGTTCTTTCAGCCGGAGAGGATGGGAGTCTAAGGAGCCAAAGAGCGCAGCAGTTAAACGAGCTGGAGAAAGAGTCCAACGCTGGAGCCGAAGGCGAGAGGATATGAGGAATACATCGTTGGACATGAAGTGGATCACAACGTCAACGCATGGGAACTCTAATGATCGCCCAAGCTACTTAATTCGAAGAATTTTATTTGAATTTACTTGTTGGCACTTAATTTTACAAAAACAATTATTTAATCATTTATTAACTGCCAACTAATTTATATATATATATATATATATATATATATATAAATAAATAAATATATGTACATATGTGTGTTTGTGTGTGTGTGTGTGTGTGTGTGTACATTTATCGTAAAACGTAGTTAAAAAAAACAGCAATTTTCAGGAAAACGGGTGTCCAATATTTTAAGTGTCAGATTGAATGTAATTCAAACAACAAAATGTACTAAACATTTGCTAAAACAACGCAGGCGGAAAAGTTGATATTTATCTGCGGGAAGCATATGATGTTGTGTACGGCTCAAAGTGTATTTACACGCTCCTGTGGCAAACACTGATCGGTGTTGACTTTCGGTGTTCTCGGTAACGAAATACTGTGTGTACATGGTACGCTTGCCCCTTGCTTACCTCATAGCTCTTGAAGCGCTGATGGTATTTGTACAGTACTGGATATTGGCCACTTGATATTGACTCATGGCCAATAATCAATTTACGTTCCACTGATGATTGTTCCTGAAGCGAACCATCATCAGTGTATAGGAAATATAAAGCTCGTTCAAGCTTAGAATCGGAATCATACATGTTTCGACAACAAGGTTATCTTTGTCAGTAAAAATTGCTTAGTTTTTCATTCCAAAACTGTATAACTTTATCTCTGCCTTAATATGTCTACGCTCCCAAGAACCGACTGACGTTATGTGTGTACAGTTAAAATGTAACATTTATAAGTGAGGTAATGCATTCATTTTAATCATCATCAAAGGTATTAACGGTCTAAAAAAACGAACCTTTCGGAACAAACGCGAAGCAATTTGTCAAGATGATTAAAAATAAGATTAAAATTTAAAAAAGTAATAACTCTTTGACACTTATATTTAGTTGTAATTGTTTTTGTTTAGGTAAAGATTATTTTATATGTTAAATGTTAGTTTTTTCACTAGGTACATTTATAAGAGAATTAAAATATAACTTATTGGGATTACTGTAATAATATCACTGATTGGAATCCCTGTAAGAATATCCATGATTGGTATCACTGAACCAATATCACTGACTTGAATCACTGTACAAATATCCTTGATCGGTATCACTAATTGGAATCATTATACGGATAACTTCAACTGGTAGAGTTGTACCAATATTCTTGATCGGTATCACTGTACAAATATCCTTGATTGGTATCAATGTACAAATATCATTGATTGGTATCACTGTACAAATATCCTTGATCGGTATCACTAATTGGAATCATTATACGGATAACTTCAACTGGTAGAGCTGTACCAATATTCTTGATCGGTATCACTGTACAAATATCCTTGTTAGGTAACACTGTACAAATATCCTTGATTGGTATCACTGCTCAAATATCCTTGATTGGTATCACTGTACAAATATCCTTGATTGGTATCACTGTACAAATATCCTTGATAGGTATCAATGTACAAATATCCTTGATTGGTATCACTGCTCAAATATCCTTGATTGGTATCACTGCTCAAATATCCTTGATCGGTATCACTGTACAAATATCCTTGATTGGTATCACTGTACAAATATCCTTGATTGGTATCAATGTACAAATATCCTTGATTGGTATCACTGTACAAATATCCTTGATTGGTATCAATGTACAAATATCCTTGATTGGTATCACTGTACAAATATCCTTGATCGGTATCACTAATTGGAATCATTATACGGATAACTTCAACTGGTAGAGCTGTACCAATATTCTTGATTGGTATCACTGTACAAATATCCTTGATCGGTATCACTAATTGGAATCATTATACGGATAACTTTAACTGGTAGAGCTGTACCAATATTCTTGATCGGTATCACTGTACAAATATCCTTGTTAGGTATCACTGTACAAATATCCTTGATTGGTATCACTGCTCAAATATCCTTGATTGGTATCACTGTACAAATATCCTTGATTGGTATCACTGTACAAATATCCTTGATAGGTATCACTAATTGGAATCATTATACGGATAACTTCAACTGGTAGAGCTGTACCAATATTCTTGATCGGTATCACTGTACAAATATCCTTGATTGGTATCAATGTACAAATATCCTTGATTGGTATCACTGTACAAATATCCTTGATCGGTATCACTAATTGGAATCATTATACGGATAACTTCAACTGGTAGAGCTGTACCAATATTCTTGATCGGTATCACTGTACAAATATCCTTGATTGGTATTAATGTACCAATATCCTTGATTGGTATCACTGTACAAATATCCTTGATCGGTATCACTAATTGGAATCATTATACGGATAACTTCAACTGGTAGAGCTGTACCAATATTCTTGATAGGTATCACTGTACAAATATCCTTGTTAGGTATCACTGTACAAATATCCTTGATTGGTATCACTGCTCAAATATCCTTGATTGGTATCACTGTACAAATATCCTTGATTGGTATCACTGTACAAATATCCTTGATAGGTATCACTAATTGGAATCATTATACGGATAACGTCGACTGGTATAGCTGTACCAATATCACTGAGTGGAACCACTGTACGTATATTCTTGATTGGTATCACTGTAAAATAATCACTGATTGGTATTACTACGCATATATCACTGGCTGGAACCACTGTACAGATATCCTTGATTGGTATCACTGTACCAATATCTCTGATTGCTATCACCAGATATTGGAATCACAGTACGAGTATGCATAATGGGAATTTCTGATTGGTGTTGCTGTACCAATATCACTGATTGGAATCACTGTACAGATATCCTTGATTGGTATCACTGATTGAAATTATTGTATGGATATCCTTGATTCGTATCATTGTACAAATATTCTTGATTTGTATCACTGAATGGAATCATTGTACGGATATTCTTCATTGGTATCACTATACCAATATGCTTGATGGATATCGTTGTATCAATATCACTGATTAGAATCACCGTACAAAATATATATGATTGGTATCACTGTACCAATATCACTGACTGAAATCACTGTACAAAAATCAGTGGTTGGTATTAATGTATGAATATCTCTGATTGGAATCACTGTAGGCCTGCAAATATCTCTGATGGCTATCACTGATTGGTACCACTGTACCAATATCACTGACTGAAATCACTGTACAAAAATCAGTGGTTGGTATTAATGTATGAATATCTCTGATTGGAATCACTGTAGGCCTGCGAATATGTCTGATAGCTATCACTGATTGGTATCACTGTACAAATATCACTGATTGGTATTGCTGTACGAATATAACTTATTTCTATCACTTTACTAATATTCCTGATTAGTATTACTATAGGAATATTCCTGATTGATATTACTGCACAAGTATCACTAATTGGTGCTTGTAAATATCAGATATAATAACCTTATATTTGTATTTTTTTAAATCCAAGTCTGTGCGTTAAAATGTGTTTAATTTAAATTCAATAGTAAAACTCAATTAAAAAAATTACCTTAAAAATATCTCATATATATTAAATTTTTTACAAGTATTTAAATATACAGCGTGTTTAAACTTAATAATATTTATTATTTATAATGAAATAGGACCATTTAAAGAAATTTTGGGACACTCAAAAAGTATTTTTTACCGTCGAGACCTTCGTAACTTAAATTTGACATTTGGCGGATTGGAACTTCCAGCACTTATGTGCCACACTAAAGAGATTTTAACTCATAAAGATAACCTAGAATTTTATTGGCTCTGAGGTATCAGACATTATAATGAGATGATCAGAGAATAAAATTTGATTATTTAAAAATATATGAGACAAATAAACGAAAATAATTTAGAGAAATCTTGAATAATTTGTTTAAAGAATTATTTACTATATGTTCACAAGAAAGCAAACGCGGTGTATTTTACTTTAAAAAGATATCTTTGTTATAGAGAAAAAGAAATCAATGCTTACATCTAGAGAAAAACTAAGCTTATGGATAAATGCTGAGTACTCATTTAAAAATGTTGTAGAGAGAAAATACATTTTATTGTGTTTAACGTTACAGAGGAAAGGAAAATACTTTGTTGAAGTCCATAAAAACTAAATGATTTACAAAAATGTTTCTGAATATATCTGTTATTGTTTCGTCTCTTTTTATTGAAGTATTGTTCATAATTTGAGTGAACGTGTGATTGTATAATTTATTCCACTTTAGGTGGCCGAACGTCAGCTGTTCAAGTTACAAATAACGGATTCGTCTGGTTCCATTGGAATAATGAAATGACGAGGCTGGGGCCAACGCAATTAATAGGTCGGTGCGGTACCTTAGGGAGTTCATTTACAAATTGGCCCGCAGGCCTTTCATTAATATTTAAAATAACTAATTACAACACCCAATTGTTGGTCCTCTCTCGAGGGACATGGTTATACGGCGTGATTTCATTTCGGCTAAAATTAATTTTCACTTTAAATAACCGTCCCAGGTGGAAGCGTAAATTATGCGCCGCACAGTGGCAATCGGTTGGTGGCGTTCGAACGCCAAACATGATCAGTTGTGGGTTCAATTATCTGACGGTAAGTTACACCTGACGGGATGGTGAAATCAACGGCTTTTAAAATCCCAACCAGAGACTTTATTCAATGTTTTTTTCGAGACTAATGTTGAAAATAAATACAAATATATATTTCAAATTTTCCATTATAATAATAAACAAGCAAAACTGCCTCTAACTCTACTTTTTTCACGTTATATTAACTTTGAATATTGAAATGCAAGCTTTTGAAGCCCTCCTGGAAATATTTCCCGATTGGAGTTAAAACTAAAAAAAAAATAGTGATGTCAGATTTCTATGAGATGAATCAATTATACAAAAGATTCTGAAATTCAAACATGGGGAAAATAACAGCTGTTTTCTGTTCACGTAGAGGTTATTTGGAGGTTATGTTTAAATAATTATCAAGTCAAATTTCTCCAACGATTATATTTGACGCTTTATATTACCTTTGAATATTGAAATCCAAATATACTACGCGCTTCTACAATTTGTCAATGTCATACTGAATCTAGAGTTTTCTACTTGATATGACACTTGTAAGTAGAAGAATGGTTTCCTGTTACTGGGAGAAGAAGAACATTATAGAGATCACGTGATTGTGTTGCGTAGGTAAAGTAGAACTACTCTTTATCTGGATAACATAGAGTTGTATATTTGTTACCGCCCCTTCTTGTACGAAACGGGAAAATATTGAAATAGATATTTAGACCAAAGCTGGAGGTAATACAAAATGATACAACGCTACTGAAAATGGGATGAAAAATTGGAAAAGGGACCACGTGCCGCGTACTTGAAGTCGTAGGCCTACTAGAAGAAAAAAAGTTATCGACTGCTATAAGCTATAGGTCAAATTTTATAAGCTGACACTTAGTTCTCAGGTATAAATTGTCTATTCGTCGTCTAGAAAACATCAGGCACTGTCGTTATCCCTCATCGGGATCATAAATCCCAACACGTTCTAACCCTTAGGCAATCCTATTAATATATTTGATTAATATTTTTGTTATTTTTACTATTAATTAATAAATAATAATAAGTAACAAAGTAATGAGTCTACTCTATGACTCAGCCGAAGTCCAAGGGTCCGTGTTTTTGAAAATGACCTGCAAGCACCCCCACCATCCCCATCGTCCTTGGCTTTCTCCAAGGCCTTCAGCTCCCAAGGGGCAACTTATAAAATTTCACCATACACGAAGACTCAGCAAAAAGCGGATTCTACGATTTAAAATCCGGAGAGGTGCGCCTATAGAATATGCATAGTGATCACTTTCCCAACGTTATAGTAAATATTTTATAAACACTCCATAATTTCGTATCCACTTAAGAAAAGTTGTTTTACGTCCCGAAGTGAAATTGAAAAACATAACTTCGTTTATTTTATAGCACGAGCTATCTTATACTGACGAAATGCGAGCAATTTGGCATCGCGTTCTTGTTTATAATTCATGGCAGAAAGTAGAGCCTTGGGACCTACCTTGCCAAGTTTGTTTCGCCTCCACTTACAGTAATGGCGAACTTCTATTATATATGAGCTTAACTCTTTATTATAAGACATTTATTGTCTCACAACTTGGATAATTTGATCTCGGAGATAACTTTGTGGGTTTCGTATTTGTTCAACTGGACTTTGATTTATCAACTCAGGGGGGATAGTTTTTATCCGGTTAATCTATGCATTTAAACGTAATGTGCTCAAATATATTTAAAGCTTATAGATATGTGTTGCAATGGGGAAAGCTATTTCACAGGTAGATTTTATAGTCTAATTTTCTTTTATCTATATTCCACGATTGTAATTTGTTTTATACTAGATTCAGGACGTGGTCTATATAAGTAGATCTTTGTTGTGTTTTCTAATTCCATATTTTTATGTTGTCTTATTTTTATTATAAACGTTCATGTTCTGTTTTATTTTTGTTTATTACTCCTTTTTATACTTATTATTATTTCGTTAATTTGTTATTTTGTTAATTTTATTATTGTAGCTATAGTTTTAATGTTTTTTTCTTGTTTTATTGCTTTGTTTTTAATGGTATTGTTGCTGTTACAGCGAATATATCATTACCGTAGAATGTTTTGCAATGTCACTTGTTACTAATTTTGTAATATTTAATGTTTTCACCTAGTAAAATTTTAACTACATTTAATAATTTAATAAATATAGCACTTATTAATTTCAATTCTTTGATGCTGTTATTATCATTTTGTTTTTTATCGCTTTTAAATTTAATAATACTGTATTGGTTTTTTTCAAAGTTAATTTTATTACAGTTGCTATAGTTTTTGTGTTTCCTGTTACTTTATTGATTTATATTGCCGTCATTCTAATAATAATAAAAAAATAATAATACAAACCTCCTAGACTTTTGGAATACCACTTGTTACTAACTTAAAACATATTTCCAAGTTTTTTAAATTTTAAAACAATATTGTAACCGCTAAAATTGTTGTTGATAGTATTTACTAAATCTGAAGTTATCATTATTTCTATTTATATGTGACTTTTCTACTTATCACTATATCATTTCATTTTATCACTATATATTGCTAATTTTATTACACTTGCTTAAGTTGTGTTTTCTTTTATTTTGTAGTTTATTTTGTTGTTAATAAATTTCATATTAACATATGGACTTTTGAAATGCTTTTAACAGGTAATTTCGAGAATGTTTCCTGTTATTATTATCAATAAATTTCTAATTATTGTAGTTTTTTTACACTGCTTTGTAAATTTATTACCCTTGATTATCTATTATTATTCTCATGTTTATCTTTTTCAGAATATTATTATTATGTCATTTTTTTCTTATATTAATTTTATTACAGCTGCTACTGTTATTGTGTACTGTGCCTGTTGATATTCTTGCGGTTCTTCCTTTGCCTAAGTAAAATTATTGGTATGACCATAAACGTTTGAATGTGTTTTATTAATAACCTTGTATAAATTTGAAGGGGCTGCCGAAGACATGGCCTTGGACGTTGTACAGAAGTACGAAGATATGTCTCAGGTAAAACTCAAGCAGATTTTTTTTTTTTTTTTTTTTTTTTTCCTGGCGAAAAACCAATCGTGGTTATCATCGCCAAACAAAATCTAACACGGAACGCAATAAAACTCAAGCAGATTTGTTCAGTAATTACATAAAACGTGACAGAACGCTTACAATTCAGGAAAGCCCAATGTCCACATAAAGGTCCCATTGTTAATGAAAAGAATGGCACCAGGAAGAAACCGTGTACCTGTGCTTGGGGATAAAGTCTATACACAAAGTTGATCAGCCAATTAGGAGTAATTATTGAGAGGAAACTGATTGACAGTCCTTGTGGAAAAGCTAAGAGAGTACCCTTGGTTGTGGCTTAGTGAATGGAAACTATTGGTAATCAATTTTTTGTAAGCATAAACTTATGATGGTTATTACCAGATATCATTTTTTTTCCAGACAGGAGCGTAAAAGTGACAACTATATAGGAAAAAAGTTGCACTCGCTCAAATACTAATGCGGTTTATAAACAGAGGAAATGGGAGAGAGAGGAAATGCATGGTATTTGAAGATTCAATTCTTAAAGTGATTAATTTTTCTGAATTCCAAGCAGACATAATCGCGTCATTA
Organism: Prosapia bicincta; assembly: GCA_036971475.1. Taxonomy (NCBI): domain Eukaryota; kingdom Metazoa; phylum Arthropoda; class Insecta; order Hemiptera; family Cercopidae; genus Prosapia; species Prosapia bicincta. The sequence continues at coordinate 384,247,206 of JBAIZL010000002.1, forward strand.
CCTTTGGTATGGTGATAAGTTTGAAGTACAACCTGTACACATTATCGGTTACGGGATTAATATTTTTACTGCCGATGTTGATGCTATCTATTTATTAATTATTATTTTATATTTACTAACTTGGTTGATCTTTATCAATGAATGTTCAATGTTAACTGATGATATCCTAGAAGAGAATGAACGTCTGTTAGCACAAAGCTACTAACAGAAAAGTCTGTAGTGATCACATGAAAACTTCTCGACGACTTTAATGCTTGCAGAGAATATATTCATGAGGAGAATCTAAGTATCTCTTGACAAAACTGTTTAGTCTCTAGTCTAGAAGCATACATTGTTATGGTAAAACATCTTATAGTGCAGTATAGAAAATAAATGTCATGTTATTGAACCGGTAGAACGTGATGTCAATTTATACGAGAAAGCATAAGATTCAGAAGTTTGACGTTTTTTACTCCGAAAATTCCCGAAAACCAAACATATTTGCTATTCTAACAACTGTTTTCATGGTCAGTTTGAGGTTGCTTAGAGGTTATGTTTAAATAATTTCCAAATATAAATTCCTACATATTGAGAAATATAGGAAATTTGTTAAATTAAGTGTTAACCTTTGATATCATACGTAAGCTGTTATAATCAACGATTATCTCGCTTTTGGTAGTTTACATTAACAATAAGTTAAAACTACATTATTTTCTAGTACGTTAACTGCATTGTGGCTTTCTAATCTACTAACTCATTTTTGAATTAGGCTACATTTGTTCATTAGGTTCGATTAGGATGACTCATTAAAAAAATAATAATAATACAATAATTGATTTCAGCTTCACGCGAGCTACTATATTTAACTAATCTACTTGAGCTATTTAGTTTTAAGATATAAACACTTGTAAATATGATACACTTGTCTATGGTACCACTTACTTTTATAATTGCTGAGTACGGCCGTTTCGGAAGATGTGACGCATTCTCAACTCAGACCGTAACTCTGTAAGTAGTAGAACGTCCGTATGGTAGTAAATGGTACTACATATATACAAGTGTACCAAATATATTATGTTCAAGTGTTTTAATAAACGTGTAATTACTTTAAAAAGTTAATAGATAATAAATTTAAAAAAATTCAATCAAGTAGTAATTTTTTATTCTACTTGAATTTCATAAGAGGAAGAAACTTTATTCAGAGAAATTATTCAGTTACAATGACAACGTATTAGTGCAACTGTAGGTTTTAATACATTAGAATCTAGCTTTCGTGTTACTGGGGTTAGGTTCAATTATAATAATCTTGTAAGGCGAGTGTTGTAAGACAAAGGATACAATTAGTACACAATGCCCAATATTACCCTTTCATGTGTAGCCTCTAATCCGAGACGGCATTATCAATCAGCTGTTGGCTAATCTCAGCTGATGGCCAATTCAATAGGTTAGATTAATCACTGGCATATAGCACAATCCGTGCTCACAGAATCCTCATGGTTATTGATGCTCAGTTCGGCGCAGTGGTAGTTTAAACAGGTCGAGTATGCGCGACAGAAGTATAGACTTAATGTTCTTGTAGTAAATAATAAGGTCGAAAGGATGTACAAGGTCAAAAAACTGATAAGAATACAACATAACCTTATAAAACTTTTTATTAGTTTCATTTTTTTTTAGAAATTTATTATGTTCTATAGTACGGTCTGAGTTGACAATGGGACCCATCTCCCGAAACGGCTGTCTTCAATAATTATAAAAGTAAGTGCTTCTGTAGATCAGTGTCAAATATTCACAGCTGTTTTATTTGAAACTTTAAAGTTTTTAATAATGATAAATTGTCGAATTTAAAAACACATATAAAAAGACATACACAAAATTCACAAATTAATGATTTATTGACTCGTACGCGTTTCAATGACAAAGTCATCATTATTAGTGAGTGTTGCTACTACAAACTCTAAGTTAAAACTAAGTGTTGGTTGTAGTAGCAACACTCACTGATGATGACGATGACTTTGTCATTAAAACGCGTATGAGTTTATAAATGATTAATTTGTTAATTTGTAAGTTTTGTGTATATCTTTATATTTGTTTTAAAATAAGCTCACAAGCTAAGCTCAAGAATAG
>JBAIZL010000002.1:384251808-384364308 GCA_036971475.1 Prosapia bicincta
GTATACAATCACCTACAAAGATAAATAATCCCTTAAAATGGTCTCTCCTACAGATCCAAACATTCAGCGAACACCAAGATAAAGAACTAATTTTGAACCAACACCCGCTTTCCACGTCGCCTCTTGTATTCCCCTTTTCCTAAATGCGTAAAACGTATCACAACAGAGGCAGCCAATCAAGTCCTAGATTCTATCAGACAAAACTGCCTTCGTGATGAAGACTGATGGATCTGCAAGCCTAAAGCCTCTAGTGAAGCCCGTAAAACAAAATGGCTGACAGGTGATTCTCCGATGCTATATGAAGCGTATTTCTTTTTCTATTAGCAGTAAACCGGAAAACATAATTTACATTTTATAATAAAAACGTATTTTTGATAAACGATACGTATTTAGGAAATATACTTTATTTTAAATAAAATTTAAATTTGTAAAACGTTAAAAATATATATCACTATCTATGTAGACTACATCATATAAGGCGTTCAATTTCATTTATAGGTAATTTTTTTTATCAACAGTACTAGTTTGCAAGTTTGTCGATAATAATTTTAAACATCCGAAGAATAAAGCCGTGGGATAGATCCGACTCGAAAACTCTTCTCATGAGAGATCTCCACGCGCAACATACAATCTTATAGATCAACCATTTCCTCTCCATGTTTTAGTTATATTTAAATAAATTTCAACATAAAATGGAGTGGACTATCAGGAAAATTCAGAGCCCTATATTGGATTGAAAGTAGTAGACATTGATGATTTCAAACATCAGCTCTCCTAAGAGACCATTTCCCCTAGGTTCTTCGAGATAATATTTTTCTAAGTGAAGTTATTATGTGACTATGTTGTCTAAGTTTCCATGTGTCTTAGGCAATGAGGTTCTAAGTCGTAAGGTTTCGTTAGATACCATGTTTATTAAGGCATAGTTTTCCTAACTAATAAGATTTCGTAAAAGATCATATATTTCAATTAATCATGTTTACCAAGACATTTCACTTACTAAGTGATGAGGCTTTGTGAGTAGCATTGTTTCTTAAATAGTCATGTTTCCTGAGACAAAATTTTCCAAGTGATAAGGTTTTGTAAGTCACTATGTTTCTTTACCAATCATGTTTATTAAGACAATTCTTTTCCTAAGTGATGAGGTTTCATGAGGGACTTTGTTTCTTACTTAATCTTACTGTATCCTAAGACATTATTCTTCCAAGTGATGAAGTAACCATGTTTCTTAGGTGATAATGTTTCCTAAGACATTATTCCCTTAAATGATGAGGTTTCGTAAACTACGTTTCCTGAGGCAACATCTCCTAAGCCATACGGCTTGATAAGTAATATTGTTTCATAAATAATCATTGTCCTAAAGCAATACGAGTAGGCCTATTTTCTCAAAGTGATGAAGTGACATTGTTTCATAAATGATAATGTTTCCTAAAGCGTTATAATCCTACGTGATGAGGTTTCCTAAATTATGTTTCCTAAGGCAATATTTTCTTAAGTGATGAGGTTTCGTAAATGACCTTGTTTCTTAGGTAAGAAACAATCGTGTTTCCTAAGATATTGTTTTTCCAAGTGATGAAGTGACCATGTTTCTTAAGTGATAACGTTTCCTAGACGTTAAATTCTCAAGTGAGGAGGTTTCATAAATAGTATCTCCTAAGCCATACGGCTTGATACGTAACATTGTTTAAAAAAAAATCATGTTTCCTAAGGCAATATTTTTTCAAAGTGATGAAGTGACATTGTTACATAAATGATAATGTTTCCTAAAGCGTTATTATCCTACGTGATGAGGTTTCCTAAATTATATTTCCTAAGACATAATTTTCTTAAAGTGTTGAGGTTTCGTAAATGTCCTTGTTTCTTAGGTAATGATGTTTCCTAAGACATTGTTTTTCCAAGTGATGAAGTCACCATGTTTCCTAAGCGATATCGTTTTTGAAGACATTAAATTCCTAAGTGAGAAGGTTTCATAAATTATATCTCCTAAGATAACATCTCCTAAGTCACAAGGCTTAATACGTACCATTGTTTCATAAATAAACATGTTTCCTAAGGCAATATTTTTTCAAAGTGATAAGGTGACCATGTTTTTTAAGTGATAATGTTTCCTAAGGAGTTATATTCCTACGTCATGAGGTTTCTTAAATTATATTTCCTAGGACAACATTTTCTTATGTGATGAGGTTCATGAATGGCCTTGCTAATCATGTTTCCAATAACATTATTTCCTTAAGTATTGAGTTGTCCTAAATCATGTTTCGTATAACAACAGTTTCTTAAGTGATCAGGTTTTGTCCATGATTCCTAAGCAAGCAGTTGTTCTGCTTCTCCACATTTAACATTTCTCTCCCATGAACGATTCTTTTCGTAAAGGGTGCGATTAGGAGGAGACAGTCAACTTCCAATATATTTAATTTTCTCTGATCTATTTCAATCGACAATATCTTATTAATTGCTTTTGGCCCTAAAATATCTCGATAACTTAAACATCCTTATGGACTTCTATCTTGAATACACGCAAAGTATTCGTTCTTCTCCTTCACTAATCGCGACGTTAACAAATTCGAAGGATTCAATTGAATAAATCTTAAAGTAATAGCTAATTAAGGGTAACGGACCTCGGCGGGCGTATCCTTTGTTCGACTCATTAAGAACTGCGCATGTACAAATGAAGCCATCCTGACACTGATTACTCGTACACGAATTCTATTCACTTAATGTCTCGACTCAACGTACAATACGCTCGTCTGGCCGAAGCTTTCGTTCTGTACGTAATTAAAATTACCAAATAATTGATTACTAAGCAAATCTTTGTTGAAGTCTACCTCCCAGGGTTATTATTCACTCTGGTACTTGACTTATGGCCTATGTAACTTGAGACGGTGACCTTGAAATAGTTCTTGTGGCTTCTTTATACCCTCGGCTTCGGATTACATTACAATCCTTCCCGTTTAGATCTATTACAGAGTGCTTTGTCTTACTGGAAGGTAACATGAGCCCTCGCTGTAGAAGGAGTTTCGATTAGGCAGATTATTCATTTAGCTTTTACAGCGTTATTAAATAATTTACTTTTTTAATCATCCCCAAATAATGATACTATGTGGCTGCCGTGAAATAGAAACGTCAATAAAAAATATGGTCTATAGATTTAAATATAGTGCTAAAATATATTGAATAAAACAAGTCATATAAAAAAATTAAAGTCAATTCCTACTTAGGTTACAAAAAAAATTATTTTATTTACTTTTTATTGAATAATTACAAATAATATCAATATGTATATACATATGACAGAATAACAATATTAAATGGGAAAATATTAAGTGAAATTGTTTCTTACAATTAATAATAAAATTCAATTTATTCAGATTTACAGACGTCTTTGCAGCACGAGCAAGTATCTGATACATTGTGACTAAGACCTATCTCTTTAGATTTAATCTGAGTGAATCTCCAGAAATCTCAAGAAAAGAGGAGGAGGCTCTAGACCATATCCTCCTATGAAGCTCTTCACCAATTCCACCAAGAGCAGCTCTGCTGTCTGCGCTGGGAAGCCAGGGACACATCAAAACAATATTGATCGATAAACAGTTTTGGACCTTGGCTGCAGCAACTTATTATGGAAATCGGACAATCGGAGTCACATGACCCTGGACGTACGCAGCAAGCAGTAAGAAGTAAGTAAATTTAATTAATTAATTAATATTTGAAAACGCTGTATTTACGTGAAGTGTCATTCCCTACAAGGTTGAAAAAATTAATTTGAACTTGACTGGTGAATAAAAAGTAGCCTAGTTTATTAACCATTGAAAATTAGAATATGATTCAGTGTATGCTATATAGGAAGAGTGTAAACTAATAGTAGAAATTTAATATTTAAAACAAGTTTGAAAATTTGAACAAGATATACTGTATATATATATATATATATATATATATATATATTTGTTTTTTTTTAAATATAAATAATTATATATAGGCCATATTATAATATAAATATATTTGTAATTCAAATAAAAATATATCAATAATTATCAATTATTCTTAAATTCAATTCGTTACGACGTAGGCCCTATTGAAATATGAATTAATTTTGATTTTATCATTTGATGAACAGTGTTGAATATTAATATTTCCACCTAATAATGGGAAATAAGGAAAATAACAATTTACGAAAAATAAATACATCTCTTCTATTGAATTATATGTTAAGACTTAACTGATAAAATAACGTTAATAAATGACAATCCTTAAATTTTCTTAAACATTTCTGTTATTACGGTGGACATTTGTAGGGGATTATCTCTGTGTTTTGAATGCTACAATTGGGCTGCAACCGCTTACGAAATATAACTGAAAAGGTATTGGGTAGTTGTCAAGACTAGCTTGGGGACAAGAGCCTTTAATGTAGGGATGGATCATTACGTGTGGACGGTGGCATCCCTTGGGTAAATTCTCAACAGTGAAGTGTTTATATCTACTTCGTTGTAGGGAAAGGGTTAGTAGTTGGAGAACTAAGGTAGTTATTTTGTATTGTCAAGTACACTATCGTTCACAAATAAATTAACCTAATTTATATTTCTAATTATATTAAGAATCGGGGCTAGGTTTGGACATTGTAGACTTTCACTTCCTACCAACACTTTAAAATCTTACTAAAGAAATTTCTGGTAAACCTGAGCAACGGATGTTTCCCCGCACTATTGAGCGCTGGAAACCACTTTTGTTTTCGTCACGTGCCTAACTCTTTCTTCAACACACTTGCAAAAACTTACACTTTCTGTATACACTCATACCCACTTTCTAATTTTGTTGTGGTCGCACAATAGGACTAAGGAATTGCCAGTTGGGAGAAGCTACTGGTTGCTAGAACAATGTTGCTTATTTCAAGGAAGCAAGGCTTTCTTTAGGTGTCTACTAGCTTTTAGAAGTACCTGCCAAAAATTATATACTTTTAATTACAACTTAGGTAGAATCATCTTCCTACAGAGTTATCTCTCGACAATTGGTTACCTATTAACAATTTCTGGCAACGTCAGATTTTTAAGAAAAAACCCTAACGTTTTATTATATTATACATTTTTTAAACGTTATTATTAAAAAAAATAAAAATGTTTATTACATAGCCTACAGACAATATCTAAGTATTAAATTTAGCCCATTACATTTAAGGTAAAGCTTTCGAGAAGTAAAGTGTCAAATAAGCTTTTAAGTAGGAATGGGCCGATTCCGATTCTCGATTCCATGCGTCATTGGTTCTAATGGTATCGAGTAAATGCTGTTGATTAAAGCACTGATTCCGATTCTTGTTTTTTTAACTGTTAAAATACGTGTCGGGTGTAATTTATTGAGAAAATAAATAATTATCAAAAATGCCCATGTCTTATTTATGTATTAGTTGTTCTCAATAAATTAACCCTCGGGTAGGCGCGCGGGCTACAGGTGTAGCCCAGAGTTTTTGTTTAGGCTGTAACGCCTCTCCTAAAACTAGTGGAGAAATCCCTACAGCATTAGATGTATTTTGTCATCTACCCTACTCACTGAGTCGGTGATTGTCACTCAAAGTGTATGCGTTTTGTAATTATTTACGAAGTTGTTTGGGCTACACCTGTAGCCCGTGCGACCTATTGTGCTATGAGTGAACCAAACCGTGTCCGGTTATCATGTGCAGGTATTTCGGAAGATTGCTTGTCAGATGAAGAGAAAATCCTCGTATCTTACTGCACTAAACCCAAGAAGTCAGTAGTACTTCTGTCCACGATGCATGAAGACCACAAGATTGCTTGTCAGTTGAAGAGAAAATCCTCGTATCTTACTGCACTAAACCCAAGAAGTCAGTAGTACTTCTGTCCACAATGCGTGACGACCCCAATATTGACGAAGACTCAGGGGGTTTACAGAAACCCGAAATAATTACTTCTTATAACAAGACAATAATTGGAGTTGATGTATTATACCAAATGTGTGGTGAATACGATGTAGCAAGAACGACAAAACGATGGCCTATGGTTCTATTTTTTTATCTTCTAAATATAGCACCCATCAATGCGTCCAGAATTTCCATTGCTAACACCCCTGGAGGGTCACCATTGTCAAGAAGCGAGTTTATTACAAACATTTCTTGGGATCTAATTGTTTCTAAAGTAATAGAAAGGGTTAATGTAACTATGCTACCTGTAGAACTAAAGAGGCGAGCAAGAAACCTTCTTGGAATCGATGAACCCCAGCCTGAACATCAACCAATAGACAAGAATATTAGGCGCTGCTACAGGTGCGGTAGAGGGAGGGATAGATCAACCTGGAAGTGCTGCAACCAATGTGGAGATATGCCCTGACCTCACCCTGCTAGTATATGACATTCCTATGGAAGCTACACACCAATAAAACATTTGAAAAAAACAATAGTATCATCTTTGTGTGTAAGTGCATAGTCCTACCCATTTAACCTAAAATGTATTTATTTGGTAGAAAACACTTTTTTACACATAACAATCTATTTTTAATGTTTTTAAAAATCTGTATACTATTTCTGATGAATTGTATTTGAAAATAAATGAGTTTTTTAGTATCAATATCCTAATTTTTTTTTTCAGATTTATACGCCTAAAGTTGGGAGTAATTTGTGGCGTAAAATTTATATAATAAAATTACAATGTTTATAACCAATTTAAAATAAAATCTTACATTAATTTATTTACGAATATGTTAAAATGTATTATAGGAAATAGTTACGACAGTAACAAATTTAAAAAAAACATTTTTTATTATTAAACTTTTAATAAAAAGAGAGTGGGCTACAGTGGTAGCCCATGCGCCTCAATGTGTTACTTTTAACCACGCGCCTACCGAAGGGTTAAACGATTACAGCAAATGCCGATTTGAGATTACGAAAATAATTGTAGGGTCTATTAATATTTATGACGCAACTACAAAGACGATGGGCAGCATTTTAGGTCTGTTTATTTGTTACTTTTATCCGCTATATTTGTCATGCTTTCAGTTTCTGTTTACAGTCCAAGGATGAACTTTTTGTCCATTTGTGTATAGTAAGCTTCACCATTAGACCAAGATGTTATCTAGAGTCAATATTACAGAATAACTTGTAGGCCTATGTAACTTAAACAATCGAGAATCGGAAATAATTTTAGAATCGAAATCGAAAACTTTAGAACTCTGCCCATTCATTCTTTCAAGAATAAAAAATCCTCCCTCTCCAGTGAATTCATGGTTTAATGTTAAAAAGAATCGTTCCACTGCTTTGTCCACAAGTCCGGACAAACGTGTCATGTTTATATAAAACAGAGGTTTCTCAGATGTCCGTAGTCCGTAGGTTGCCAGACACAAAAATATAATTACAGGATGACGAGAGGTGAATTTTAATCGAAATGTTTACCGCCTTATTAACATTCTCATCCAAACACAGTCATCAATAGCGCTGCTATCTGTGCATAGATTAATGATGCAGCCTTAACACCGACGATTAAGCGTACAGCCTCCCACTCGGGCATCTTGATGGACCACATCCACCTATCGCCTATAAATCCTGCAATGGTTCATTAACTCAGCTCGACAATACCCCTGGCACCCACATAACCCTTTGTGTAATTTGTTACGTTTCTTTGTCTGCGCGCGCACGCCTAACGAGCCATGAGAAATTTACAGGACGTAAACATATTTTTACGTTGTACGACGTCTTTGTTTCCGCGTTGACGTCGTTTTCGTTGACGTCTTGTTAGGCGGTTGAATTTACTGCCTGAACTTAAACTGAATCAATTATTTGACGCTCCGGTTATTTGTCTGTACATGACAGCCTACTTGCCATTTTGACGAGGCTTCTTATCGCTTCCCGATTCAACATCTTCGGATTTTTGCGTTTAAACTTCTGAACAATCTCTTCTTCTAAAGACGTTTATAGTTAAAGGGTGATTTACATAATTTAATTTTAATATTTTATTCATTGGATTAAACAGTTTTTGTTAGTTTTAAGGCCAGCCAGGGATGACGACTTCAGCCTACTAAGTATAGAAAAGTATTGTCCGTATAGAACGCTCTCAAGATCTAACGGGATGGGTTTGTGCCACCTTAGAACTAAGTGCTGGGCCTGACGGTCCGGCTCATAGGTAAGGCCAGCCGAGATTGGATAAAGGTTCGATTGCGCTTCCCGGATCGAACTTATCACACGGGTTATTAACGGTACAGAAATCCTGCCCGTTCGTAAGGTTGTATTGGTCCTGAGTAGTTCTGGAGCAGCTGTCGAAATCATAGACATACATTTACTTGCAGCTTCTTTCATTTCTCTAGTTAGACTCTTACTCAACGTGTTTTTAGTTACCAAAGACTAAACTCATACACTCCAATAATCCACGTACCCAGTAGCTTTTTTACTCCCTACTACTGTACTTGCAAATACGCGTATTTCTTACAAATACGAATTTCATAATACAAATACGTATTTGGTACAGAATGTTTACTAAGACTTTCTAAATAATATTGTAAATAGCAAATAGTTGGCGTACAGGTCTCCAACATCTTACCTATACCTTTATAGTCTACGTACCACATGTGGTCGCCACAGATAATGTGGGCCTCGGAACCCGATACAAGAAAGCATAGAAACTTAACCTATTAATTCGGATCAGTTGAACGTGTCTATTAAACAGACCCTAATAAGGAATAAACACTTAGAAAGAGGAACGTAAGAAAAAATCATTTTGGTTGAACTATGGGTGTAATATGGACCTATGCTCGTACTCTTAGTGGTACAGCTGCTTGGGTCGCGTAAGGCGTGAAAATATATAATTGGTTAATCACTTTTACTTTAGTTTATGGCTATAAAGTTCGGATAGTCATAAAGTAATGTTAAGTGATTAATTAAGTTTCACCGAACGTAATGGAGAACAATTCAAGAGGATATAATTGATGTTTATATGGGTGCTTTATACGGTAAATAGTACTTTATTCTAGCGACCGACTTTTATTGAGCATCTACCGTATTTATACAACTGCCCTCTGTTATTTACACCCTCTGCACGTATAAACTAATACATCGAAGCTTACCCCTTACATTTTTAACGTACCCACCACATGTAACTCGAATATTTCTCGTGCAGTTCAAATAACGTTCAATAAAGATTCACTCGCTTCTGGCCGCCATTTTGTGTACATACGTTTCCCGGAGCTGATTTAAAGTAATTTGTTTTCAAGCTTCATTAATTCTCTGCCCGTAATATATGGTAACTGCGCAACACGGAGTTGATTCGACCCACGACGTAGTGATTTCTGTCACTCTTTGACGCCGCTCCACCCAATGAAATCAAGTTTAAAAAGCGTTCAAAATACATCTGATAACAATAAAGTAATATAAAATACAAACAAATAGTATAAACATAAAATTTTTAAAGTCAATTCCTACATTGGTCAGAAAAAAATTGTTTTTTAAGTTAGTTTTTATTAAGTAATTACAGTTAACATAAATAAAGTAACATTGCCTATGCATTAAAATAGCTGTTCTATCACATAACCTATAATATAAAATCAGCTGTTTTATGAAAACATATGTTATCAATTATCTTAACCCAAATAGGACGAAATAACTATATTGCAAACCTTGTCCCTTTTTTTGAAAAGTTTATCTCTCATATAAAACTAAAATTAATTTATTATTAAATTTAATTAATGAACTATTATTTTAAAAAACTATAATTACATAAATAATATCCAAAAGTATATATATATATATATTATAACATAAAGTACGAGAGTACGAGGCTTTAGAGTAAATTCAGTTAGTTGCCTAACTATAATCCTATAAATATCTATAGGATTAGCAAAAAAAGACAAATAGTTTTGTAAAGTGCCGATAAAGCAGGTACCATCCATTATCCTTTTCCGGGAAAGCTATATACTGTGTGCCGGCAATTTGACTATAGAAGGGTCCAAACATATTAAGACGGGAAAATCCACTGATCGATATAGCCTAGGAAAATAACGGTTACCGTTAGATGGCTAATTGTGGTAACTTACAAAGAACACATTGGTAGTGGGAGAGATTAGGGATTTCAATAAAAGCTTAATGATCGGGAAACGTGGAGAAGTTTTTGATGGGAACTCGAGAAGAAGGCAGACGGATTGGTGGGGGGTCAAGGATGGGAGTGTTGTAATAGGAATAAATTGTTAAATTAAGTAAAGAGTTTTTTATAAGTAAATTTTAAAAAAGTGCGACGTAAAAGGTTTTTTTTTTGAAATATTAAAGTAGATTTTTTTGTGTGTCAAGTGTAAGCGCAGAAGATAACCAAGGCCAAGATTCCAGGGACTCTTCAGAACAATAAGTATTATTTGAATATAAGGTAGCCAATAGACATCTATATATCAGTTCAGAACAAATTTAATTTCATTACCATTTATAAAATTTAATCTAGTTTCACCATTTCTAATTTAAGAAACAAAGTTCCCGTATTAGCGACCCGAGAGCAACTACAAAATTTTAATATTGAATTTATTATCTTTGTTATGTTATTTATTAGAATTCTAAACCCTCAAAGTCCACCTTTTATAATTGGAATGTTAGTTAAGATATCAATCCTGTCACTGCAAAATATTTAATATAAATTTGGTATAATGTGTAAAGAATAAATGCAAGTGATGTTTAAAAAATTATAAGTGTTAATTCTTTATAAACCTGAAGGTGTGACATTGGATAGGTAAGGTAAATAAATAACATTAAAAATAAACTATAATTATAACAAAAGTTAAGTTATAATATATATATATACAGTCAAAATCGTTTACAACGACACCGGCTATTACGTACAACTGGATATAACGAACAAAAAGGTCGGAACCATAAAATGACATACTGGAAAAAGCATTTACATTGCTTTCTACGAACACTTCGGTTAGAGCGAACACGTTTCTTGGAACACTGAGTAGTTGAAATATTGGTTACAGCGTACAATTCCGAGTTTTATATTCTGCGAAATGAAAACAAAGGTTTTGTTATCATTTCACCCAAGTGTTCCTCAGTTCAGTTGTCTCTTGTCTTCATACACGAAATCATGTCACGGCAACAATTTACAATTGAAGAACAATTCGGTATCGTTTGTCGAGTTGATTCCGGTGATTCCGCGAGTTCGATTGCGCGTGAATTTAAAACGTCACGCTCAACAATTGCTGGAATGCTTAAGCGCCGAGAGAAAATTGTTGCACAATTTAACAAGTGCGAAAAAGGAAAACGCGTTCGGTCTTCCAATCACGCGGACATTGAAAATGCTTTGCTCGATTGGTTCAAACAACAACGCGCAAACAATATACCCGTGAGTGGGCCCATGCTTCAGGTAAAGGCTGAAGCCTTCGCTAAGCTTTTGAAGAAGGATTCGTTTAAGTGTAATGCTTCCTGGGTTCAACGTTTCCGATCTCGCCACAACATTGTTCATGGAAAAATTTCAGGTGAGTCAGCAGTAGTTGATCGATCAATTACAAATGACTGGGTTGAAAATGTGTGGCCTAAACTCAGGGACGGCTACAACGATGAGGACATTTTTAATGCTGATGAAATGGGATTATTTTTTAGACTGACACCTCATCACTCTTTGAAATTTAAAGGAGAGAAATGTTCTGGTGGTAAGTTGTCCAAAGAGCGTGTTACTGTTCTTTTTGCTGCCAACATGTCTGGTTCCATAAAAAGGAAGCTTTTGGTGATCGGAAAAAGCAAAATGCCAAGATGTTTTAAAAACGTAAAAAATCTCCCTGTTGATTACGATTTTAATAAAAAAGCCTGGATGACTTCGACTATTTTTGAAAACACGTTGATAAAATGGGACAGCGAACTTTTAAAACAAAACAAACATATTGTTTTAATTGTAGACAATTGCCCAGCCCATCCTCCAGTTGACAGGCTAAAACAAATAAGACTCGTTTTCCTACCTCCGAATTGTACGTCCGTACTGCAGCCTATGGACCAAGGCGTTATACGAAGTATCCTTTCGAAAAGAATTGGTGTATAAAATCATCGAGAAAAGAGAAAATAATGACCATACGAAAGTTAGTATTCTTGACGCTATTTTAATGGTATCCAAGGCATGGGATTCTGTGCGGAAGGAAACGATCACCAACTGTTTTCGTGTTTCCGGTCTAACTAAGGACCCACAACCAGGAATCACATACGAAGATATTACACCAACACATTTGAAGGATGCCGTTTCCCTTCTCAGTTCTGACTGCTCTGCAGATGACTATGTGCAGGTGGATGACGAAATCATAACTTGCGAAGAACTATCAGATAATGATATCGCACTGAGTCATCAAACGGAAAAAGAAAATACTGATGAGGCTGGCGAAGAATCGGAAGATTTCGGCAAAATCCTTACTGTTGCGGAAGCGTATGCTGCTTGTTCCACCATAAGAGCGTTTATTCAGACTTCCGAAACTTCGCAAAATGTAAAAGAATCCTTATTGGTTGTTTCCACTTCAATCGAGAAAATGTTTTTTACAGAAGTACAAGGAAGGCGTCAAACAAAAATTACAGATTTTTTTGTTTAATTCAAAATGAATACATATGTATGTATGTAAATATTTTATTTTCTTTCGTTGTTTAAAATAAATTCATAAGTAGTACATATACATACATTATGTACATATTATGTATGTCTACATTTTTAAAATAAAAAGATTTTCACAACTTATTACATTATGACTATTGTTTATTGACTACCTGTACTCATTTCAATACATATGAATGTATGTTGTACTTACATACATATGTATATATTGTAGGTATGGATTGTTCAAAATTTTTGCATCATAAATTTATAACGAACTGACTGTCAATAACTAGTGAAATGGCCATTATAGTGTAATGTCGTTTATAACAAACTGTTCGTTATAAACAATAGTACCGCTTAAAGAGAACACTGGCTACAGCGTACAAAATCTGCCGGTCCCTTGAAGTTCGTTATAAACGATTTTTACTGTATATATATATATATATATATATATATATATATTAACTTCAATAAATGAATAATACTTCATTACATATATAGGCCTAATAGAGAATGAGTACTAAAAATAACATTTTGTAAACCTTTCTCTATAAAATATACTTTTACTCTAGGTTAATTTTATAAAACAAAAGTTTCATAATAATATCACTATGATAATAATGTTTTTACTTGTTTGAATGTCAATACTGATCGATTGGAACGCTGTCGTTTATTTCTTAAAACTTTCATAGTAATTGTTTCGACAAGATACTGTAGGACGATTTTGGTAAACAATGGTTGCACAACCGTTCAAAAATATCTATAAAATGTTAAAGCTCCAGTGAAATCACGTACAATAGAGAGAAGTATTATTTTAAATATAGTAGTTCAATAATATCGGAGAAGAACCGATAATAAGTTGTGGAAGAAAAACCAATTTCTAAAATTAACTTTAGGAGAAAACAATATAACTGTTTGTTATGCATGTGTTCATGACCTAGAGAGTACAGTTGAAAAAAGAATAGATACGAGAAAGATTTTAAATCGAAATGAAACAGAAAAAAATACTACTAAAAAAGAAGTTACTTAATTAGTAGAGAGAAAGAGAGAGATTTTAAATCGAAATGAAACAGAAAAAAATACTACTAAAAAAGAGGTTACTTAATTAGTAGAGAGAAAGAGAGAGATTTTAAATCGAAATGAAACAGAAAAAAAATATTACTAAAAAAGAGGTTACTTAATTAGTAGAGAGAAAGAGAGAGATTTTAAATCGAAATGAAACAGAAAAAAAATATTACTAAAAAAGAAGTTACTTAATTAGTAGAGAGAAAGAGAGAGATTTTAAATCGAAATGAAACAGAAAAAAATATTACTAAAAATGAAGTTACTTAATTAGTAGAGAGAAAGAGAGAGATTTTAAATCGAAATGAAACAGAAAAAAATATATCTAAAAAAGAAGTTACTTAATTAGTAGAGAGAAAGAGAGAGATTTTAAATCGAAATGAAACAGAAAAAAATATTACTAAAAAAGAAGTTACTTACTTAGTAGAGAGAGAGAAAGAGATGTAGATTAGATGCAACGCAAATTATTTCCCTAAGACGGTTAGGCAAAACTAAGAAAAAAAGAAGTTCAAATGAGATGAAACTCCTACACATCACAAAAAATAGGAATGATGGTGCAGCTTTTTGAACAAATGAACACAATAAAGAAGAACAGTGTATTGCTAACAAGTAATATATATATATATATATATATATATATATATATATATATATATATATATATATGTATATATATATATATATATATATATATATATATATATATACATATATATATATATATAATTAGAGCCAATTACTACTTATGTCAACAAAGGATCATTTTATTTCAGCTACTTTTTATTAAATAATTAAAACTAATATAGATACGTGAATGCATATAATAGAATCACAATAATAAATGGCAAAATAGAAAGCGAAATTAAATATAAAAATTAATTCATTATATTTAATTAATGAATAATTATTTGAAAAAGCCGTATTAACATCAAGTGGCAGCCACTACACGTTTAAAAAAATGTATTTGAGCCCAGAGTAGGCCTATGTGAATAAAAAGTATTTTATTAATGACTGAAAATTTGAACGTTACATAAATAAATACAGGGAGAGAGTGAACTAATAGGAGGAATTGAAAATGAGGAGAACATTATGTATGAAAATCAAGTGGGAGGAGGAGAATAAGGAGGATGTAGTGTTGGTAATCGTGGCAGACGTGGTAGTGGTGGCGTATGTAGTGGCGATGGTGGCTAGTCGACGATGATTAGAAAATAGCGCAACCCAAGCTTAGTACACTACAAAGTATAACGCTAGAGAACCTCTTTAAAGCGATGCTAGCTCTGTTAGTCTTGTTACCAAATATCTGGTACTAAACAACCCTTACCGAACTATAGCTTTTCATTATAGCCTGTAAGAATAGTACTTTCTCAGAAATTCTTTAAATTAAAATTTTCTTGATAAATAAGAGTTATTCCTGTGCTTTTTAGGTAACTGTTTGCCTCTTTTCTATTTAAGATGATTCCTATATATTGTTATTATGTTTTGTAATAGTTGTTTATGTACGATTTATTGCTTAACGTTTGTATCTGTGTTTCAGTATTTAGATTTGTGAAATATAAATTGTTTTTTATGTATATTTTCAAGTTATTCTTTACGTTTCCTGTTCCCAAATGAGCTTCACCGTATTTAGAAATGAGGTTATGTTTAGAAGAGTATGAGCTTGTTATACGAAGTTCTCAAGAAGTGTTTGTGAAGATGATTCCGGCTTTGTGTGTTTATGTTGATGTTCACAGTTGAGAGAGTGTAAACTCGAAACCATGTGTATTTTTGCTGTTGTACAAATATTTTATGAATAAACTATAATAAAAAAAACAATCATATTGAAAAAAAATTACGAAAGCCAGACTGCTGTCTCAAAATAGTTTTTCCAATGCTTTAAACAATTACCAATATCGATAATTATATTTTTCACGTAGAATTGTTGTCGTGCAATTTGTTTTACCTTTGGATACGGGGATATCCAAATAGTATACGACTCAAATGTTATTTGGAAAAATCAAGTTAATGGGATTATTTACTACACATATATAAAACACACGCACGCATGCACACAAACACACATAGACACAGCAACGTACTTTATATAAAATAATATATGCTTTAATGCTATGGATTATTTTGGTCGAGAGCGCACACGCACGCTCACGCTAACTTGCATATCATATTTTCTTAAACAATAACCAAACTACGTAGGACATGACTTCCATTATAATAATTACATCGAAAACCAAACAAAAACAAATATATCTGGTTGCCCAATCCTGAATATATCGTTGACACACTTACCAGCAATAAACAATTAACGTGAAGCCCTTTATATGATCTACTAGCGCTATTTACTGGTAAATGTCGTACTGGTGTAAAAAATCACAATCGACAGGGAATCGGAATATCTGGAATTAATTGTATAAATATAGGCCATGGAAACGTTTAAATTAATTTCACAGTATCTAAAACATGTTTAGTTGTACTAAAAACTTTTTATATGTAGCTTCCCTAGGTTGTTTTCTGTTCAAATTCGGTAGCAAAAAGACCGTCCCCGGGGTCTTTCTTTTCCATAATGGGTCCCTAGCCATTTTAGGGAACGACATTTGGTTTATGAACTGGCAAAAAGAGTCGGAGAACCTGACCAACCAACAGCCCCATCGTCCCTAAACTCTCCAAAGAACATCATCAACAGTCTTGTCAACACCCATACCCGACCTAAAATGGCGGACTTGGCCAAAATTTAGAAATGGGAGCTACTAGACTTTAAGGATATGTTCCCCAGAACCGTCCCGCGTATGGAATTCACGCCAGACTTCGGCTACATACTGGGCATGAATATCTCCAGAACCACCTCCATCGTATCGGCGTAGTGGAAGATCCTCCCTGTCCGCTCTGCCACAAAGCCAGGATAGACGGCGAACACCTAACCCTTTTGTACAGGTCTTTCTAGTTTCCTTGAGGACACCGCTGACCGCTACTAGGAGGCGCGGCGTCAAATGGCTGAAATACCAAGATCGGGTGTTGGCTAAACAAAATACATTTCATAATTAGCCGCAGCGAAGGTCAAATATCACTTCTAACCCGTGTCTATAATGATTAATTATTTGTCAAAGTGAGCATAAGTAATTCTCGAAAATAAATGGCTTTTAAATACATTTGTATGAGTCACATGCAAACGTCAAACTACAAAGGGATTTTAAACAAATAGAGTCGTGCCTTCATTGAGTGAAACCTTTTCAGTCCATTTTACAAAATGATTAGGCATTATGATAACGTCGCTTCTAAATTGTGATGAATTTCAGTAGAAACGTTCTTAATACTTCGCACATTGCTATCACAATTAAACGAATGGAAGGCGCTTTTGGCTCACACTAGTCCCGATAGTGCTCAGGTTGCATTCATTGGGACTAACAACTGCTTTGTGCAGTTATAACTTATTCCCTTAATAACATTGCCTTTGCGAGTATTAAGCATTCAATTTCAACATTTCAATTATTAGTTCAGACGGGATCATTTCAAATTCATTGTATAATTAATTAAACTGATGAAATAGTCTAAACGCAAACAAAACAAACTTGCTTGATGCAGACTGTGAAGGGTTTTAAACTAAGTTCATTGTAAGTTAAAGGCATTTCCAGTTTTGAAATTTACGCTATTTGGAATAAACGTTGATGTGTTCAAGACCATTCGATTGATTGGATGTCAACATTTCTATGTGGTATTTGAATTTAAAGAAGGAATATAAAAAAAAATTAAAAAATCAAGTAAATTGCTACTTAGGTCGAGGCAAGAAAACTTATAACACTGTTAGCTTTTTTCCAGTTTGTTTATTTTATTCTTTTCATTCATTTTTAACCTTACAACACTATTTATAATATTTTGTGGTAACCATGGCAACAGTTTAAGGTTACACAATGAAGGTTTCGACGACAACCAGGTGAGGGGGAAATTATATAGGTATTTGAGAAATCAATTTCTTCGTATTGGAAAGTTGGCGCAGTGTTAGCCTTTGACCATGAAGATTCACAGTTCGAATCCTGATAGACCACCGAATTTTTATAATTTATCCTAGTTATTGATATATTTGAAAAAAACTTTATTAACATCAATTGTCATCCACTATAGGTTTAATTTTTTTTTTAAATTTTGATTGGATGAATAAAATAGTATTTTATTAACGATTGAAATTGTGTACAATATATATATATATATATATATATATATATATATATATATATATATATATATATATATATATATGGAGAGTGTGAGCTAATAGAAAGAATTTAATAATGTAATAATAAATTACTTCTGGCTTTGATAAAACAGATGTTAATTTAAATAAATTTAATAGTAATTTGATTGAGTATATGCTATAAAACTACGAAAATTGAATAGTTATGTTATGACACTTGAAGAAGTGCCGAAAAAAGTGATACCTTTTATAGCGACGTCTACAAAAATTTGTATTTATAAAAATATTTAATTTTTTGTAATGAGAAGGTACATAAACATTTGCTACAATGTAGGAAACAATAATGTTACAGATTTTTTAAAATATTTAACACCTAAATTCGAACTACAAATAACAAATTAGAGTTAGGCAGGGTGTGTGCTCGTTACACCTGAGTGTACTAATGCCGGTCATGAAAGATACACCCGGAATATACGTTTTACTAGCGATGGAATATAGTGACGCCTGGTAGTGAGAGCACGTACTATTGGTGGCCTGCTTAGGTGGGATCGCTTAACCACTTGTTCTACGATCTCCCGTATTTTAAAAAGTGACCAACCTCATATCTCCCTAGCTATATATAAGTGGATTAATAAGTGGTTTGGTTTTGTGCATGCACTGTATTGTTTGAATGTATTATTGCAAACCCCCTTTATTAGCCGATCCTAGTTCGCCCCCTTTACGTATCAATTATTTATTTACAAGCACAGTTTACAACGATAAACCAAACAACAACGGAAATTAATTCGAATCGCTCAAAACCCGTCTCTTTTACAAATCCCCACTTTCCTGATTCTAATCGAAACGAGTTTTTGTCCTGGATTCATTTCCGCAGTTCAAAAACTGCTTAAAATTACTGAAACTGTAATCCAGCACTCGCTCTAACAGCGCGCCAATTTAGATAGGGTGCGATGCGTAGCGCGGGTTTTAAAATATTTTTTTAATCTCCTAACCCAGTTAAGCTAGGTTTCAATCAAAGCGTCAAACAATTTATTTTAACTGAGTCCACTCCAAAACTTACAGTTATTGTCGGTGACTAACTTTATTAAATATCTGTTTTCAGTTTAAATGAATGTTTTAATAGTGTAGTAAACAAACATCAAAAAATTATTAAAAGCAAAAAAAGGCAATAACAAAGTAATTAAAAAAATGAACAATAATAACTAAATAGAGAGGACAATTTCATATAGGGCTAAAGAAAACCTAAATACAATGATAAATCTATTTCACTTACGATATTTTGAAACAATATCAATTTGTAGTTTAAAAAAAATATATGTATAAACTTAGTTTTTTATATTAAACTGGTAAAAGACACCTAGATGATAGGGGAATTGAGCAGCTGGTGGTAAATAGACCAATGTTTTATCAAAGATTGTAATAAAGTAAGTAGTTATATAATGTCTACCGATGATAAATTAGCCTCTGAAAATGTGTCAGAAGAAAGAACCCGTTGAAGTCACTATCCAAGCCAGTAATAAACACTTTGCTCTAGTAATGGACATACTGGCTATTATGTTCCTATGATTACGAGCGATACAGTACTATGAAAACCCGTTTTATAAATATGTGATGTCCTATCTTCCTTTCCTAGAGTTAAAATTACTAGTGGTAAACATATATATTTATTAAAATATAATTACTATAAAAAATATCTACCGCTGATAAATTTGCCTCTGAATTGTGTCAGAAGAAGGAGCGCGTTGAAGTCGCTATGATAACGAAGCAACAGTAACGAGCGATAACAGTACTATGAAGTACCTTTTTATAAGCATCTGATGTCCTGTCTTCCTTTCCTGGAGTTAGAATTACCAGCGGCAAACGTATATATTTATGAAAATATAATTACTATAAAAAATATCTACCGCTAATAAATTTGCCTCTGAATTGTGTCAGAAGAATGAGCGCGTTGAAGTCACTATCCAAGCCAGTAATAAACTCGTTGCTCTAGTAACGGACGCATTTGCTAATATGTTGCTATGATAACGAAGCAACAGTAACGAGCGATAACAGTACTATGAAGTACCTTTTTATAAGCATCTGATGTCCTGTCTTCCTTTCCTGGAGTTAGAATTACCAGCGGCAAACGTATATATTTATGAAAATATAATTACTATAAAAAATATCTACCGCTAATAAATTTGCCTCTGAATTGTGTCAGAAGAATGAGCGCGTTGAAGTCACTATCCAAGCCAGTAATAAACTCGTTGCTCTAGTAACGGACGCATTTGCTAATATGTTGCTATGATAACGAAGCAACAGTAACGAGCGATAACAGTACTATGAAGTACCTTTTTATAAGCATCTGATGTCCTGTCTTCCTTTCCTGGAGTTAGAATTACCAGCGGCAAACGTATATATTTATGAAAATAGAATAACTATATAAAACATCTACCGCTGATAAATTTACCTCTGAAATTGTATCAGAAGAAGGAGCGCGTTGAAGTCACTATCCAAGCCAGTAATAAACTCGTTGCTCTGTAACGACACATTTGCTGTTATGTTGCTATGATAACGAAGCAACAGTAACGAGCGATAACAGTACTATGAAATACCGTTTTATAAGCATCTGATGTCCTGTCTTCCTTTCCTGGAGTTAGAATTACCAGCGGCAAACGTATATATTTATGAAAATAGAATAACTTATTTAATTAGAATCAAACATGTTTCAGTTAAATTTATAACGATTTTAAGCCCATACTGAACACTTTAAGACTATGTATTCACACATACGCTATAATTATGTGCACGTCTATGACGGCATTCCTTTTCCAATTTATACTTAAGAATTTATTTCCTATAAAATCGGCGACGATAAATACTTGTACAACATGGGACTAAACACTTAAATCCTGTTCAATTTCACGGACCATGGAGCGGGATTTCAATTAATCGGTTTAGGCTGCCTAAATACTGCACCTAATACTTTACAGGTCTTCCCTCCCCCTCGTTGATTGGCGGTCTTACGGCTTCCTAATTAAAAGGGCTGTAATCACTTACCGCGACAAGTGCAACGTGCAAGGGATCGATAAGTCATAACGTGTGCACTGTTTTACAAGCACTTAGAATACCGCTCTTGTGAGAGTTTTATTGAATTTAAATAAAATCCAATGTAAGTACGGACTAACGAAGTGGTTGTAGACTTCTTTGTAGTAAAGCCTCTCGCGTGTAGAATAACTCAATTCGAATGCTTCAATATAAAACTTCAGTTCTCATTTTAGGATGTCTGGCAGCTACCCTTTATATCTTGACATACACCGTTAGAGAGCAAATCTACTTTAGTGAAGAACAATGGTCATTCAGCAATAACCTAACTGTGTCTAAAATCCTTCTGGAACGACGTTAACAACCTGTGGGAGCGAGAGAAATGGACACAATCATAGAGCAGAGGGAATAACGTATGGCTGTGAGAGATATATTTGGTAACACAGGACATGCCGTATAGACATCCTATCCATATAGGTATGGTTAAGATAGATAACAGAGGTATGATGAAAATATATGGGAGATACACGTAGTATACATACCTAACCATAAGTTGGATATGATGTATTACTTGCAGGAATGTGGGAGAGATACGGCGCATTACTTGCTTTGTTAATAGAAACATTATCTAGTGATATTAATAAGATATGGTGCAGTTTTTGTATAGTTGTAGCAGGGATATGATGTAGGTTTGTGGGAGATATGGAGCAGTTTTTGTATAGTTGTAGCAGAGATATGCTGTAGGTTTGTGGGAGATATGGTGCAGTTTTTGTATAGTTGTAGCAGAGATATGATGTATTGTTGTGGGAGATATGGTGCAGTGTTTGTATAGTTGTATCAGAGATATGAGGTAGGGTTGTGGGAGAAATGGAGCAGTTTTTATATAGTTGTATCAGAGATATGATATAGGGTTGTAGGAGATATGGTGCAGTTTTTATATAGTTGTAGCAGAGATATGATGTACGGTTATGGGAGATATGGTGCATTAGAGAGATTCGGTTAAATTATAAATATTAAGCAGAGTTGTTGGATGGATACTGCATAATTAGTTCGTTTAGAATTAGATATGATTCATTATAGGTTGAGTTAAAATAGGGGCATGAAGCAGAGATGGGGGATAGTTTTAAGGCTTGTAGGTTCTTTAAGCTCGAGATCTAGAAGTAGAGATACGGAAAATGATGGATTATGAGTTCGGTTAGGATCAGGTCATGAAGTAAAGATGCAAGAGAGATACAGATTAGGTTACATTAGAATTTTAAAATAGAGATGCAGAAGAGATAAGTTGCATTATAGATTCGATTAAGTTAAGGTCCTGTAGAGATGCGGAAAAGATATGATGGTTTATAGGTTAGGTTAACATAAGGCCATGAAGCAGAGATATGACGGCAGAGATATGACGCTTTATAGATTCTAGTAAAGATGCAAGATAGATATGCTGCACTATAGAGTCGGTTAAGATGGAGCAATGATGTAGATATGCAGGTCATTATAATTTCTTCTAGGGTTAAGGTCTTGAAAAATAGATGTGAAGAAAATCCATGCATTTAGATTCGATTAAGCTAAGGCCATAAAGTATAGATGAACGAGAGATATGGTCCATTACAAGTTCGTTTGAAGTAGAGATATGAAGAGATAGGTAAGATATAAAGTGCGTTCGGTTAACGCAGGGTCATGACGTAAAGATAAAGAGCACATACGATATTGTAGGTTAGGTTAAAATTGGCTCCTGATGTAGAGATTATGGAGGATTTTTATTTATGTTATGGTTAAAGTATGGTAACGGAGTAGAAATGTTGATGAGATATGGTGAATTTAAGAGCACAGTTAAAGTATGGTAACGGAGTAGAGATGTTGATGAGATATGGTGCATTTAAGACCACGGTTAAAGTATGGTAACGGAGTAGAGATGTTGATGAGATATGGTGCATTTAAGAGCACGGTTAAAGTATTGTAACGGAGTAGAGATGTTGATGAGATATGGTGCATTTAAGAGCACGGTTAAAGTATGATAACGGAGTAGAGATGTTGATGAGATATGGTGCATGTAAGAGCACGGTTAAAGTATGGTAACGGAATAGAGATGTTGATGAGATATGGTGCATTTAAGAGCACGGTTAAAGCGGAAGGATAAGGTATATGAGATGGAGGAAGTCGAGTGTTGTTGATTACAATCCTAGGAAGAAAGCAATCTCTACCGTAGATTAGATCAACCTGTACTAATCTGGGAGTAGATTAGCGGATTGTACCCAGAGACCCAGAAATGTTCACCTACCTTATACAGTGGCGTCGCCAAGTGTGTTTCGATAAAATAGACCTATTTGTACTTTGACAGTTATAGCCTAGAAATTGATATAACTAAATCTAATGAGTTTATTTCTCTCATGTTTACATAAAGCTCGCGTGGCAGGCAGTAATTTCCTTGCCTTACATGAAACCTCTCCTCCGAGCTTCGTTGTCCAAGTCTGCCTTCGCCTCCGGTGAGGACTACTTACTACTTGATAGTTTATTTCGATCCACAAGAAAACTACCTGTGACACCGAGAACAAGGCTCCGGAGACGGGCTATAATTTGCATAATATTTCTCCGGAGCAGCCGATGTCGATGAAATTACCCTGATTGCCATCACGGACCCGTCCCCGGGCTCTTAATGCGTAACGATTTTAATTTACATCGACCAGTCATTACACGACCACTACCCAGGAAACTACCCTACGACAAGCTTACTTACAAGCGGAATATGTTACAGAAATATCGATTAAACATAGGTTCGTCCGATAATCGATTAGAAGAAGAATCATTATTGCATAATAAGGCTTCGGCCGGGCCTGCGAGAATCGATGCGTTTGCATTGCAAATTATTAATTAACGCGCGATAAGCGCGCTCCGAAACTGCAATTAAAAGTGTCATAACTTGAAACACAATGGTCGACGACGTATTTGCTTCAAGTGTAAACCTTGTAATGCTGAAAAAAGTCGTTATGCATGCAAGTCGAATAAATCTGCATGTGAACGCGCCTTACGCCCGGTTCACAGTTACTCACTATTATTGTGTCGAGAGCTGTGGGCAGAAGAAATGGTTGATCTTCCAATAACTTATTTTATTACTTTAATCGTTCCATCTCTCGGGCTTTTTCATCGGATAATTTATCGATAACAATATTTTACTCTATATTAACTCCTTTACTTCCAAGAATGTAACATTTTTATGCCGTACTTTAAAAGTTCAGAATGATTGAGCCCTTTATATTACATAAATACTGTGTCTACTACGATTGTAACTGTAAAGGGATACGATTGAATATAACGCCGAAAATAGAGATGGAGAAGGAAGAAAGACGAGAGAAATAGAAATACCAAAAAGGAGATGGCGAACCAGTTTTGGGATGAGTCACAAAATAAGCTTCACAAAAACCACATACAGAGAACATTGAGTCTTGAAAGAATATATGGGAAGAAAGGATGGTGCTCATGACAAGGAAATTTGGTAATAATGTTTGTTTTGAAACAGATAGGATACATTTTGACGGCCGAGTAATCTAGCTGGTATTGAAGTATCTCCGGTTGTAACATGAATCTAATTGAGCATCTCGCCTTGCCCGACGTCGATTTAATTTGTGAATATGAGTACCTAAGGCAGAACCTAGCGTATTAATGGACGGTCGGTGCGTAGTGCTGGCCACATTACCTTCTTTTAATGGCGTATGGTCCAATAATCGATAGGGCATCTTTATCTTGTCTCACCTAAGCCAAAAGTACAAAATGTTTCGTTATGCTTTACCATTTTTGAATACTATAAGATAGACAGCCTGCGTATTTTGAGATTGGTATATTTATGTTTTTAATTCCATATGGCAGGTAACATATTTCCGAGACAGATGTACTTTGCCCCTTGAACATCATACAATAGATATTCCATATATATTGAGATGGATATATTTTGCTTCCTTGAATATCATATTGCAGATAACATTTATATTTTGAGGCGGATCCATTTTCCTTCCTTGAATATCATATAGCATATAACCTATATATTTTGAGCGAGATCCATTTTCCTTCCTTGAATATCATATGGCAGATAACCTATATATTTTGAGACGGATCCATTTTCCTTACTTGAATATCATATGGCAGATAACCTATATACTTTTTGTCAGTTATATTTTCTTTCTTGAATATCATATGGCAGATAACCTATATATTTTGAGACTGATCCATTTTTTTCCCTTCAATATCATATGGCAGATAACCTATATATATTTAGACAGCTATATTTTCCTTTCTTGAATATCACATGGAAGATAACCTATATACTTCTAGTCATATGTATTTTATTTCTTTGAATATCATATGCCAGACAACCTACACATTTTGTTTCCTTTCCTCAATATCTTACGACAGATAGCCTACATATTTTGAGACAGATGTATTTTCTTTTCTTGAATATCGTACAATAGATAACCTATATATTTTGAGACTGATCCATTTTCCTTCCTTGAATATAATATGGCAGACAACCTACATATTTTGTTTCCTTTCCTCAATATCTTACGACAGATAGCCTATATATTTTGAGACAGATGTATTTTCTTTCCTTGAATATCGTACAATAGATAACCTATATATTTTGAGACTGATCCACTTTCCTTCCTTGAATATAATATGGCAGATAACCTATATATTTTGAGACGGATCCACTTTCCTTCCTTGAATATCATATGGCAGATAACCTATATATTTTGAGACTGATCCATTTTTTCCCTTCAATATCATATGGCAGATAACCTATATATATTTAGACAGCTATATTTTCCTTTCTTGAATATCACATGGAAGATAACCTATATACTTCTAGTCATATGTATTTTATTTCTTTGAATATCATATGCCAGACAACCTACATATTTTGTTTCCTTTCCTCAATATCTTACGACAGATAGCCTACATATTTTGAGACAGATGTATTTTCTTTTCTTGAATATCGTACAATAGATAACCTATATATTTTGAGACTGATCCATTTTCCTTCCTTGAATATAATATGGCAGATAACCTATATATTTTGAGACGGATCCACTTTCCTTCCTTGAATATCATATGGCAGATAACCTATATATTTTGAGACAACTTATATATTTTAAGTCAGATGTAATTTTTATTTGAATAGAGTACTTTAAAATTTGTGTATTGGACATTTTCATTTGTACTGATTAAGGTAATGAAAAAAAAAATGTAAAGTAGTTCCAGAGGTGTACAGTCTAACATATAAGTGGAACTAACCCGACGTATCCCAGTTCTGAGTAGGCTATATGGCTCTCTCCTGGGGGTTTCTATTTCTTTGTATACATATATTTTTGTGAAAATATTTTTTAAATATGTCACTATATAAATTCTCCTGGGCAAGTGTTTGAGAGTAGATTCCGGATCGATAAGAGAAATACACTACTATTAGTGTTTTACTGTTGCCCAAGTCCGGGTTTGCAGAGGCACAGATAAGCCTACCAAACGTTCAGAGCGTCACAGATTTACCAATAAACCGACCACACGTGGCTGCCCTACTTAGCCATAATTTATCGTGCAGCGCTAACGTTCATTGATTGATTAGCGTACTGACTGTTGCAGTTACATCGGGTAGCCGTTGCTATTTTATTGTTCAATCTTTAATATCATTTCATCTTTTACAATATTTCTTAATATTAAGGTCTTCATATATTTTATCACAATTATATTTTTTCAAAGCACCATAAAAATAATATGGTTACGTATATGGCTTCTGGGATTTAGAGAAGCACCACGCGATGTGGAATGTGGAAACGTATCACACAGGGATTTGAAGAAACATTACAGAGGGATACGGGAAAAACCACACAGAATTGTGGAGATTCGTCAAATGTGGTTGTGAAATGAAACCCATAGAGATTTCGAAAAAAACCCACACACGGATTGGAAATTCATCTCTTTTCGAGTTGGAGAAAACATCTTATAACAATTAGGAAACATCACGCAGGGATTTGGAGAAAAACCGCACTGGATTATGGAGACGAATCGGAGAGGGATATGAAGAAACAACAAAAGAGGATCATTAAACAATCCCACAGGGATTTGGAGAAAAATCATATAACAATGAAGAAACATCGAGCAGGGATATGGAGAAGAACCGTACAGGAATATGGAGACGCTATGGAGAGGGATGTGAAGAAACACCAGAAGAGGATCATAAAACAATCCCACAGGGATTTGGAGATACATCTTATAACAATTAGGAAACATCACGCATGGATTTGGAATAGAACCGCACAGGAATATGGAGACGCTATGGAGAGGGATGTGAAGAAACACCAGAAGAGGATCATAAAACAATCCCACAGGGATTTGGAGAAACATCTTATAACAATGAAGAAACATCGAGCAGGGATATGGAGAAGAACCGTACAGGAATATGGAGACGCTATGGAGAGGGATGTGAAGAAACACCAGAAGAGGATCATAAAACAATCCCACAGGGATTTGGAGAAACATCTTATAACAATGAAGAAACATCGAGCAGGGATATGGAGAAGAACCGTACAGGAATATGGAGACGCTATGGAGAGGGATGTGAAGAAACACCAGAAGAGGATCATAAAACAATCCCACAGGGATTTGGAGAAACATCTTATAACAATGAAGAAACATCGAGCAGGGATATGGAGAAGAACCGTACAGGAATATGGAGACGCTATGGAGAGGGATGTGAAGAAACACCAGAAGAGGATCATTAAACAATCCCACAGGGATTTGGAGAAAAATCATATAACAATGAAGAAACATCGAGCAGGGATATGGAGAAGAACCGTACAGGAATATGGAGACGCTATGGAGAGGGATGTGAAGAAACACCAGAAGAGGATCATAAAACAATCCCACAGGGATTTGGAGATACATCTTATAACAATTAGGAAACATCACGCATGGATTTGGAATAGAACCGCACAGGAATATGGAGACGCTATGGAGAGGGATGTGAAGAAACACCAGAAGAGGATCATAAAACAATCCCACAGGGATTTGGAGAAACATCTTATAACAATGAAGAAACATCGAGCAGGGATATGGAGAAGAACCGTACAGGAATATGGAGACGCTATGGAGAGGGATGTGAAGAAACACCAGAAGAGGATCATAAAACAATCCCACAGGGATTTGGAGATACATCTTATAACAATTAGGAAACATCACGCATGGATTTGGAATAGAACCGCACAGGAATATGGAGACGCTATGGAGAGGGATGTGAAGAAACACCAGAAGAGGATCATAAAACAATCCCACAGGGATTTGGAGAAACATCTTATAACAATGAAGAAACATCGAGCAGGGATATGGAGAAGAACCGTACAGGAATATGGAGACGCTATGGAGAGGGATGTGAAGAAACACCAGAAGAGGATCATAAAACAATCCCACAGGGATTTGGAGATACATCTTATAACAATTAGGAAACATCACGCATGGATTTGGAATAGAACCGCACAGGAATATGTAGACGCATCGGAGAGGAGACATGAAGAAACAACAAAAGAGGATCGTAAAACAATCACACAGTGATTTGGAGAAACGTCTTATAGAAATTAAGAAACATCGCACAGGGATTTGGAGAAGAACCGCACAGGAATATGGAGACGCAACGCAGAGGGATGTGAAGAAACACCAGAAGAGGATCATAAAACTATCAGACAGGGGTTTTGAGAAACTGCTAAAGGAATATGGCTATCCACCACTCTTTGTCTTTCATTTCTTCTACTAACCCTGACAAATTCTTAGCTCACATCCTCCTCTTCTTACGCTCTTCTGTAACACGTCTTTTCTTTCCGCCCCTTATGTTCTCAATAATAGTATTTCATAGCTTAGTCCTGATCTCCCCAAGAAGCTCCTTTCTTCATTACAACTGCGCTCCTTTTCACACTCTCCCCTTTCTGTCTCCAGGGCTTCTCATGAGCCCTCGCACAGTATCCTCCTGTACTCTCGTCGTGCCCTTTTTTTCCTTCGTCCTGTCTTCACGCTCTCTACTCGTTTCGACCTTTCCATCAAGCCCCCTCTTTTCCATCCATTAACCTCTCCCTTCTTACAATGACTTTAAGGACAAAATTTTGGGGTTACACAAGATCAAGGGATTCAGTCTTTTTCACGCTTAATTGACTTGTAAAACAATCAGTGTTTATTACAGATGCTTTCTTTGGAAACCTAATTTATGCGATACCCCCATAAACAATATAGCATCGTGCACAATAAAGACGTCAAAGTTTATTTAACGCCCAATTTTATTGTCACTGTTGAGGTTCTGTCCCTTTTGTTGTTTTAAGCAGGAAATAAAACTTAGACGTTATTATTAGAGTAGACAGAGACAAGAGGAACTTTATCCTTCTTTGAGTAAAGTTTCTAAACTGCGCGCCTAATTTGTATTCTGGGAGCAAAAGACTCATTAACAGCTGCAAGCCGGGAGCGGGGACGTAAATAAGGCACTACTTTTCCCGTGAAATAAACTCGCACGTGTAAGCCGCCGCGGCACGCGTCCTAATCTGCTTGTGTTGCGGTTACAATAACAGGATACGCAAATTGAGGTCGGCAAGTGGAGAGGGTAGGTCGGAGAGCACTCCCTTAATTAAACTAGCATACTGAACGCAAGGGTGGATTTTAGAGGAAGACATAAATAAGAACGTGTCCCGGTTTTTATGCGGACATGTGCGTCGGCCGTTTTGCTCGTGGAAATGCGGAGTGTTAACTAACAAAAGATGTACGTATTAACGCGACGCAAAACGGAGCCCATGTTAAATTTTAATTAATATCTCGCTGACTTGGTACACAATGAAGTTACTATGACAACCACATGCTTTACTTGATTGTTAACACTTGGCTGGTCATATACCTCCCTCCCGCATACCCCGCGTCTCTAACTTTTCAGTTTCACTAGGATTGCTTGACAATACGTGTTCCACATTGTCGCGTTTCAATTATAAATCGTGTTCAGCCAGACGAGCGTCACTCAATTTTCCCTTATTTAAATAAGCAGATTTTACTTTATAAAGACCTAACACTCTGGTGTGAGTTTCCATGTATATTAAATTTTTAATATGTAAATTGTTCTGATTCGGAGCAATTGTTTTATTCTCTTAGAACGAGTTTTTAAACAATTTTCCATAGTTTCACGATTACAATGACCAAATATCATCAACAAAATGTTAACATTGTGCATGGTAATTAAAACTTTTTCCATTCGAGGTTATTTTTGTTTGTATTTTATTTTCACTCCATAATGCATATTGCTACCCTAATTGGCAAACCTCGTAACTACACAATTTTGTGAAAATAGTTTTTGGATTCTAACCTCTCAAGTACAGTATTATCTACCTAAAGAGAATAATTATGAACTCTATAACTTATTATTTGTTGCTCTATTTGTGAATTAACAAACCGATAACTCCATGCTATATATTATCAAGTTGGCAGTACTCGTATATTATCAAGTTGGCAGTCCAGCTGTAATATTGATGTTGGAACAAGCAGTTTTTTTCGTGTTTGTTGCAGTTGGGTGTTATTTACGTGTACTGGAACCTAGTTGGCAAAAAGTCTTTAAACGTTTTATAAGGATGGCTGATGCAAAAAGAAAAATGTAGCTTCATTGTCACAATGTGACACAATTGACACAATTTTGTATGCGTTTGATGATTACAATATTTCTATAAATCAGCCAAAAAAGGATGCCTGTGATAGTTGTGAGTTATTTAAGGCTGGAAATGTGAGCAACAAACAGTATGAAAGGCATATTTTGAAGAAGGATGAAGCGAGGGTGCAAAAAGACTTGGACAAAACAGACCCAACTTGAGTAACATTTCCCATGGTGTTACAACCATTACTCCTTTCTCCTAGATCTACTGAGTCTTGTCTGTACTATAAAATGAAGTTGTGTGTGCACAAAGTTAAAATATATAATGTGAAACAAAGGAAGGGTTCTGTTTCATTTGGTATGAGGCAGAGGGTGGTTTAACTTCAAATGATTTTGCCACAATCATTTCAGACTTCATTTCGTCAAATATTCCCTTGCTTGAGGGGAAAGAGAACATTGTGCAGTATAGTGATGGCTGTTCCTATCAGAATCGATGTTCTACATTAGCCAATGCTCTTGTCCGTGCATCTTCGAACAACATAGTATTCGAACAAAGTTCTTAGAAGTCGGTCATACATAAATGGAGGCAGACTCCATGCACTCCTGCATTGAGCGGAAATTGAAAATAAAGTAGTTAGTGTTCCAGTAGAGTATGTTTCGCTCTGTGAAGAGGCCAGGAAATCGCCTGCCCCATTCACCGTCAAGTACTTAGGTCACAAATACTTCAAAAACTTTGGCAACCACTAATTATATGAAAGCATTAGGCTAGGAAGGCTCAATGGGTCTCCACGTCTTCGAAATATCGACCTGATCAAACAATCGAATTTAAGTTGAATTTTTCCGATTAGTGGGAAAATTTACCCCAAAGAAAGGACACTGCAAAGTTTTACTGTTTTGGAGCTACAAGGTTTGCTAACGATAGGTTACAAGGTTAGGGTAACGGTATGTAGTTTGCAAAGTTTTACTTTTTTGGAGCTACAAGGTTTGCTAACGATAGGTTACAAGGTTAGGGTAACGGTATGTAGTTTGCAAAGTTTTACTGTTTTGGAGCTACAAGGATTTCTAACGATAGGTTACAAGGTTAGGGTAACGATATGTAGTTTGTAAAGTTATACTGTTTTGGAGCTACAAGGTTTGCTAACGATAGGTTACAAGGTTAGGGTAACGGTATGTAGTTTGCAAAGTTTTACTGTTTTGGAGCTACAAGCTTTGCTAACGATAGGTTACAAGGTTAGGGTAACGATATGTAGTTTGCAAAGTTTTACTTTTTTGGAGCTACAGGGTTTGCTAACGATAGGTTACAAGGTTAGGGTAACGATATGTAGTTTGCAAAGTTTCACTGTTTTGGAGCTACAGGGTTTGCTAACGATAGGTTACAAGGTTAGGGTAACGATATGTAGTTTGCAAAGTTTCACTGTTTTGGAGCTACAGGGTTTGCTAACGATAGGTTACAAGGTTAGGGTAACGATATGTAGTTTGCAAAGTTTTACTTTTTTGGAGCTACAGGGTTTGCTAACAATAGGTTACAAGGTTAGGATAACGGTATGTAGTTTGCAAAGTTTTCCAGTTTTGGAGCTATAAAGTTTGCTAACGATAGGTTACAAGGTTAGGGTAACGATATGTAGTTTGCAAAGGTTTACTGTTTTGGAGCTACAAGGTTTGCTAACGATAGGTTACAAGTATGGGTAACGATATGGAATTTGCAAAGTTTTACTGTTTTGGAGCTACAAGCTTTGCTAACGATAGGTTACAAGGTTAGGGTAACGATATGTAGTTTGCAAAGTTATCTCTCTCTTCGCCACATCTACGTATGTCTACGTGTAAGAAAATAATCGTGCCAATAGTTTTTCAAAACAGGTAATATAGTATATAAATTTGCATTTAGTACAGGGGACAATCCAAATATGTGAAAGATTTAAACATTACACTGAAAAAGCGTCTTTGAACTTTGAGTGTCAGGGAAAGGCACAGTTTTAGACGTGTAGAGTTTCAGATCAACAGGAATAATGCCGTCAGGGCTTGTTAGAACACAAGATGTTCTGAAAATTCTCAATAAAACGATTGGTTTCTCAAACAAGTGCGATACGAAGAACA
This sequence comes from Prosapia bicincta, assembly GCA_036971475.1. Lineage (NCBI taxonomy): Eukaryota > Metazoa > Arthropoda > Insecta > Hemiptera > Cercopidae > Prosapia > Prosapia bicincta. The sequence continues at coordinate 384,284,345 of JBAIZL010000002.1, forward strand.
TGGCCTACCTGACTATCCTGTTACTGCCAAGCAGTGTGGGAAGAATAGTTGAAACTATAGTCAGCTATAGAATATCCTGCCTTGTACAGTGGTCATCCAACACTTTCTGGTAACACTAGGCACGTGAACCAGATCCCCGTCTCCTGACCTGCCCATAGTCACGACTGCCAAATTGTGACACTAACGGATGATCGTAATGATGGTGATATTCACAAATACTTGAGACATTCCTATATCAAATAAAATATTACTGCACTGTCATGTACTTGCCATGATTCCAGGAGGCTATGATAGATGACAAATTAAAATTGAATTATGATGGTCTACGTATAAAGGGAACATCTACTAGACATCAAAGGCCATTAACATTATCGAGTGTGTAATTCCGGTGGAAACTCAATTTCCATTATCTTCCTTTACCTTCACTTTCTTAGCATCCTTTCACTTTGTACCCACTCCCCATAGATTATCTCACTTTGATCCTCCCACTGCATTAGATCCGATCATTTTGGATCCTCTTGCTTTACATCTGCCCACTTTGAATCTCCTTGCTTCACACTTTCGTTTGCTCAATTTTTCATCGTTTCACGTTGTGTTTGCTCGCTTTACAACCGTTCTATTTGCATCCCATTGCATTGCATACGATCACTTTCCGCCCCCTTGGTTTTCATTTGCTCACTTTACATCCCTTTGCTTTAGATCCGATAACTTCGCAACCACTTGCTCTATATCTGATCACTTTGCCTCCACTCATTTTTCTTCCCCTTGCTTTTTCTCTGTTCCCTCTACATCCCCTTACTTTACATCCGGTCACTTTGCATCCCCTGTTCTACATCTGATCACTTTGCACCCCCTTCTTTTACATTCGATGTCTTTGAATCCAATCACTTTGGACCCTCTTCCTTTACACTTGATGCCTTTGAATCCCATCAATTCACACCTCCTTGCTTTATATATGATTAGCTTATATCCGTTCACGTTACATCCCCTTGCTTTAGACCGGATAACTTTGCAACCCCTTGCTCTGTATCTGATCACTTTGCATCCGCTCACTTTGCTCCCCCTTGCTTTTTTCCTGTTCCCTCTACATCCCCTTTCTTTGCATCTGATCACTTTGCTTCCCCTTGCTTTTCCACTGTTCCCTCTACATCCCCTCACTTTGCATCTGATCACTTTGCTTCCCCTTGCTTCTCCCCTGTTCCCTCTTCATTCCCTCACTTTGCAACTGATCGCATTGCTTCCCCTTGCTTTTCCCCTGTTCCCTCTACATCCTCTCACTTTGCATCTGATCACTTTGCTTCCCCTTGCTTTTCCCCTGTTCCCTCTACATCTCCTCACTTTGCATCTGATCACTTTGCTTCCCCTTGCTTTTCCCCTGTTCCCTCTACATCCCCTCACTTTGCATCTGATCACTTTGCTTCCCCTTTCTTTTCCTCTGTTCCTTCTACATCCCCTACCTTTACACCTGACCACTTTACATCCCTTTGCTTTACATCCCCATACTCTCACTCTGCACTCCCACACTTACATACAGAGACGCACATACACGCAATCGACACACGGACAGAAATGGCAAAACCATTGACATTTAACCGTAAATATAAAATTCTGTAATCAATTACAACCCCCGAAGAGCGAAATTAAATAATGAATGGCCATTGCACTACTTGCTTCCGTATTTTGCTTTAAACATGTATTTATTGTTATTTGTGTCGCAGTGCAAATGTGTTTAATGCACGCTGCTGAATACTTGATGACACAGTATGTGCTGCGGGTTTTTAATTTTAAATAACGCCGCTCTGTGCTAAGTCTCGCAGCCGTAAATTAGCCGTACGCGGAGCATAAATACACAGAATAAGCTGCATGTGTAAAACATACATTCTCTCGATGTTTATTAACACGAAATTATATATGTCGTTGCAGAATTTAACAATTTATCGCATTATGAAATAAACCCTTGGTTATTCACTAGATCGGGACAAGTTAGGTCCCACAGGTCCAAAACGCAGAGCTTCGTCTTCATTAAATAAAAGTAATTCCGTGTTTTGTTTCTATTTTATTTCTTCGTCCAGCGCAGACACGTTTTTAATGTCTTCTGTATTTGAAGAGTAACCGATTCTGCTCATGAGCTATGATTCTTTCCAATGCCTTCAATAAATGGATTTTATGTTCTCAGGCTGCTCGACCAAATTCACCCTTTTCATAATATATCCCACAAAAACAAAATAGTTGCTATTACGTTTTACACGCATGCCTATGAAATACCAGGATTGCATGTATTTAAAACGTACGAGGAGAGATGTTATCGTGTCTATCTCTTTAATAATTTACTCTTAGAAAGAAGAAAACATCTTAAAATGATGATTGCCTTGTTTAGAGTTTGATCAACGATTTCGAATTATTTCAATCATAAATAATAATCATTAGAGATGATTTTCCATTTGTTCTCTTCAACAGTAAAAAAAAGTAACAGATCTCGTTATGACCCCGATAGACAGTACTTCAGGCACGTGCTACGAGATGTACCTGGTCCGTCCGAAAAGGTATACCAGTCACGTGGTGTCAGATATATCACGCATGTACAATCAGATATACCAGGCAAGTGCTATCAGATATACCAGGTACGTGCTTCCAGATATACCAGGCAGGTGCTATGAGATGTACCTGGCCCGTCCGAAAAGGTATACCAATCACGTGGTATCAGATATATCACGCATGAACAATCAGATATACCAGGCAAGTGCTATCAGATATACCAGGTACGTGCTTCCAGATATACCAGGCAGGTGCTATCAGATATACCAGGTACGTGCTTCCAGATATACCAGGCAGGTGCTACGAGATGTACCTGGCCCGTCCGAAAAGGTATACCAGTCACGTGGTATCAGATATATCACGCACGTACAATCAGATATACCAGGCAAGTGCTATCAGATATACCAGGTACGTGCTTCAAGATATACCAGGCAGGTGCTACGAGATGTACCTGGCCCGTCCGAAAAGGTATACCAATCACGTGGTATCAGATATATCACGCATGAACAATCAGATATACCAGGCAAGTGCTATCAGATATACCAGGTACGTGCTTCCAGATATACCAGGCAGGTGCTACGAGATGTACCTGGCCCGTCCGAAAAGGTATACCAGTCACGTGGTATCAGATATATCACGCACGTACAATCAGATATACCAGGTACGTGCTGTCAGATATACCAGGTACATGCTTCCAGATATACCAGGCAGGTGCTACGAGATATACCTGACACGTCCTAAAAGGTATACCAGTCACGTGGTATCAGATATATCACGCACGTACAATCAGATATACCAAGTACGTGCTGTCAGATATACCAGGTACATGCTTCCAGATATACCAGGCAGGTGCTACGAGATATACCTGGCACGTCCTAAAAGGTATACCAGTCACGTGGTATCAGATATATCACGCACGTACAATCAGATATACCAGGTACGTGCTATCAGATATACCAGGTACATGCTTCCAGATATACCAGACAGGTGCTACGAGATATACCTGACACGTCCTGAAAGGTATACCAGTCACGTGGTATCAGATATATCACGCACGTATAATCAGATATACCAGGTACGTGCTATCAGATATACCAGGTACGTGCTTCCAGATATACCAGGCAGGTGCTACGAGATATAACTGGCACGTCCTAGAAGGTCTACCAGTCACGTCGTATCAGATATATCACGCACGTACAATCAGATATACCAGGTACGTGCTATCAGATACAACAGGCAGGTGCTACCAGATATACCAGGCACGTGCTATCAAATATATCACCACGTGCTATCAGCTATATCAGGCACGTACTACCAGATATACCAGGGACGTACTATCAGATACCTTAGCTGTCTTAATTATACCAGTGTTTCTGTGAAGGCTCGTATGTCTTGAGTTTACCAATTTAGGTTGGTAAATGTAAGAATTTAATGAATAAGAAACGATGCTTCGAGCTTTTGTCATTAGAGATCGAGAGGTGCTAGGTTTTAACAACAATGGTTGGTAAATGTTGGTTTTGAGAATAAAACAAGGAGTACCTCTTAATCTCACTAGATAGTGGAGCCTAAAGCTTAATGAAAGCAATTCAATTCATGTTATGTTTGCCAATAAGGCAGAGAGAAAATTGATCTCATAATAAATGGCCAATTCGTCCCTTATAGAAGAGATAAAAATGGCGCTAAACTGAACTGTAAATCTAACGTAAAGAAAGAAAGAGACGAACTGGAGATCCAGTATAGAAGGCTAGCGTGACTCATGGGACGGTATTCTGAGTTGAGCACCTATATTTAACTAGCTGGAGTACAAGCAAGTGCTCCATATGGACAAACGAATTGCCAATGTGAGACAGCAATCTGGACGTTATCGAGCGCTTCACAACACAACGTCTTGAGAGCCTTAGTGATGGGTCAGAGTCCGAAACTTCGTCATCCATAGGTAATACAACTTGTCCAACTATGGTGTAATATTTTATTATAAATAAAAACCTCTTATATCATAAAAACGGTTTTTTATGCCATGATATACATTTCGATTGAAAGCCAACATTTACAAAGGATATGACTACAAGACTGAGTTGTTATTTGTAGTTTAAGAGGTTTATCCTATTTATTTACAATAATAGATAGATACCTCAAGAGCAAGAGCGTGAGAGAGGAGGCCGCCAAAGCAGCAATGAATCCCTTCAAACGGCTCTAGCAGCACCAGAACCATACTGCTAATTAGGTTGATCTAACTAAAATGTTTTTCTACACACTAAATGTGTGATGTTGTAATACACGTAATTCTACCGAATACATCCACACAATATAGTTATTTCTCGGTATCTATGACTAACATAAATACATTATATATTTCTCCATTCTATAATCGCGGTATTACAAAGCCTGGGGCTTAGTCTACTAAAAAATGTTTTGTTACAAATTATTTTGTCAACATTAGGATTACAATAGCCTTTAAATCAAATCTTTCTTGGTTCTTTAAGCTTTCTTTTTTAGTTTTATTAAACACTGCAGTAAAATTAATATTAGAAATGTATTTTGTGGTAGCAAAGAGGGAGGCCCTTCCCAGGGTCCAAAATAAAAGCATATTTTACAGGGTTACCATGTTTGGCAATGTGATTGTAATCAAGCCATCGCACACTTTCATTGTCAACAATCCCATGCCAGCAGCTATATATTGATCACATGGCAACGTCCCAAACAGGAAGACGTCAACATAGCGGTTTTCAGTTAGCTAGTTCATCAGCTTAGCAGTTAATTTCAGCTGCAGTATATCTAGAGACCGTTGCATATCTATACATCCCGATGTTGCGTCTCACAGTAGCTACAGATCTCTACATAAGGATATAGTGTTAAAAAGGGAGGATATGAAGAGTATTAAGGTCGGGGTTTAAGTCAGGACCTTCTAAATTGGAGACGAAGTGAATATGGGCTTACTTACTTACTAGCCAACGCCCGCACTTAGCAGATGAGCCATTTAGCAATGCGCTGACCAGTAGAGATGGACCCTCAAGGTACTAGATATACATTTACTAACTTACTTACTAGCCAATGCCCCCACTTAGCAGTTGGGCAATTTATCGACACACTGACCAGTAGAGATGGACTCCCAAGTACTAGATATACATTTACTAACTTACTTACTAGTCAACGCTCGAACTTAGCAGTTGAGCCATTTAGCGACACACTGACCAGTAGAGATGGACTCCCAAGGTACTAGATATACATTTACTAACTTACTTACTAGTCAACGCACGCACTTAGCAGTTGAGCCATTTAGCGACACACTGACCAGTAGAGATGGACTCCCAAGGTACTAGATATACATTTACTAACTTACTTACTAGCCAATGCCCCCACTTAGCAGTTGAGCCATTTATCAACACACTGACCAGTAGAGATGGACTCCCAAGGTACTAGATATACATTTACTAACTTACTTACTAGCCAATGCCCCCACTTAGCAGTTGGGCCATTTATCGACACACTGACCAGTAGAGATGGACTCCCAAGTACTAGATATACATTTACTAACTTACTTACTAGTCAACGCCCGCACTTAGCAGTTGAGCCATTTATCAACACACTGACCAGTAGAGATGGACTCCCAAGGTACTAGATATACATTTACTAACTTACTTACTAGTCAACGCCAGCACTTAGCAGTTGAGCCATTTATCGACACACTGACCAGAAGAGATGGACTCCCAAGTACTAGATATACATTTACTAACTTACTTACTAGTCAACGCCCGCACTTAGCAGTTGAGCCATTTATCGACACACTGACCAGTAGAGATGGACTCCCAAGTACTAGATATACATTTACTAACTTACTTACTAGTCAACGCCCGCACTTAGCAGTTGAGCCATTTATCGACACACTGACCAGTAGAGATGGACTCCCAAGTACTAGATATACATTTACTAACTTACTTACTAGTCAACGCCAGCACTTAGCAGTTGAGCCATTTATCGACACACTGACCAGTAGAGATGGACTCCCAAGTACTAGATATACATTTACTAACTTACTTACTAGTCAACGCCCGCATTTAGCAGTTGAGCCATTTATCAACACACTTACCAGTAGAGATGGACTCCCAAGTACTAGATATACATTTACTAACTTACTTACTAGTCAACGCCCGCACTTAGCAGTTGAGCCATTTATCAACACACTGGCCAGTAGAGATGGACTCCCAAGGTACTAGATATACATTTACTAACTTACTTACTAGTCAACGCCAGCACTTAGCAGTTGAGCCATTTATCGACACACTGACCAGTAGAGATGGACTCCCAAGTACTAGATATACATTTACTAACTTACTTACTAGTCAACGCCCGCACTTAGCAGTTGAGCCATTCATCGACACACTGACCAGTAGAGATGGACTCCCAAGTACTAGATATACATTTACTAACTTACTTACTAGTCAACGCCCGCACTGAGCAGTTGAGCCATTTATCGACACACTGACCAGTAGAGATGGACTCCCAAGTACTAGATATACATTTACTAACTTACTTACTAGTCAACGCCAGCACTTAGCAGTTGAGCCATTTATCGACACACTGACCAGTAGAGATGGACTCCCAAGTACTAGATATACATTTACTAACTTACTTACTAGTCAACGCCCGCACTTAGCAGTTGAGCCATTTATCAACACACTGACCAGTAGAGATGGACTCCCAAGGTACTAGATATACATTTACTAACTTACTTACTAGTCAACGCCAGCACTTAGCAGTTGAGCCATTTATCGACACACTGACCAGTAGAGATGGACTCCCAAGTACTAGATATACATTTACTAACTTACTTACTAGTCAACGCCCGCACTTAGCAGTTGAGCCATTTATCAACACACTGACCAGTAGAGATGGACTCCCAAGGTACTAGATATACATTTACTAACTTACTTACTAGTCAACGCCAGCACTTAGCAGTTGAGCCATTTATCGACACACTGACCAGTAGAGATGGACTCCCAAGTACTAGATATACATTTACTAACTTACTTACTAGTCAACGCCCGCACTTAGCAGTTGAGCCATTTAGCAATGCGCTGACCAGTAGAGATGGACCCTCAAGGTACTAGATATACATTTACTAACTTACTTACTAGCCAATGCCCCCACTTAGCAGTTGGGTCATTTATCGACACACTGACCAGTAGAGATGGACTCCCAAGTACTAGATATACATTTACTAACTTACTTACTAGTCAACGCCCGCACTTAGCAGTTGAGCCATTTATCAACACACTGACCAGTAGAGATGGACTCCCAAGGTACTAGATATACATTTACTAACTTACTTACTAGTCAACGCCAGCACTTAGCAGTTGAGCCATTTATCGACACACTGACCAGTAGAGATGGAATCCCAAGTACTAGATATACATTTACTAACTTACTTACTAGTCAACGCCCGCACTTAGCAGTTGAGCCATTTATCAACACACTGACCAGTAGAGATGGACTCCCAAGGTACTAGATATACATTTACTAACTTACTTACTAGTCAACGCCCGCACTTAGCAGTTGAGCCATTTATCAACACACTGACCAGTAGAGATGGACTCCCAAGGTACTAGATATACATTTACTAACTTACTTACTAGTCAACGCCAGCACTTAGCAGTTGAGCCATTTATCGACACACTGACCAGTAGAGATGGACTCCCAAGTACTAGATATACATTTACTAACTTACTTACTAGTCAACGCCAGCACTTAGCAGTTGAGCCATTTGACGCGCTGGCCAGTAGATAAGGCTTCCAAGATAGTGAACATACACTTACTAGCCAACGCCCGCACTTAGCAATTGAGCCATTTATCGACACACTGACCAGTAGAGATGGACTCCCAAGTACTAGATATACATTTACTAACTTACTTACTAGTCAACGCCCGCACTTAGCAGTTGAGCCATTTATCAACACACTGACCAGTAAAGATGGACTCCCAAGGTACTAGATATACATTTACTAACTTACTTACTAGTAAACGCCCGCACTTAGCAGTTGAGCCATTTATCAACACACTGACCAGTAAAGATGGACTCCCAAGGTACTAGATATACATTTACTATCTTACTTACTAGCCAAAGCCAGCACTTAGCAGATGAGCCATTTGACGCGCTGGCCAGTAGATAAGGCCTTCCAAGATAGTGAACATACACTTACTAGCCAACGCCCACACTTGGCAATTGAGCCATTTAGTGACACACTGACCAATAGAGATGGACTCCTAAGGTACTAGATATACATTTACTATCTTACTTACTAGCCAAAGCCAGCACTTAGCAGTTGAGCCATTTGACGCGCTGGCCAGTAGATAAGGCTTCCAAGATAGTGAACATACACTTACTAGCCAACGTCCGCACTTAGCAATTGAGCCATTTAGTGACGCGCTGACCAGTAGAGATGGGCATACAAGCACGCTTTCAGGAGGAGAATGTGAAACTTCCGAACTATATAAACCATACAAGAGTATCGATCGTATGGAGAGAGGCTGTCATTTTACCTGTGAGAAAATATAATGGGGCTCCGAGTATTGCTACAGAATGAAAAGTAAATAGAATTATTTCTATTTTCAAATGGATGTATAGGAAATTTTGCCCGATGGCCACTCGCTTTTTAATCCCATAGTAATTTATTGACATTTGCACAACGTTATACACACCCGGAAACGCCGTTAGTAACCCCTCTCCTACCCCTAATAAGTAAACAAAAGCACGTGGAGGTCGTAAATTTGACATTCCGGGTTAGGTCCACTTCAATTAAAAACGTCATAAGTACGTTGTAAATGCGGTGCCTAACGTTCGACGATTAAGTCGCCGTCAAAAGGGATGCGAGTGGGGGACAAGAGTTACGGGGCGCTCCTTGCGAATGGAGGGTTGCCGCAGACTAATTTACTGAACGGATTTCGTAATGCAGACTTTTTCTAACACATGCGGCGGATTTATTTTAAAGCTGACAAGGGTTGTTTTTAGCTTGGGATAATATTTGCTTGTTTCGGTTGTTAGAAACACTTGTGGTTTTGTTAAGAAAGGGTAGTTTTGCAGCCTGTTCTCGGCTAAGTGGTGTCATTAGGGTGGTTACGCCCTTACGCTAACACGTTTTAGGTGTTAACCATGTAACGGAAAACACAATAGAAAAATCGTCGACAAAATGAAAAATATAAAATTCAAAATTATTTTAATATGTAAATAAGGGTAGGTAATTTGCTTTACTAAAAATTTTGCTTTTTCAGATAGTGTATATTTTAGTTATATCATTATATTTTGTATTTTATTATATTGAAACGGTGTATTTTATTTTTGAAACAGATATAGGAACCCAACTTATTACTATATAAACCGTGGTAGAATCCCCTAATTACTTAGGACCAAAATATATTATCATCCTAAATTTAATATATTTTAGAGGCTCAAGTCTAGCACCCCATGGCGAAAATTGACAAGCCATTGCAAAATGTTTAGAGTTGGCTGATAAAGTTAACCAGAATTACATGAAACCAAAAATCGACAGTCGAGTTTACGTTAATAAGAAGTAAATCGATTTTATTCTTTTTTACCATTATTTAATTTAATATTACGTCAGATTTGTTTTCGAAAATTGTTTTACATATTCTCAGTGTGACTAGTTTAAGCAATATTTTTCATTTTATTTACAAAAAATACCGTCCTCATTACATGAGCGGCGTACACCAAGATAAAGATTTTGGTGGCAATACATACTTTGACTCTATATGGCTATGTTTTGCACGGAGGAAAAAACTTCTCATCCGTCATTGTTCATTACATTACGAGAGGCGTAACGGGACGATCTTCATATTTTATCTCCAATTAGGTGTTAACATATGATTTCATAAAACAGCTGATTTTATGTTATACGTTATGTTATATAAAAGCTGTTCTAACTCGTAGGCTATGTACTATATTTACTATACATTATTAAGTTGAAATGTTATATTATTTAATGAATATATTAATTAATTTACACTTCCATAAATCTTACTATAGTTAATTCAATGTAAACAAATGAGCATTATGATTCCAATTTTTGAAATGGAAGCTTTCTTATAGAGTCTGTAAGAAATCCTAAATCTGACACTTTTAGGAACATTCGTAAATAAAGTTTTTAATAACTAAATTCAAATCTAAAAAAGATTTCCCCTTAAATATATTTTTCTAATATCAAGTGGATTAAGTAGGTTTTATTAAAACCTCTATTAACTACACGATACAGATGAAATATTCACTCCTGTGAGGGAGCACTACCGGCTGCCACTTTTTAATTTATTTTCAATCTTGTTATTTCTAAACATTTTCCTCTTAAAATATGTCTCATATAATATACGTACTACGCCACCTAAAACTCGAAAGTGTATTACTTAAGTCTGCTGTTTTAAAGTCACATTTTGTATGACGTAAAAAATGTTATCACTCAGTTTGTCTCTAGTGTAAGATATGGATTCTCACCTTAGAAGTGCAACACCTGTTTCCTCTGTTGCATTTGTCGTAATGTTCTGCTTACAGGGGTTCACAACTTTATCTCCTTTATTAACTCTGGTAATTTAGTAACCTCCCCATCTCAGTTACCCTTCAATATTCTTCATACCCTCCATTATACAGACCTAGTAACACTGACTTGACGTATCACAGCTGATAGGGTCTATATTAAAATCTTTATTCAGTACATCACGTCTTAGAGTGTGTCGCGCCAGTGCTCCCTGTGACGCAACCAGCGACATTTGCGCCACCTTAGCTGTCGAAGGATGGAACAACAGACTGTATACAGTTCTAGTAAAACTAAATTGACGTATGCCAGCTAATACGGTCTTTCTTAAAATCTTTCTTCTGTACATCACATCTTACAATGTGTCGCGTCAGTGCTCCCTGTGACGCAACCAGCGACATTTGCGCCACCTTAATGCTGACGAAGGATGGAACAACAGACTGAACAACACCTTCGGAGACCTAATCCTAGAACCAAAAAATTGGTAAGTACTTTCAAAACTTGAGGGAAAATGTAGCCTGCGCATACATGAAGATACAATTAAACCTTGAAGGAAAGAGGAGTAAATGCACATATATGAAACTGGCAGGGAGAATTAATAAAACTATTAAGAAGTACGAAGAAACTGGTGACAGTTTCCCAGTAGACTCTGATCTACTTACAAAAAAAGACTACGTTCAAAGTGAAGAACGGCAAAAGTTATGATATCATTTGTAAATAGTACCAAGTTCATCGCAAAACAAAACAAAAATTAATAACATAAAATTAAAACAACAAAAATACATGATATACTAAGATTTAAAAAAAGTAAAAAATATAGAAAATTTACACTTTTAGCTTATTTTAAACACGCCTAAATGACAGAAAACTATGTTTCCAAAATGATGGAAAAATTAGTTTTCTGTGCCTTAGCCAGTCCAAAGCCTGGGTAAAGTGTGATGGGAATCACAGAGGCTATAATCGTTCTTAATAGAGGAAATAATCTGGGACTCAGATTATAGCAGTATATTTGGGGTAGCTTGGGCACAACTGTCGCACATTTCACCGGTGACACGAAATTGCGTACAGAGAAATATGCGTACAGTGAAATATGCGTATATAAGGAAACAATAGCAATTGACGAGGTAAATTTTAAATTTGACAAGCGAAAAAAGCGTACATGCCAGACTTCAGTTGCCAACCCAGGTCATATATAACTAAATATTTGGTAATATCTCTCAGGGTTTTCGATTATCCTAGTCAAAATGGGTCAAAAACTGGTTTCCACTTTGCTTTTAACTGTCGAGGTGATAAGTTCAATTTAATCGAAAGAGACTTATCAAAAGAGGTTGAAACTTCGTATCCTATGCACATGAGACTGGAGTTACACTTAGAAGGAAAGAGAAGAAAAACAAAGTAGGCCCTATATAAAATCAGACAAACAAATTGACATAAAAAAACAGTACAAAACAACCTAGAAACTGGAGACTAATGTCTTGTTTAAGATCTGTTTCCTACATTTAAAAAATGGATTAGATTAGATCTAAGAAATCAGATGGTAAGATCAAATAAATTGGTCAAGTTGTAATATAGACAAAAATTTTAAAAGTTCTGGAAATTGAAAGAAAAATTAAAAATATAAAACAATACAAATTACCGAGGCTTCAAGCTGATTTTAAACACACCAAAACTCTATAATTTTGCCAGTCCATGGCCTTGAAAGTGTGATGGAAATGCAGCCTCCAGAAACTAAGGGACATCTATGATTATCTCAGAGATAAACTCATTTATGTAGCGCAATGATTTTAAAAGGTCGCCTAAACGTTGTGCAAATTTTTCGCTTGTCACAATGTTCTGACGTCATATCTTACCCTCGTCATCTGTCAAAACTTGATCCTGTACGCATCTTTCCCAATATTTCTGTTGTAAGCATATATTGTTGTACTCATATTTCTCAATATTTCTGTTGTAAGCATATTTTGTTGTAATCATCTTTCCCAATTTTTCTGTTGTAAGCATATTTTGTTGTACTCATGTTTCTCAATATTTCTATTGTAAGCATATTTTGTTGTCATCATCTTTCCCAATATTTCTGTTGTAAGCATATTTTGTTGTACTCATGTTTCCCAATATTTCTGTTGTAAGCATATTTTGTTGTACTCATCTTTCTCAATATTTCTATTGTAAGCATATTTTGTTGTAATCATCTTTCCCAATATTTCTGTTGTAAGCATATTTTGTTGTACTCATCTTTCTCAATATTTCTATTGTAAGCATATTTTGTTGTAATCATCTTTCCCAATATTTCTGTTGTAAGCATATTTTGTTTTACTCATGTTTCCCAATATTTCTGTTGTAAGCATATTTTGTTGTACTCATCCCAATATTTCTATTGTAAACATATTTTGTTGTACTCATCTTTCCCAATATTTCTGTTGTAAGCATATTTTGTTGTACGCAACTTTCCCAATATTTCTATTGTAAGCAAATTTTGTTGTATGCATTTTTCCCAATATTTCTATTGTAAGCATATTTTGTTGTACGCATCTTTCTCAATATTTCTGTTGTAAGCACATTTTGTTGTACGCAACTTTCCCAATATTTCTATTGTAAGCAAATTTTGTTGTATGCATTTTTCCCAATATTTCTATTGTAAGCATATTTTGTTGTACGCATCTTTCTCAATATTTCTGTTGTAAGCATATTTTGTTGTACGCAACTTTCCCAATATTTCTATTGTAAGCAAATTTTGTTGTATGCATTTTTCCCAATATTTCTATTGTAAGCATATTTTGTTGTACTCATGTTTCCCAATATTTCTGTTGCAAGCATATTTTGTTGTACTCATCCCAATATTTCTATTGTAAACATATTTTGTTGTACTCATCTTTCCCAATATTTCAGTTGTAAGCATATTTTGTTGTACGAAACTTTCCCAATATTTCTATTGTAAGCAAATTTTGTTGTATGCATTTTTCCCAATATTTCTATTGTAAGCATATTTTGTTGTACGCATCTTTCTCAATATTTCTGTTGTAAGCATATTTTGTTTTACGCAACTTTCCCAATATTTCTATTGTAAGCAAATTTTGTTGTATGCATTTTTCCCAATATTTCTATTGTAAGCATATTTTGTTGTACGCAACTTTTCCAATATTTCTGTTGTAAGCATATTTTGTTGTACACATCTTTCATTCATTTCACCATGGGCGCAAGTACAACTGGGTGCATCTGTCGCGTATTCTCTTATACAGCTTTCCTAATATCATCGTTTACCGTTTTTTTAATAACTCCTTCTAACAACTACATTCTTGAAATGAAATATTCACTTCTTTTGTTTAGACCTTCTAGGTAACTATTTAGCATAATATATGGATAGTTTTACATGTTTGGAGTAAACAACGTAGGGAAATGAATATAAATACTCATATTAAAAACGTTTGCCTTCTAACATAGCGAAATATTGAAATGCCTCCAAGATGTAAGGACTTCCTTGCATATGGAATGCGTGAATTGCAAACATACACCCCTCTAGTGACGGTAGCGGAATGCCTAATCCCTTGCATTGCGGCAGGTTGTTCGGACAAGTCTTCCCCGTCCGACAATATTATTTGCTATCCAGATTCTTTCTCTGCGGTAAAATATTCCGCTGTTCCGGAATTTATATTCCTCGTGGAGTCCCAAACATTCAGGCTCCATTAAGGATTGTGCAATTCCTTCAAGTGTTCTCCCTCCAATTTCATATCTATATATACAGTCTACAGCTAACACTCTATAGTGATTGATTAAATATGTAATATTACATTTTGATTGATTACATATATATATTTAATAAATTAAAAATATTTAAAAACAAGAATACTTTTAATGAATATATTTATTCAAAGCTTTTCGCCGATAAAATAGTACCAGCATCTTAAGGAAAATAATTACCTAATCTGATTAGATAATTATTTTCCTGAAGATGCTGGCACTATTTTATCGGCGAAAAGCTTTGAATAAATATATTCATTAAAAGTATTCTTGTTTTTGATATATTTTTAATTTATTAACTATATTACAAGAAAACATATTATTATATTTAATATAATATATATATATATATATATATATATATATATATATATATATAAACAAAAGTTTTTTAGATCATTACATCTTCCAGAAAAAACTATTCTAACATTACAAACACAGGTAACCTATATTTAACAACATATATTTTTAAGTAGGTTATTATAAAAGCCTAATATTTTGTGCTTGTGTTAATATAATATCTCGTATAACGGAGGCACACACACACACACACACACACACACACACACACACACCAACAAACGCACGCACGCTTATTCTCACACGCTCACACCTACAGAAATATATAATATAGGGCGGTATATTGAGAGATTACTGGAGTATATATATATATATATATATATATATATATATATATATATATATATATATATAAATATAGTCTATATATATATATATAGAGAGAGAGAGATCAAATTTAATTATTAGGGATGTATATTACCTAAGGAAGGTAGCCCACTTCTGAAAACGAATTAAAAAATAGTTTGGGACAAACACAGATAAGTATCGGGTCGGGTTATAGTTTCAGATTTACAGAATGGATTAATAAGGAGAGCCAATACGAAGAAAATCAAGAACGTTGCTATAGAGGCAGAAAAAAGTGTGCAAGAAGATTTGAAGAGTGGTTAGATAAGAAACATTTTAGGGTAAGTATATGACCGAAGGTTCTGTGGTCCTAATAAGACTCTCAGCTGTTTAGTTATCCCATACATAATCTGCTGTTAAAAAAAGCCCAAATTAATTTAACTGAATAAAACCAATAGGGACAGCTTCTGCCCGATGGAGGCTACATTGATTATGCAATGCACGTCTCTCCCAGCCTCGGGCTATATTCATGTTATTATAATAATTCTCCCTATAATTGATCCTACCCCTCCACGTTCAATTATACTAATTATATATAAGAGTATAGTTCGGTTATTGAGCTCTATTGTATTAGCCTTATATTGTATTAGACGTAATAGGTAAATGGTTCGAGTGAAAAGTATATACTTCCTAAACCAATATCTGTGAATAATAATTTATAATTCTCTCTAAATTGAAAAGATGAAATAATAAAATACATACCTTCATAAATTAACAAAAATATATTTCAACCACTATTAGGGCTGATAGATCTAGGTAAGGGCGGATTATTTTCAAAATTCTGAAGAAAAGCTACTACGGAAATATAAGATTTGTGTAGAAATAAGTCTTGAAAAGAAAGTTAAAAAATCAACTAGATTCAGTCAGTTCAAAAACGCCCTAATGGAAACTGTTACTCCGCGTTATTAGTTTTAGGTTTTCACGAGAAATAAATATACCGCTGGAATTCGAATCCAATTTTTACAATGAATTAAATTAAAATGATATTTTGACAGTTACTGATAAACGAATAGCATTTTAATCTCAAATAGAGCTGTGGGAGTTTAGCCTAAAATCATTGAGTAAGTTAAAGCCGCGGAATGAAAATTTCAGTGTGTGTTACACTTAAAGTTTGGAAACATAATTTCACTTTCTACTGCGATAAAATAAGACCGTTCTTACAAGACTTAAATTCACGAAAATGTCTAAAATTTCTAAATTTTTTACGGTTTTTGGGCGTAACAAAAATGTTTACTGTATTAAATAACGTTTTTTTCTCTGCAATGAATAAGTTATAATTCCTAAATTATAATGTAGTCTATAATTATATCAAAATGAGTCGCACGACCTGTTTTCTCGAAATCAGCATATATTGCTATTCTCTACATTTATTGTGTTTTGATACACATTTATTTTATTACCTATAGCAGCATATGATTGTTTGTTGTTGTTTATGAGAAAAACCTCTGTGCCTAAAAATAAGCAATTCACTGTACTAAACGAATGGTTTTGGTTTCATATGGAAACATGTATAGAGTATCATTACATGCAATAAATTAATACAAATTTGATTTGTTTAATGGTTGCCGTTTGTTATTATAGTTGTAACGAAACGGAGGCAAAGGGATTCCTAGAACCTTAACTGTGCAACCTGAACAATAAACCGTTTAGCAGGTAAACATAAGTTAAAGGATGCATAAGGGATGTCGACACTTTAGATAAAACTCCTAAAGGAAGAAAAAATAAAAAAAAAGGTGCATTGAGTGGGAGTGGCAGACAGAAGTGAATATTTCATTTGGAGAATTCAGTAAATAGAGGTTTTCATAGAATCTAGTTAAAGTAGTTAATAATAAATTAAATAATTTAATAAAAAAAACAGTATAAAATGTTAAAAAATATTTGGTAACACATTTTATTCAACGAACGTAATTGAAATTGGTTCCTTGTAAGTGTCAGACGCGCCTAAGGAAGTTTTTATTTAAAGAATTGAAAATGAGATAAAACTTAAATATCATTTTTTGAAACTATTGTAGCAAGATTTATGGAGATAATATATTTCTATATATTTGAGTACAGTTTTCTGCCACTCCTAACTTTACAATATTCTCATCTGTTGACGCGTTTCGGAGTAACTCCATTTTCAAAACTTAATTCGTATGCGTAAACTCAAGAGTACGATTTAAGTTTTGAAAGTGGAGTTACTTCGAAACGTGCCAACGCAGGAGAGTATTTTAACGTTATTAATGGCAGAAAATTGTACTCAGATTTATAGAAATATTTGAAACAGAAATGAAGATGAGTATATTAATAATTTCAATTAATATATATTAGGTAACTGGAAAAACATTACAACAATAATAACATTTTAACTTGTAAATATGCAATAAATATAGTAAAACTAGCTGTACCGCGCGACTTCGCAGAGGCGAATTCTGATTATATGGATGAGAAATGAGAAAAACACAGAAAGTACATACATTTCCTACACGTCGAACTTTACAATACTTTGTAAGCTAGGGGAATATAGAGCGAGGGCTGTATATTTTTTTTGATCTTCTGATATTTTGGTTTCCAGAATCAATATCTTAAGAAATACTTTCCCAGTTCCACCTGGCACATCCAAGATGTCCCCACCCTCTCCATCATTTATCATTTGCATTATGCTGCCATAAAAGCCCTTAAGTCCACGTGTTAATTTGAGAATGACTGAATTCCACCGGTGTTTTAACTCATTCAAGATGTAAAATCTACATCGAATGAAGCAGTCGCAGCTCTCAGTTGGTTCCTGGAACTGCAAAATATCCTCTACTTTCGATTTGGTGAAGAGCGCATCTCGATCACGACATAATCAAGTACCTCATTTAAGAGAAATATTTAATTCAGATGTATAATAATTTGAATAGGAGCCACGGAAATAATTTTGTTTTTGTTAATAATCAATGTAAATCGGAACAGATAAGGTTTCACATTTGACTGAGGTTGTCGTTGGCTGCTATGACGAGTGTTCCCCTCGATAGCTGCTGATAGTGGGTTTACTGTAGCCTACACCGGAAACTGTTGAAGAAGCATTTTCTCGCGTTCTTGGAAAAGTACTGACATGAATAGTGGATAAAAACAATCTTTGAAGCGGATTGTTTGTCGTTTCAAAATTTTATTTCAATCACTGCAGAAAGTTTTGAGTTTTTCAAGCACACACAAACCAACATTACATTTTTAATATAAAGATAATCTACCTGAAACAGATGTTCTACAACATACGCTGTAACATAAAATCAGCTGTTGTATAAAATCATATGTTATTATTTAATTAAAAGTAAAATAGTTTTATGGAGTACATTTCTATAGAAGCAGCTATCTTGAAGACGTTGTTACAGTATAATGTTTCTGTACAGACACGCCAAAAAAGTATTCTCATCAAAAAGGCTTTGTGTGAAAACAAATACAAATACAAATTCAGCTGATCAGGGAATTGACCGTTAGTATTATGCACTTTAGAACCTTAGAGTGCGACGCCATCTTTTAATGGTTTTCTCAATAAAAATTGTGAATGTTGGTACTATAACAGTATCCATTACAAACATTGCTAGTGATATGCAATCACGGTAAGAGCCATTGCTGATGATGACCGTTTAGGCGTCGTGTCGGTAACGTTAAACAAATGGAACTCTTTAACGCGTCACGACAACGTTACGTCGTCACGCAATAAACATCTTGTACTCAACTCAATCACCGTATTACCCTAAACTTGTTAATCAACACAACGAGGTGTATGCGATCAGGCAGTTTGAATGTTGGCAAATTGAAAATTGAGTTGCCAAGTAACCAGAGGGGAAGGAGGTGTTGTAATTATTGGTAAGTTGGCAGAAAGAGGGCTGGGGGTTGGGGGATGGGTCTTTATATCTTACGAGGGGATTTCCTAGTAATAACATAACAGAGTTCCAAGTTCGACTGAAGTGGGGTTATTAAGACTGAAAACTTGAAAGCTTGCATCGACGGCTTGACTTTGCAGACGCTGTCTATTCTCTCTTTATCCGATGATGAACAAAGTTTAGACGCTAGCTCAATCTGTTGCGTCTTGCAAGTACTAACAGCGAATAATTTGTTAAAGAGAAAATAATTTAACTGCACTGGTATAGAAATATTTGAAATGAAGAATTGACTTCATGCACTTGTATCTAAGAACGAAGGAAAATAACAAAGTCGTATTCTATTCAACTAAATGAGAAGTAAAAGAAATAACGGCACAAGTGGAGAGAGTGGCGGCTGAGTGGTCTAGTGGGTTATTAAAGGCTCTGGGTTCGATCCCCAGTAGCGCAGAAAAATTCACATGTGCTTTACCATCACCCAGTTGAATCAGCCTGTAAATACGGGAGCATTTATCAATCAAAGAAAGGAGTGTAGAGATACAATGGGGGTAGGTTCTACAATACTTTTACCTGCTTGAATACAGTATTACTCAAAAAAAAAAGCTACACCCTGTCTTTTTAAGGGTATATAAGAGTCATTATTACTTATTACACTTTGGTTTGGACAAACAGGCAGATATTTCGCCGAAACATATAAAGAACGCAAAAGCGCACTGCACACTACTATTGAAACACCTTCGCAAATCACCTCATTGACACTAAAGACTCATGCAAAAGTATGAAAAATAACATGAACATCCTCCACACATGCAACAAAGGCCTTACATTAAACACACAAGAATAGTATGAAATATATACACATAGCAACACACATAATAATAACATCTTAAATGAACAAACACGGCACAGATCACATACTCTTCGATCACATCACTTCTAACTTTCAAAAAAATGGCACCGATGAAGCACAACTGCAGCATTCCTAGCGAGGCTGAAGAAGTCGTAAGACGAAAATGTTCCCTCCAAGTGTAAGTTGACCATTTAACAACTTTTAGTTAACAAAATGTCTGGTCGCAAGTAATACCAAAAGTGTAATAAATAATTTACAACTCGCTCGTAATGAACAGCAACAAGATTTCGAGCAGCTATTATTTAACATCCTGAATAACTTGTAGTAGATGTAGGCTATATTTTGAAACACATGTATTTCTCTAGTCACTTTTTTTCAGTCACGGGTGGAAATAAATGGGAGGACGAAAATTAGTAATGGTCACAATGGTTTTCTTCAACCCCGTATGGATCAAGTATGACAAATCTACCTTGTCTCTCCTAAGCCACCCTAAAAGTATAGTCTATAATTCAGTCGAGAAATACAAGAAAGACAACATGTTATTACATATGGAAAGGCTGGTGAAAATTTGAAGAAAACCGACAGCGGCAAGTTGAGA
Source organism: Prosapia bicincta (assembly GCA_036971475.1). Lineage (NCBI taxonomy): Eukaryota > Metazoa > Arthropoda > Insecta > Hemiptera > Cercopidae > Prosapia > Prosapia bicincta. The sequence goes on from JBAIZL010000002.1 coordinate 384,305,144, forward strand.
TTGATAACATTTGAGCGGGTTAGATCCTATGAGGGATGTGCTTGGGGCTTTGTGCTGTAATACGCCGTCAGTTTTACTATAACTACATGATGGGGGTTATGAAGAAGAATGTAGTCCAACTAAGATGGGGAGGTTACTAATTAACCAGAGTTATTCAAGCAGATAATCTGGTTAGCCCCAGTAGAACATTAAGATAAAGGCAACAGAGAAAATAGGTGTTGCACGTACGAAGGTGGGGATAGCTATCATCTTACAATACTGACAAAATAGGTGATAACGTTTCTCCCACCTTAGAAAGTTTGATTTAAAAAACCCAAAGTTAATTAATACACTTTTAAAAACGGGTATTTAGGTGGCGTACCTTGTGAACGTACATTATTGGAGACATATTTTAGGAGGAAAGTGTTTAGAAACAATAAGATTGAAAATAAAATTAATTGCAATGTGGGATTCAGAGGGGCTGGACGACAAATGAGATTACTTCACTTAAAGAATGTACCTAATCGAGGTTATTAGAAAGCTATTATTCAAGGTAATAATATAAGAATATAGCGAAGAGACAACCTGTACCAGATGTTGACATATTTAGTTAGCTAATTTAATTGAAATATGTCCGTAAATATCAAACGTTCCTAAAAGGTTTTCATTTAAAGAATTGGACTAAAATATAATGCGCATTATAAAGGTAAAAGTCAAAATAGTGAAAGCAAAATCTAACAAAAAAGTGAAAGCAAAATCTAACAAAGTGGTGAAAGCAAAATCTCACCGAAATATTAGTTTTTAATAAACAAATACACAACAAACAGTGCTCGGCTACTGTTAACATAATAAAGTATGCTATATATGTACATATTAAATATGTTAGTAGTAGCCAAGCACTGAGAAAGAACACATCGTCACCGAAACTAGTTTGTTGTGTGTTTGTTTATTAAAAATTAATCTTTTGAGAGATTTTGAGTTCACTATTTCACTTTAACCTTTGTGAATAGTTCTCACAAGCTAACATCTCTAATTAACTAAATATGTTACTCTTTGTTTTTATATTCAGTTCTTCGTACTAATATTTTTGAAATATAAATTAATAATCTGAAAAAATGATAAAAATATATAATGATAACATTTTAACCTAATAATATACAATAAATGTAACGTAGCCTACGTGTTAAATTAGCTCTTCTATAACACAAGGTATACTTTAAAGTCAGCTTTTCTACAACATAACCTATAACATAAAGTTAGCTGTTCTACAACATAACCTGTAATATAAAGTCAGCTGTTCTACAACATAACTTATAATATAGTCGTCTGTTCTACAGCATAACCTATAACTTAAAGTCAGCTGTTCTACAGCATAATCTATAACATAAAGTCAGCTTTTCTACAGCATAACCTATAACATTAAGTCAGCTTTTCTACAGCATAACCTATAACATTAAGTCAGCTGTTCTACAACATAACCTATAACTTAAAGTCAGCTTTTCTAAAACATAACCTATAACATAAAGTCAGCTGTTGTACAACATTACCTATAACATAAAGCACGCTGTTCTACATCATAAAGTTAGCTGTTCTACAACATAACCTATAACATAAAGTCAGCTCTTCTACAACACAAGGTATACTTTAAAGTCAGCTGTTCTACAGCATAACCTATAACATAAAGTCAGCTGTTCTACAACATAACCTATAACATAAAATCAACTTTTCTACAACATAACCTATAACATAAAGTCAGCTGTTCTACAGAAAAACCTATAACATAAAATCACCTGTTCTACAACATAACCTATAACATAAAGTCAGTTTTTCTTCAACATAACCTATAACATAAAGCACGCTTTTCTACAACATAAAGTCAGCTGTTCTACAACATAACCTATAACATAAAGGCTGCTGTTCTACGGCATAACCTATAACATAAAATCAGCTGCTGTATGATATCATATGTTATCACTAAAATTAAGCTAAAATACTCCTAGTTGTATACAGAGTATATAGCCTGCAACTAAATAGATGTGTTAGAGCGTGACGCCAACTCTAAGGTTCTTCTTCCTACAAAGACTCTCTTCAGGCTCTCAAAAAAAACTATTCACTTCAAAAGTATTAGTTAGTGAAGAAAGGTTAGGGACAAATTTTCACGCATAAGGAAAATTGCAAAGGATCGTCGCCAAGGCCGTGGATATAAAGAAAATTGGAAAGTAGAACTCGGTTCACTTAGGCTAAGTTTTCCTATTTCGGACAATGAACTTATTGGGGTTACATTTAGTATAAAGGTATGGTCAGGAATATAGGAGTATATAGTGTTATAATTTGATCGCGCAGAGTATATATATAACAAATCTATTACATCTGTCGCCGGTTCTCTGACCCAATTTCCAATTTCTTCTGTCATACTTTAAATAAATAATGCCACTTAGAGGTTTCGTGCAGTCATTGCTTCGTCGATTCCATCACGCCAACGTCTTGATTCCTTCTTTCTTTCCTCAGGAGGAATCCACTCTAGTACCTTACGGGGCCACCTGTCTCCTGCCATCCTCTGACCAAACTATGGCAATTGCATTCTTTCTATTTCTTCCCGTATATTTTTATTCACTTCTATTTCGTTACAAATTTGTTCATTTCTTTCCCTTTCAAGTCTCGATTTACGTCGAGATATTCGTAAATAGTCCATGTCCATCGCCATAAGTTTGTTATTATTTCCTGTGGTAACGTCCCATACCTCTGAGCGTTTGGTGTAACGCTCTGAGAAATACGTTTATAAATGTGTTTCTGCGTTTCTCTCTCTGCCTTTTGCCAGAGAAGAGTATTTAAGGCTCGTGTCACTCCTCTGCCTTTCAAGAATCTTGCACGCAAAGTACTACTATTCAAGTTTTGAAAATGAAGAGATTCCGAAACGCCTCAACAATGCAAAATATTGTAATGTTAGGAAAGGTAGATGAATGTACTCGAATATATAAAGAAGTGTCGATGTATATATTAAGAATTTCAAATGAAATATTCAAATAATTAGCGTGTTATTCCATTTATTTAATTTGTAAATATCTTTATACATATTTGTACAAAATGGTAGTTGAAGTCCCCTTTTCACTGCAAAAATGTTCTGCTCTAAGGAGACGGAATAAAAATTACGGTCACAATGCTTTACGACTCTGTCTTTGGTACTTATTTTTTACAATAGAAAATTATTTCATTTAGCTAAGCAGATTTCTTGAAAAATTTTTAAAAAAGTAATTTTCAGAAAAATCAAACAATATAAATGAAATAAACGACTTTCACACTACAGCCGTATATTTCGCAGTAAGACCCAACCCGGCAACAGGATTTCAGTTTCCACCCCATTGCAATAATCGTACGCCATTGTCGTTGTCAGTTTCCTCTGCTTTCTTGACAAATTTAATTGAATCTAAATTTATAAATCAATTACAAGGGGCGAATTTTGCGTAGAACCCAGAAATTAATCTCTCTTCTTAACGCATCAACGGTTTCATGATTTAATGAACTTCTGAAATTACAAGTTTTAAGACTTGGAAAAGAATTATTTATTGCTGAAAACTTTCTCCAGTGTTCTGGTTTTATGATTTCATCCCTTTATTTTACTGTGCAGCGTCATATCAGTTCTGCTGTTGGAGGCTGTAATTTACTCCGGGAAGCCTAAAGGTTGAACCCATTTTAGAGCTTTTTAAAGCCAAGCATTTTTGAGCCAGCTATAGAGGTATGATATATATTTATTTTATTACATTGAGAACTCTCTCTTAGTTAGTTTTCCACAATCTCAAAAGTCTCATTACACAATAATTTATTATTACATACAGAATAGTTTTGTCGAAGATATCCCCTTCTTCAGTGATTAGTTAATACTTACTGATGAATTTATAACTGATAATTGAGTTAGTATTAGCCAATCACTGTAGAAGGCGACATCGTTATTGAAAGTAGCCTGTATTAAAACTAATTTTAAAATTATTTATAATAAAAATTATATTTTATTATAATTAGCCTAGAAAAACCTCCTAAGCCTCAAACATTTTTATTTATGTCCTGATGTACATTTCGATCCCAAAGGAAACATCTTCAGAAGAAATTACTACAATACTAACTCCTGAAAATGTATGTCATCTAATAATAATTTAAATCGTAAATTAAATATTTGGAACCTATTATGCTCTTTTTACCCAGAAGCCATAGCGATATTAATTTGGTGAAGTTGTGGTATAATTTTTAATTTTAAATAAATAAAATCTCAAAACCACAAAACACTTTTTAAATATGTCCTGATGGACAATTCAGAAAATACTACAAGACTAACTCCAAGAGCAATACTTTTGTAGAAATCTCCTCTGAAGATGATACCTTTGCAATTGAATTGTACATCAGGATATAAAGATAACTTTTTTGTGGTCCAGAGGTTTTATTTATTTATAACTAATGTATGTCATTATCTAACATTACTAACAAACTTCCAGCTTGTATTTTGTTCAATGAATGTTTTGGGTTTGGTTTCTGTGTTACTGTACATTTAATGTTACGTACTCGCTCTATGGCAGGGGTTCCCTAACATTTTGGGTCCACGCCCCTTCCTCTTGAGATGAAATACTCCCACACCCCTCCACTTTACACTATAAATAAGCGGTATGGGCATATAAAAAAGAAACAAATATATATACGACAATTTATTTATTATGCATACTATCACAAGAAATATGATATAGGATTTCAAGTTTTAATATACAAGGTAAATTTTGTCTAAGAGAAAAATCTGTTAGGAGATCCTTGAGCTCGCATTTTGTACACTAGCATGCCTACTTGTGGTTGTATTTTAGTAAGGGCTCAACACAAGTCATTAGCAACATCAAATTTGTTCCTCCTATATTAAATATATTTAATTTATTTTATTATTTTCCAACTGCTCTCGCGCCCCCTGACATGACTTCACGCGCCTTAAGGGGGGCGAACCACCCTGTTTGGGAATCTATGTTCTATGTGTTTATGAAGGTATATATAATATTGTTTTAATAATGAGAGGTTTAGTGTGTAGAGTGTGAATAATAACTTTAAGGTCCTGTCATTTATTTGTACACAATCCTTAAGACTGTGGAAAATGTACCGAAACAAAATGTCTAATATGAAAAAGGGGGGGGGAGAGAGAACGACTTTAAAACGTTTAATGATAGTCGGTTAGAACGGTTTATATTATAATAATATATATTGTAAATTAAAATTGTAATTATAATTAATTTAACTAACTATTTGCAGTGAGCATTAACAATGTAACTAATTAGGGACCATCCCATTAAGCGTTTGGAAATGATTGGAAATTCTCTCACACGCTTCCAATAATATAAAACATCTGTTGTGATAATATAATAATTGATAATATAGGCGGCGGGAACAGAAGGACATAAATCGACCGAACATTGGCCTTTATCTGATGTCAGGAGAAAGTTATGGCGCGGGGGTGTAATGAGAGTCATATCCCTTATCTCGTCCAAGTCCCCAAACTTGTAAACAATGCAGCTTGTCCCAACTTTGCCCCATCCTTTTGTCTTAATGTTGCTTTACATTTTCATATAAATTCTTTGGAATTTTAAGTGAAATTGTAAAATTGTATCACGCGCAGCCAAAGTATTTCATTGCCATTGTCGTAAAATTAGATAATTTACGAGATTTAAATTTCTTGAAGATTTATAGAGATATCCCCTACTTGACTAGAATAACGCTAATTTTTAAATATGTGAATTGTTTGAAGAGCAGTTAGAGGTTACTTGGTGGTTATTGATAATATTTGGAAGATTAAATAAAGTCTGATGTTTAACGTGTTTAATGTTTTTTTCTTATTTTTCATTTTTAACCAATTCCTTACTTCCTTTTTTATTATTGCTATTCTTTCGTCTACACGCTCCTTCTATCTTCTTTGGTATATTTTAAAATTCTGGGTTTTGATATTGAAATATCGTGTTCCGCAACATAGTCGTGTGTTTGTGTTATTATTTATGGTAACTATTGTTAAAATTTACATTTTAACTAAATTTCTTATTATTACAGCTGATTTTAGTTTTAATTTTGGTTAAGGTGGTTTCTATTTGGACACAAGAAATTTGTTCTTTTCTTGCATCCACTGTGTACTGCAAATACAAACAGTTTTTTTATATATAATTATTTCTTGCTTATTATCCTCAAGATCGATATTGGTGAAACAAGTTTACCTGGCGATGGAGAAATACTTGTAAGCGGAAAAAAATGTTAAAAAAACCTGTCAGTCAAAAATTGAAAATTTTTAAAAAGAAAAAAATGTCAATAAACTGAACTCAAACGATTATCAATGCCTAGTTTATTTTAATATTATACAAGCAACATTTCAGTCACATTTTAGGTGGCCCATATCAAGCTTTAAAATCTACAAACATGAAACAATAACCGTTATAATTCATATACATCTTTTGAGAAATATATTTCTAGGTATTGGAAAGATAATGCAGTGAAAAGGCGCACTAGACTTCGAATATGAGGATTCTCAGTTCGAATCTGGCTGGACAACACAAATTTTATTATTTAATTATTGAATAAATTTTTGAAAAAAACTCTATTAACATCAATTGTCATCCACTATGGGTTTAAAAAATGTATGTGGACTTGATTGGGTGAATAAAAAACCTATTTTATTAACGATTGAAAATTTGTACAGGATATATATATATATCAGGAGAGTGTGGGCTAGTAGAAGGTTTACAAAGGGATTATTACATGATATTTATAAACAGACTTGAATGTTAAGCAAAGGAAAGTGCGGCTTTATGCAAGTGTAACATACTGCCATATGTTCGAGAGGTTTTTAGTGCTCGAACCTTTAGTTTCATAGACAAATGCTCCACCTACTTAACACGCCATATTAATATAAATATGAGCACATCTTTTTGTTTAAGGGATTATTACACGATATTTATAAACCGACTTGTATATTAAGCAAAGAAAAGTGCGGCTTTATGCAAGTGTAACACACTGTTATATGCTCGAGGGGTTTTTAGCGCTCGAATCTTTAGTTTCATAGACAAATGCTCCACCTACTTAACACGCCATATTATTATAAATATTAATTAATTACTAACACAAACAATAATAAACAAAAACATTTAATTGACGAACTAACTTCAGAGCACAACTCATTGTTTATACTTTTGTTATGCTCCATTACAATAGCATACACTGCAGGGCACATTTAATAAGGGAATTATTCCTGTTATAACTGATACGTAAGTAATCAGTTTGTGTAACAGTTCAGTGAATTTATGTTCCAGCCAGAGCGTTATACAAATTAGTTCCCAGCTCGCTAACTTCTCTATTTAAATAAGATTGCAATATCTAAGTCTGAAGACCAGAAGTTTTCTCATTATGTATTCAACAACACCCTTCAGCTGGCGAAGTTCTTCTCTTTCACGCAAATATAGACAAACATGTTTCCCTGCAAAATGTTTGCTTCTGTTACACGGTGATTGTGGGCCAACTTACAATTATTTCTTTGATTTTCGTGTTGTCATAAATTGTCTACTGCGTCTTTTAAAATTACTTTTTAAAACACCTCATGTCCCGTGTACGAAATGCAAAAGGTTTTATTGGAATAGTATTTGCTTCAAATTTACTATTAGTACTTATTTACTATAACATTAAATACTATAATGTACTTCACATACTATACTATATGCAATATTATACATTGTAACATGCGGTAAGACCGTAGCTCATTGACAGTGGGTTACATCTCCTAAGACGACTGACCTCATTTAGACCATATATAAGAAATACTACCCACAATTATTAACCTAAATATATATATGCACAGGGTGTTTCACGAGGAATCTGCCATACTGCACAAGATTATTTCTCTCATCAAAATAATGAAAAGGGTTCATATCAACATGCTTCGTTGTTGAGTTATACAGGTTGAAGATTTCACATAAAATTCAGCTCCGTCAGTGAAATTAAACGCGCTGAAATATTTAGGGTGTTAATTGAGTTTGTTAAATAGATATGTTTTATGGAAAATAGGCTGACAAATCGTAAAAAACATCCCAGAACTCTATCTCTAATAGTTTAGAGGAAAATTGGAGTAAAGTAAAAACACTCTTTTTTGCGTTTGGACTACAATAACCCCGTTGAAATGCCTATAAACAAAGAAAAATGTTTCATAAAATTTGTAGAGAATTTTATTCTCAAAAAAATATTCAATAGTAACGAAGTTTTCCTTTAAACTCAAATTTTGTGAGCTACTTCGTTAGCAATGCGTGATTTTCGTAAGTTTTAGTTTTGTGTTCCTTAATAAATTTGAATTTAAAAGAAAACTATTCCGTTTTTACTGACTTTATTTAGATTAATATTTTGAGAACGAATTATTATCAATAAATGTTTCTCAGTTTATAGGCAATTAGATAGTTCTGGGACAGATTTTTTACAATTTCTCAGCTTAATTTACATAACACCTATCTAATTTACAAACAATATTATATATATATATATATATATATATATATATATATATATATATATATATGTATATGTATGTATATATATATATATATATATATATATATATATATATATATATATATATATATAAATATCGCAATATGTATTCTTGTGTATTAATAAAGAACTTAAGTCAAAATACAAATACAAAAATTATAATTGAATTTACAATTCAAAGCTTTTCGTTGGCTAACAGTACCAACATCATCAGGAATATTAAATATTTGCACATATGTTAATTTTAATTTGTTTAATATTCCTGATGATATTGGTACTGTTAGCCAACGAAAAGCTTTGAATTGTAAATTCAATTATAATTCTTGTATTTGAATTTTGACTTATGCTCTTTATATATATATATATATATATATATATATATATATATATATATATATACATACATATATAATAAGTACTATTTAGTTTATTCAAATTTTAATAATGGAGCCATTCTGAAACACGTCAGCCAAGGAAAATAATTTAATGTTAGGAAAGTCAAGAGAGTGTACTCGAATATATATAATTCCTTTGATTAGGTAAGTTAAGTAATTCTTCTAATTGATTTACTTAACAAAATAAATGCCCTTAAGCTTGTGTATGTTATGAACTGTAGAAGAAAGCTCTCCAATTTGGTACTTCATTTTCTAGTTCTTCGTTGTCAGTTTTCGTTTATAAAAAGACAAAAAAGTATTTTGGGCATAAGATTTCCGAAAATCCTTATCAGAACCATAACAGAATGAGATACCTACCAAAGAAACAGTAAAACCATGGAAGAGGCATCTCTGTATAACTCACTTAGGGCATATACATGAAAGGGCGTATACAGTATAGGGATGTGTGTTTCTTGGAAGGGAGTGGTTTCTAGGGAAGAAGCCAAGAGAATATGGCCTATTTTATGCTTATAAGACAATGAGTCTCAAACTATTCTTGCCTATGAATGTTAAGAGTAGGATTGCCTACCCTATGTGTACCCGGACCATGCTCAAGACCTGGTTCCCTTGACACATACTGAGGGAGGTGGCAAGTTCCCTGCGGATGCCTTGATATCACGTCTAGGTTAGAGGACAGCAGGAGGTGATGACCCGCTTCTCGCTATGTTAACACATGCGCCTCGGTGGTGTTACTGTAGACTCGACTGTTTACACAAAGGTAAAACTCTCTGAGTAAGCTATTAATGCATTACTCTCCGCTGGTTATCGTAGTTGGTTTCAGGCTGTTGTCATGGATACGTGTTTTGTAATCTTTAGTGTCGGTGTATATTTCCCTTAGTGTAGGGCAGTGTTTTGTATAATATTCTAATACTATTTATACATTATTTACTGGCATTTGTATACAAAGAGTTATTATGGATACTACAAAAAGTTCACGGAATCCTGTTCTGGTGCAGGACGTTCGCGGGGAGCTGACTACCCTCTTGCGCGTCATGGTTTATGACGTCTTTAAATATCAATATTCTACCTGGAACACCTTCCGAAATGCCTATATCAAACCATGTCTATGTTTGTATATATATATATATATATATATATATATATATATATATATATATATATATATTACTATTGTAAATACTTTTATTTACCACTAAGTGCAATAATTTTACCTTGTTGTGATGAGGCACCTTTCGGTCACTTGACCATTGTCGAATCACAGTGATTCGACAATGGTCAAGTGACCGAAAGGTGCCTCATCACAACAAGGTAAAATTATTGCACTTAGTGGTGGATAAAAGTATTTACAATAGTAATATATCAACTTCATAAAGTCAGTGCAACGGAAAAATAATGGACAACGTAAAATATCAATATATATATATATATATATATTTATTTATTTATTTATTTATTTATATTTATATATCACTTACATTTTAATGTACCTAAACAAGAATCTTACTTGCTATACATGCAAGTCAATTTTCCAGAAATCCTATTACGTGCCCTCATGAGACAAAGTCTCACATTGTGCTCGAAAATGAGGACACGTAATTAAAGTCCTCGAAAGTCGACTTGCATATATACCAATTAAGAAAGTAAGATTGTTTAAGTATATTAAATTGTATGTGTTAGGTGAATACAAAAAAACAGTTGTGCAAAGCTAACTAAATGTTTATATATATATATATATATATATATATATATATATATATATATGTATATATATATATATATTTATATATATATATATATATATATATATATGAATTTTTAGTAAAAAAAAACCTTTTACTCCGTCTTATGTAATAGAAATGTATTCAAGGAAATAACTAAGGTAGAGAAGGAGATGAAATAAACTGTAAGACTATTATCCTCGTTGTAGCAGGAAATTCACCTATTATTTACGCTTACAACCATTATGTATCTAAAAATGACTAAAGAATGAAGAAACGAGTCTTTCCGTATACTTCTATTTCAATAACGCTATAAAACGATTCTGACATGAAGTTATATTAAATAATGTAAATATTAGACATTTTTAAACACCCGGGCAGATCTGATTATGCTGGACGCTGAATTTCGAACAGATGAGAAGATCAGATAGGTAAACTTGCAGACAAATACGTCGCAGATAGCATCTACCTTTCAGACAGCTCCCATTACACGGCCAAGTATATATGTCTTGCCAGAAACTTAGATAAAACTCTGGACCTATTATGATAAAGCGATACCACTTTATCAGTTCGCACCGAATCTTCGGGTAGGCAGGTGTGCCAACCTCCTCCCCTCTGGCAACAGCGTTTACAAATTCTCTCCAACTAATTAAGGCCATGCATATGTTAATTACAACGGGGTTCGAGCTTAACTAGCGGCCTCGAGGCACGGCCACTCAACGGGCCTTAAGAACTATGAATAATGCGACTGTTTCAGGTTCGATTCGAAGATTATACTTCAATATAAAACCATTATGGCTTTCATATATCGAATTTAATGGCGCTTCGGGGAGGGGTTTTTTTTATTGAAAGAAGTAGCGTCATGAATCATGTAACTGAGCTAATGCTATGCATAGAACAAGGATTAATTGTACAACGACGAGATATATAATGAAACGAGATAGTTAATGTTTCAAGATGGCGAACATAGATGTCGTTAGTTTATTCATCTAAAAAGCACTTTAATTTTTCTTAATATAGAACTGGAACTCTGATAAATAGAAAAGCTACCACAAATAAAAGTTACTTATTGGTTCTTTATTTCCGTTAAACTGAATGCCAACACCATCAGTAAGGAACGGCTAAAACGAACTGGAACAATTTCTTCATGAAATAGCCTACTTTGGCCGGATACAAATGAAAATATGAAGTACGATTGTTAAAAAAAATCCTAAACGCATTATAAAAAGGTAATTATCGTACGGGGTATAAGTGAAAAAATGAAGTACCATTGTTAAAAAAAGAAGAAATATCGTAAAAACGCAATAGAAAAAGGTAAATATCGTACGCGGGTATAAGTGGAAAAATGAAGTACCATTGTTAAAAAAAGAAGAAATATCGTAAAAACGCAATAGAAAAAGATAAATACCGTAGGCGGGTATAAATGAAAAAAAGAAGTAAGATTGTTAAAAAAAATTCTAAAGCGCAATATAATCAGGTAAATACCGTACCGGGGTATAAATGGAAAAATGAAGTACGATTGTTGAAATAAGAAGAAAAATATAAACGTGATATATAAATAACATAAACTCTTAGTCCGCTCATAATATGCATTGTTGCGTACAAGAGGTTTTCAAAATAGGAAGAAGTATTATTAAGTTAGAAATAAGATTATTAATGTTATAAATAAATAACATCGAACAAGTTCATAACAACTTAAAGCAACTGTGGCGTAAATGTTTATATTAATTAAAACAACCTCTCACCAAAAATTCAACAAATTTTATTTTAACCTTATGTACATTTCGACTACAAAGTCTATTAAGTTAATTGTAAAATTACCTCTGAAGATGATTACTTTGTAGTCGAAATGTACATAAGGGTAAAATAAAATTTGTTGAATTTGTGGTGAGAAGTTGTTTTAATTAATATAAACAAGTTCATAGTTGGTAATGCGTATTTTTCATGCGAAATTTGCTCACAAAGCCATCATCATCATCAATAAGTAATTCTTTAAATTACGAGTTTACTACAACCCGTACGATTGAATTATAAGCTAACACAGACATGAATTGAAACGTGTACATGGTAACACCCTACTTATTGTATTACATATTTTTTATGATTTAAATAACTTTGTGTCGTTTAATACCTATGGATATTTAACAGTTTGAGGCATTTTATAATTTATTTCTTACGTAAAGATATTATATAAATTATGACATATTACAATCTACGATATTCATACAAGATAAATGTAGGCCTACATTAGGATATTTTATACCCTAGAACATTCCACACTTCAAGATATTTTATAACCTTCAAATATCCCATACTTTAAGATATGTTATACTTCAAGGTAAGTTACACTTTAAGCTGAATTATACTCTCATATTTCATAAATGTATAATGTTTTATAAAGTTATGATGTTTTAAACCTAACGATATTTTATAGTTTATTATATAATTTAAGATATTTTTTACACTAGGATATTTTATAAATTAGGATATTTTATAATTAAGGATATTCTATACTTCAAGATATTATATAACATTAAAATATGGCATACATTTATACCATTACGATATTTTATGATATTATAAAGTTTTATGCCTTAGGATATTTTATAACCTTAAGATATGGCATACTTTAAGAAATATTATACTTTAAAATATGATATACATCAAGTTGTATTATACTTTACGATAATTCATAACTTTAAGGTTTTTGTGAGAAAATAGTGTTTTAAATTTGAGGTTATTTTATAGTTTAAGATATTTTATAGTTTACGATATTTTATAGTTTATGGTATATTATATATGATATTTTATACTTTAACATGTTTTGAGCTTCAAGATGTTTTAAACTTTAGGTTATTTTATACACTAAGACATATTATACTTTACGATATTTTATGCTTTAGGATATTTTGTGCTTAAAGATATTTTATACATTAGGATATTTAATAAATCAAGACATATTGTATCAAAACATTATAATTTAAGACTTAAATCTTTATGATGTTTTACAACTTTAAGATATTTTGTAGTTCAAATTATTTCATATCTTTGAGATATTTTATACTTTTTAAATGTTTTGTAACTTTTACATACTTTACACTTATATCGTATACTTTAAGATATTTTATAGATTATAATATCTTATAAATTTATTATATTTTATATTTCAAGATAATTATCCTACCATAACGGTGTTGGACGTAACTAAGGATATCTATAGCTTGTTTGAGATTTCTCGATCTATGGGAAAACTCTTTGAACAAAACCTGGATTTCCTCGGTGAGTTTAGGGCTATAAAGTTACAAAGACAAGCTGTCAATCACAGTGAACTTCGAGCGAGTAATTATTGAGTAAACTTGTTAAAACTTGGCGTAACCATGGATAAAACACCTGTCTTCGGCGAATAAAAAGCCTCCCCGTCTTTCTACTTTCTGATTTAATATTCCAACAGAATGTTACATTCTTACGACAATGTGAATCGTTAGGAACAACCTTAAATATATATTGTTAGAAAGTTTCTAATATTTATAATATGGTAATTTTTCTTGAGATATTTTTCAAATCTCAGAAGGGTAAGAAAACAACCATGGATTGGAAATCTCTACAAAAAGCAGAAACTCTTGTTCAGAAATCTTTCAGAAACATTTTTCAGTAAGTACAGTATTTCTACAACAGTGTTAAAATCTTTCATTCCATTACAGCTGGAGTAACTTTGCGTCATATCATGAAAACATGAGTTTTAATGACGTCATACAGTCACGTGCAAACCGAAAAGTATACGGGGAAGTTTGTGCTTGCAGCTAAGCTTAGCTCTAGTTGTGTAACTAATGGTTACTTCTTGTTACGGAAGTACTTAAGTTGGCAAACTTTATCGGAAACTTTATCAACAGTTTATGAACACGTGGGAGGCGTTGGGCCAGTATGTATCGCACGAGACCAGCCCCGGAGATTTGTAAAACAATTGTTGCTCTATGAACAACAAGTTTTCAGAACCAGTACAGTTTACGCAAGAATTCGATTAAAGACGGGTTGATATATCAACTTCAACTGTTTAAACTTTACAAATAACGTTTTACATTCAATACAAATATTTCAGAAAACATAGAAAGTTTCCAATTAAAAAAAACTTTAAAATAGGTTTTTATGAAGTTTTTTTAATATTAATTAAAACTAATTATTTCCTTTTTTAGTAGTTTATTCCATAAATTATTTTAGCTAATTTCACAGTTACATCATACTGCTGAAGTAATATTAGGCAATGATACTACAAAAATTATACTCTCTTCAGGTTCAATTACATTATTGTACCATACATTTTATATTTATTTGTAAATTTTAAAAGCTTTAATTTAGTCTATAGTAACAATAGACCCTATTAATATTAATAATAAAACATAGCATTCATATATCACTTGAGATATAGTGTATAGATTTTGCACACTGAATAACTTGGTTAAGGGAAGATCATTACCAACAAAACAAGTTGAAAGTTGAAACTTTTTTGACAATATTGTAAAATTTATGTTTATATTCATTATAAAGAAAATGTAATCACCTTAATATTTTTAATGTTGCACACTCCTCTCTCTCTCTTACACAAAAACACACACACACAAAAGTGTATATATATATATATATATATATATATATATATATATATATATATATAATAACATAAAGTATGAGGCTTTAGAAAAATTTCACTTAGTTGCTAAAATAATTTTCTGTAGGATTAAGCCAGGAAAGACACAAATAGTGCCGACAAAGCAGGTACCATGTCATTATCCTTTTCCAGGAAAGCTATAAGTTGAGTGCGGCAACCATAGACAATAGAGAAGGGCACAGCTTGTTAAGACAGGGAAATCTAGCGGCCGATATAGCCTGGGAAAATAATCATGTACCGTTTAGTTAAGCTAATTGTAGTACTGTGGGAAACTTACAAAGAACGTATTGTGGTAGTGGGAAAGATTAGATTTTTCACTAAAAACTAAATGATCGGAGAAGTTGGGGAAGTTTTTGAGAAGAGTCTCAGAGGAAGGCAGGAAAATTGGTGGGGACCAGGATGGAAGAGTTGTAAAGGGAGAAATTGGTTAAATTAAGTAAAGAGTTTTTTTGTAAGTAAAATTTAAAAAGTGCGACGTAAAAGTTTTTTTTAATACGAGAAAAGAAGAAAGTATTAAGAAAGTAAGTTTTTTTGTGTGCCAAGTGTAAGCGCTGAAGTGAACAAAGGCCAAGATTCCAGGAGCTCTTCAGAACAATAAGTATTAATTGAATATAAGTGTAGCCAACAGACATCTAAATTTTAGTAAAATTCAGAACAATTTTATTTTCATCAAAATTTATAAAAATTATTCTAGTTCCACCATTTCTAATTTAAAAAGCAAAGTTCCCGTAATAGCGACCCGAGAGCAAGAATAAAATTTTAATTCTCTTTTTTTTTATGTTATTTTATTAGAAATCTAAAGCCTCAGAAGTCCACCTTTTATCATTGTAATATTAGTTAAGATATCAATCCTGTCACTGCAACATATTAATATAAATTTGGAATAATGTGTAGAGTTAATTGAAGAGAATAATAGCAAGTGATGTTTAAAATTTGATAAGCTTGTTAATTCTTTATAAACCTGAAGGTGGGACATTAAGTAGGTAAGGTAAATAATTACATTAAAAAATAAATTTATTTATAAAAAAAGTTAAGTTATAATATATATATTTAGCTTTGCAACACTGTTTTCTTGTATTCACTTATCACTATCCTAAATACACTTAAACAAGAATATTACTTGGTATTTATGCGAGTTAACTTTCAAATATTGGTAGTATCTCCATCATCAAGCATCCCTGACTGGGGGTTGTAGTAGACTGCGAGTTGTGTGAAATTCCCGTTGTCACAAGGTGTGGTGTACCGATATTGTTCTATTTTCGGATTCACTGCACTATGCGAGTCTTTTAGGTTTGTCTTGGGGTTAACTTTATCTATTAGATAGAATAATTTATCGTTTTTTGATTTTATTTGTATTTGTTTGTTTATGATATTACTTTTATGTTAAAAATTTTTAGTTGTTCCCAGATTGTCATTTTGTACTTTTCTAATGTGGGGAATGTGTGTTTGTTTTTTTATGGCATGTGTATCAAAGTTTGAGTTGTAAGTTTCAGGTTTGATGTATGCATTGAGTTGTTCTTGATATCTGTCTTTTAATTTCTTTTTTGTTTGGCTTATGTACATTTTATTAGAGTCTGTTCTTCGATTTTGTATATTCCGTTAATAAGTGTAGGGCACATTTTTTCCGGTTGGTTTATTTTATTGATTATGTTTCCTGTATTTTTGTAGGCTATGTTAATATTATTATTTTTTAGTGTTTTAGTTATGTCTTTTAGGTTGTACCCTGTGTATGTGAATTATATATATATATATATATATATATATATATATATATATATATATATATATATATATATACTTCAAGATAATCATTTTTTAAAAACATCAGTTTGATTTCAAATTCTCATCCGTCTTCAAACTTCATTAGTCTTGGTTTCTGATGTTTATAAAAAATTATATTCCTAAAATAATATAAAAAACATATATTCTAAGGAATTAGTTCAAATATATTTAGGTCTAAACATATATTAGGTAGGTGGATTATGAGAGTAAAATTGTTGCTAACAATAGGACGGTGGCGAGACCATTAGTAGCTTTTACCTGCGGCTTAGTCTTAACCTTCAGCGAAAGAGCGACAGTTGAATTAAGCGACTATCACAGAAATACTCCTGTGCTGGGCATTCCTCACTCTTCGTAAGAGAGTTTGAACGGTTTTTTTAATATTGTTTTCTGATTCCCATTACACTTCAACCACGTTTTGAATAGGTAATAAATTACAGAATAAATGGTATTAAATGGAATTGAACAGGTTAAATGGTGGTAAATTATTTGTTACATTAATACGTGTTTAAAATCAGCCTTAAGAAACCTTCGACGATGATGTTTTTTATATTTGTTTTATAATTTTTTGGAACGTTTTATAATATTTTTTTAAAAATATTTACAAACGTTAGTATTTATTTCTATATTTTTTGTATTTTTCTCTTCTTTATGATCGTCAACTAAATTCAGGTTTTGAAGGTAGGAGAGAGTACAGACAAACCTTTATGTCACCATTTTCTGCATATTTCGTCATTGTTTTTTTTTAAATAGCTGTATCCACTGTCTTACACTTCAGCTTTCTTCGTATTCCTTTCACGTTTACCTGTAATGGGTGGTGGAAATGTAGCTTGGTCGCATATTTGGCGCATCCCGGATTCTGTATCCCTTGGTGGAATGACTTTGGCGGAGGTACGGGTAGTTTGGCCACTTATTTCACTGGTTGCTTTTTTCATACATTTATTTGGACAGGGTAGCGAATGGCCTCCTACATTTCACGAGTTGAGACTAAATCTACTCCAGGTAACAGATTCCACATGATCCCGTAGCCCTCCCGTGTTTCTAGAGGACCATTAATTCCTTTCCGTTGTCCTCTCTAATTCCGTCTACCGTTCCTTAAAATTAAAAAGGGTCATCTGACTCCTTACAGCCTAGATATAAAAGAGGTCCTTTGGGTAAAGTACCATAGTAAATAAATGCCAAAACTTTTCGCTAACCCAAGTACCAAGAGATCATTCTTTGGTCCTACCTATTCCCAAGCCCTTCTTACAATGGCGTGTAGACACCTGTCTGTAACCCTGCAAGAATGGAGATTTTTTCCGGTAATTGATCATACACATGTAATCCCAAAAGTAATATAAATTCTACATCCGTAATGAAATTATTCGCCCCCTTTAATTAGAGTTTCGAATAATTGAGAAAATATTCCCGTCTACTTTATGTATTTACTTAAATTCAATTCGACAAAAAGGCAATTCTTTTCGAAATACGAACTCCCCAGGCAGAAGTGTAGAGTGCAGGTATACGTTTACCCAATCTTTTGCAAAACGTCAAACATTGGAATAACAGAAAGAGTTGACAGGCTCTTCAGAGAATATCACGTGTCTCGTATCCAGATGTGTCTGAGAGCATAATAGGTCGTATTTTCGTTTGACAATGGGTCTTACAAACTTTTCCATATACAAATAACTCCCCAGAAATCAATAGTATCGCATTACGGCGAGTGGGACTTTATTTTCGTAGGGCGTTCTACATTTAAAGACAAACAAATGTATAAAGAGTAAAAGGAAATCTCCCTTTACAGTTTATTTTGTTCTTTATGTAAAAAATCATTTAAAATTATATAAGATATTTCCTAATTAATACTGGCGAATACCTGGTTTCGGGTCTGTTGTAACAGATCAGCTACACTACATTTTTAAAGACCAATCAACTCATCTTTTGTTACTTAGTAAAATACATTAATACTTATTTCTACTTCACAAGGAACAAATCAACTTCTAGAGTCATTTCAACTAATTTAGAATTTCTGAATTTTAAAATTAGAACATAATACTAGCTCTATTGATGGAGTTATTTCCTTTTTTCTGTATACTTTTTACATTTTTTCTTAGTAGATTTTGTCATTCTACTTACATTAGTTCAAATGCGTCACTTCGAATTTTTCAATTCATTTTCCAAGGTATTTCTTCCTGTAGATTCTACAGTTCAATTTGTCTAGTTTATTCCCCCACACCCCACTTTCCTCGGCATACTTATGTCTTGAGCGTACTTTTCGGGTCATTTTTATGATGTTCGTAATCTTTAGCACTTCTGCAGTTTACCTTTACCGGCCTTTACTTTAGTTTTCCTCAATAACTGTGTTACAACTATATTTATGAAGCTATTTTTTAATCACTAAGATTAAAAGAAGGAACGATCATTGTCATTTTAAGTAATTTGGTATTTTTTATTTTAAATTTAGAATATTTTAATAGCCTATATGCTGTAGTTTACATTATTTCCATTCATCAGTATAATTTTTTCAGCACACGTTTTCAATTCCACGTTTTTAATTCTATTTCCTTTAGTTAAGAATACTCATTACATGTATTTCAATCCATTTTCTTTCTTTTTTTAGCGCATTTTTTTAATTTACTGGTGGTCTTAGATCACTTTCTTCAGTCGTATACAAACGAGTGCCTTACGTAGTACAAACCCGTCTGTTTACTCTCTTCAGCTCGCCTTACTGAGTACAAACCCTCTGTTTAATTTCTTCAGCCCGCCTTACTGAGTACAAACCCGTCTGTTTACTCTCTTCAGCTCGCCTTACTGAGTACAAACCCTCTGTTTAATTTCTTCAGCCCGCCTTACGTAGTACAAACCCGTCTGTTTACTCTCTTCAGCTCGCCTTACTGAGTACAAACCCTGCCGTTCACTTTCTTCTTGCCACTTTACTGACTACAAACTCCCCGGTTCACTTTTTTCATGCCACTTTACTGAGTACAAACCCTTCTGTTTAATTTCTTCAGCCTGTCTTACGTAGTACAAACCCTGCTGTTCACTTTCTTCTTGCCACTTTACTGCGTACAAACTCTTCTGTTCACTTTCTTTATGCCACTTTACTGAGTACAAAGCCGTCTGTTTACTCTCTTCAGCTTGCCTTACTGAGTACAAACCCTTCTGTTTAATTTCTTCAGACCGCCTTACGTAGTACAAACCCTGCTGTTTACTTTCTTCAGTTCACTTTACTGAGTACAAACTCTTCTGTTCGCTTTCTTTATGCCACTTTACTGAGTACAAAGCCGTCTGTTTACTCTCTTCAGCTTGCCTTACTGAGTACAAAGCCGTCTGTTTACTCTCTTCAGCTTGCCTTACTGAGTACAAACCCTTCTGTTTAATTTCTTCAGACCGCCTTACGTAGTACAAACCCTGCTGTTTACATTCTTCAGTCCACTTTACTGAGTACAAACTCTTCTGTTCGCTTTCTCAACGCCACTTAACTGAGTATGAACCCTTCTATTTAATTTCTTCAGCCCGCCTTACGTAGTACAAACCCTGCTGTTTACTTTCTTCAGTCCACTTTACTGAGTACAATCTCTCCTGTTCACTCTCTTCAGGCCACTTTACTGAGTACAAGGTCTTCTGTTTCCTTTCATCAGCCGACGTTACTGAGTACCAACCCCTCAGTTTACTTTCCTCAGACCACTTTACAGGAAACAAACCCCACAGTACAATTTCTACAGCCGACATTCCTGAGTACAAACCTCTCAGTACACTTTCTTCAACCCACTTTACTGGAAGCAAAACTCCTCAGTACGCATTCTTCAGCTCACTTTACTGAGTACAAACCCTTCTCTTCACTTTCTACAGCCAAGTATATTGGAAACAAATCCCTCAGTACTCTTTATTCAGTCCACTTTACTGAGAACCAACTCTTCTGTTCACTTTGCTCAGCCCACCTTAATGAGTACTAACCCCTCAGTTCACTTTCATCAGCCCACTATACTGACGTCAAACCCCTCAGTTCACTGTCTTCAGCCCACTTGCTTCTTAAGCCTACTTTCTGGAATTCACTTTTTTCAATACGTTTTTCAATTGCACTTTTACTATTTTTTACTCAAGTTCTTCTTGAGAAATTTAGATTTTGTCTAAAAACTAATTCTTTGTTAAATTTTATTTTAGTTGTTACCCATTTAACGAGTTTTTACTTTAAAGTTTACCACAAATTTTAAGAGATTGCCAAACCCGTGGTTGTGATAATACGGTTACTGCTATGGGAAAATATGAAAAACTACAGTAATAAGTCAGAGAATCAAGTTTAAATACATTTTTTTTCAAACTTCGAAAATATTTAAAAAAACATTTAAAAAAAGTTTATATTTTTGAAAATTTTGACCTGAAAAGTTCAAAACATTAAATTTTTAAATACCTATTGGTAGTGCCTAGGTTTTACCTAGATTCTACTTACTAGGGCTTAACCACTAAGCCCGAAACTAATAGAAAGCATAATTATTTTATTTGGATTATTGTAAATCAATGGTAACAATTATAGTTTAGTCAAACGAATTTTAAGGCCAGATAATAAACGGTTATTTCATTACCATCCGACATTAGGTAACATTGGTTCATGTTAGCGGACAATTACTTGGCTTTTTGGATAAAATTTCTTTTAATTTCGCGAGCGTCTCAATTCGTTCAAACACTGAGTAAGAGTTTAAAGCTGTGTTAAATCTTTGTATTCACTAACCTCACAATCTTGAATGTATGTTGTTATGTGTTTAGCTGCTAGGCTGGTTTCGATAAAACCGTGTTGCGTCGTTCACTTATCGTTAAATTAACCGAGAGACGCGTCTATATATACCGGGGGGGAGGGGGTGTTGAAGACGCGGATTTTATAATTTACGACCTTGTAATCCGTAAATCTGTAATAGACGTTCTGAGCTTCGGAGGGCCCAATGACTTGTCCCATTAGCTACCTCACTGGTTTTCTCACTATATAAGCTTTTATCCAAGACCCTATCTTTGGCCTGTGCACACTTCCCTTTCCCGCGATATGTTTCTTCCACGCCATTTCACCCCGCATCCCTGCTCTTTGACCCAAATAGAGGTTAACTATATACTTCCGCCGTTAGATCTTACTCTTTTTCGGTGTTGTTTATTTAATTCTCTGAATGGCGCAATGCAACAAAACGCTCCATAAATCTGACCCACAACACGTTTTGAAGAAATACCTTTAAAAGTAGATAAAACCAGCGTAAACATTCCTATAAATTAAAAGGTACCAAAATATAAATTAAAGTAGTTTAAAACAAAATTTATATTTAAAATTTGAATAGTTCAAAAAAACTTTGTTTATTAAAACCTTTTAGTGATAACAAATATTATGGTAATTTACATCACATCACAAGAAATATCTTGTTTAACGGAAGATATTTTACTCCCTACCCACACAAAGACTTTAAAGCCTAGTTAGAGATTAGGTAAGAATGGAAAAATCAGGCGGGTCTAAGACAGGGGGGTCATACAACCCCTTACTGGGTTGATATGTTTACTTACTATGAAGGACAAAGGTAGAGCTACGATAAAAGTGCGTTTAGCGACAGAACTACTAAGAATAAAACGTGGAGATAGACTAGGATCTATGTATGGACATTACGATTCCTCGCACCAAGGCGTGAAGAAGAAATATAGCATTTGAGTTTAAGCCTACTCTCTATTGGGGTGAATAAAAACTGTTTATCGCTAGCCTGTTGAAATAGAAATGTATGATCTTTTAACCACAAAAATGTTTTACCTATATCTTTATGTACATTTCGATTGCAGAGTAACTATCTTCAGAGGAAGTTATTACAAGAGGAGATATTCTGGTAATAATTTACTTCGAAGATGATTGATTTGTATCCCAAATGTATATAAGGATTTAAGTAAAACTGTTTTGTGTTTATAAGGCCATATTTATTCAATTCTTACTATTACCTCACCTCTACTTACATATATCTTGTACAAATTTTAAATCGTTAATAAAATACTTTTTTATTCATCCAATCAAGTCCAAATTCATTTCTTTTAACCTATAGTACATGCCAATTGATCTTAATACAGGTTTCTCAAATATTTATTCAATAATTAAACTATACAATTTAACTATCAATTTAAACTATCAATTTAACCTATAGAGCATGACAATTGATGTTAATACAAATTTCTCAATTGTTTATTCAATAATTAAATTATAAAATTTGTGTGGTCCAGCCGGATTCGAATTGAGAATCTTCATGTTAGAAGTCTAGCGCCCCTTGACACTGCGCCAACTTTCCAATGCATAGAAATATTTCTCAAAGATGTATATAATTTTTTTTTCTTATCTGGTTGTCGTCGAAAACTCCATTGAACCTTAAACTGTTGCCATGGTTACCACACAATATCATAAATAAAGCTCTAGGGTAACTAAAACAAAATTTTTCCTTGTGAACCTCAATAGGAAATTACGTCAAAATTGTCTTTATATATTTCTTGTTTAAAATAAAAATATGCACTACAGTTGCTGCAAGTTGTAATAGCAATATGAAACTTTGCAAGTTAAGTTCTTTACCCACTAGAACGTATAATGCCGAGACCGCCAAAGGACCGTGTCAGGCACGAGGAAAACGTTTCGATCGCTACTATGCCCAATCTAACGATTCAACAGCGTTCTATAGCCTTAAAGACCCTGTATTATAACAGTTTGGGTGTCGTGATATCTGGAACTGCAGATTTATCACTTGTATATACAATCCTTTTTATTCGAAACGGGCATCCTTTTAGAAATGTTACAGCCTAAGAGAGACGGGGGTGTAATCTGTCTTGCTGTATGTAGTACGCTTCAACCTTGCCTTACCACTTAAGATATATATACGGATACTAATTTTCACACGTTTAGTCGATCTGGAGACACCCCCCCCCTCTCCTGGCACTGGGGCTACAGAAATATTAGCGAATTTAAGAACCAGAAATATTAAGATAATTAGTCAATTAATCTATACTTCTTCCAGGACAAAAATAAATTTAAAGATTCGTTATAAATTTGTGGCATTTTCAAGCAAATGACAAAACATAAAATTTGTTAAGCTAAAATTAATTTTGTAATCAGAAATAAAATAAAATAGATATCACTGCAAAAAAAATTGAAGTCATGGTAATATATGTTACAGTTTCTCAGGTTTAATTTATTGATGACCTCGTTTCATACAACGAGCTTCGTAATAAAATAGTTTTCAATGAAATTGTAATAAATGTAGTATTTTTTTAATTATAAATACAGAAAAATAGTCTTTGTATGTTATCCCTATGTGGATGGTTACTTGGTAACTGAAATGTGCATAAGGGTAAAATAAGAAGGTTAAGAGGTTTTGAGTATTTATTATTAATATTCAACCACTGTGGTTTCCAAAATAAATTGTAATTTTAGTTTCTACTTATCGTCATTGTAATTTTGTTGCAAAACCTACACCACTATTTAGCTTTAGGGTTGATAACCACGCTCATAAATGCGTCTTGTACTGAAAATATTGGAATAAACATTATTTTAAATCATCTGAAGTAAACTATATATATATATATATATATATATATATATATATATATATATATATATATATATATATATATATATATATATACCAATGTATTTTCTCGCGATATATTTTCTCATTTTTCTCGCGTCCCAAAAATAAGTTTTATCACAGACCCGGAGAACCTTCCCCACAAATTGAGAATCAGTGCTGTATGGCTCAGTTACCAAAAGGTAGCAGAATGTTAAAATCTGAGAAAAGGCGGTTAAACGTGAGACCTTCGAACGCCGGAACATTTTGGATACAGATCATGAGTTTATGTTGTGGACACAGAGGGAACGGACAAACGAAACTGATTCCTTCACGAAAAAGAATCAAGGCATTTAGGTCAAAATGAAATTAAAATTTAAAAAAAGTGTTTATATTAGCAGTGCAGGATACGGTTTCCAAGGCACCAGTATGTTGATGCTGTTTCCCAGGTCACACCTCTACGTAACCTGACCAAAAAACGATACCGTTACTGAACCAGAGTGACCAATGAAAAATACTGAAATTTAGTTACTGCCTGTTATAATTGAAAACATGAGTCTCTGTTTAAATGTAAGCGTAACACAGTTTATTGCTCCATTATTGCTTTTTGATATTGTTCGTCAAAATACTTTTCTGATTTTAAATTACTATAGCTATTTGCTTCGTGCCATTATGTAAAAGATTAAAAAAGACTAAAAACAATTGAAAAGTAGATTTGGAGAGGAAGAGAAAGTAGGATAGAGGCTAAAAGTGATCAAAAAAAGAAAAAAATGTTTTTTTTATAAGAAACATAGGTTTAAGCTAACGAGCTAAACTATCCAAGGACGAATTATTTGACCAGAAGAATAAATCGAATTTAAAAAGGATTGGGAGAGAATTTTATAAATTTCTATTTACTGTATCTACTCCTTGTGAAAAAATAACGAATTAACAAATGTTTTTATTCTGTAATACAATTGTTAAGTTAATTACGATTATTGTTGAGGAACGGTGCTAATTAAGGAAATATACAGTACATTGTTCTGAAACCCTTGAATAAAATTAATACAACAATTATTTATGACGTCATAGACACCAAGGTATTCAGAATGAATGCAATTAACCGTGACCAGACATTAAACACGCTGCAAGCGTAATATAATAACAGTTACTAAACCAAGCTCTTGTTCACGGCGCAGTTAATGTCACAGCAAATTTACCTGTGACGATGACACAATATGCATAATTAATAGTTTATTGTCTACTGTGATGTGAGCATATTTGCTAAAGCTTCGGTTTGATTGTTCGCTACAAACACCAGTGACCGCAGATTAAATGTAATTCTATATTGTTTTGCTAAATACTGTGCTTCCGTTTCCATTTTGTTTATTGATAATAACATAAAACAAATACGTTGGCCATTTTGTTTTCCATATATCCCCAACGGAGATTTAAACTGCCGGACAGAAAAGGTAATCGATACACAGAGCGAAAGGAGGCGGTATAAGGGGATTACTCCATGTGAGTATTGTTGATTGTGAGGAAGAATTGTGAGTTACTTTGGGATTCGAGATTGCACATAAAACTCCATGGTCTGAGATATTGGCTTCCAAAAATGTATGAATGAGTATGTAGAATACATAACATGGAATATTTAGATATCCCTAGGGTAGGTTAAACGTAATACCCAACATCATGAGGAGGTATTTAACCCCTACCCCCTCTGTAAGGAGAAACCTTATGCCTGAGTACGAAACACATCCTTTGAAACTGGAATAGGAAAAAATTATACCACAATATATTTTGGAACAAAATTTGTATTTCTATGATAGCGTACGCAGAGGGTGTGTGTTTATGTGTGCGATTCCGTATTTAATTTCCAAACTACGAGTATGAACTCTATATCAACCTGTAGCATTCTATGTTTAGTACGTCCTAATAACTTTACTATAATCCCCTTCCCGAATTCAATCCCTATCTTGTCCTGTGTTCCCAACCGGGAACAGTCAGTAAATAATAGATAGAACGATAAATCAAAGAGCATTTCTAGGGATAAGAATTGCCAATGCCGCGTTTACATCTGCGAAGACACTCCCCGAGGAGTGCTGCGTATCGACAGATCGAAGGGACGACAGTCTTGTGGGGGTTTAATAATGCAATCGCTTGCTTTTACGCGACAGACGGAAGTGTTCGGTTCATTTTGTTTGCTATTAGACTTATGTTTTATTTGCTATATCACGTATATAGCGTGGGCATTATGGAACGCATTGTAACCTGACCTTTGCACGTAAAGAGAATACATTTATTCGGAGGAGGGTGGGTTTATATAAGGAATGTATAGTAGAGAATCTAAAGAAGGAAGTTGAGGATGTCTCAATATTGCGACCTTACCATCGGCTTCCTATCTTTCACCTGTTGTTTGTTCCAGTTTGCTGTTTAAGGTTTTATTGTATAACTTTGGGATATACTTCGGTACGACTGAAACGTGAACCACGTGAGCACTTTTCCATATAGGCCTACGTCAAAATCTCCCCATTTCTTACTCTGTATTATTCTTTAGGCTTACAATAAAAGAGAGAGAGAAAGAAAGAGAGAGAGGGGGGGGGGGGTTAGAACAATGGATTTTACGGCTTAATATCCTCATTGAATTCATTAAAATCAATTCAAACTACGGTTGAGTATCGAAATTTTCTAGTCCCGATATTTCGAGATTCCTTTAAATTCGAGCCTATTACCTATTCGAAAGAAAAAGAGGAATTGGGCTTTCAAAAAAATGTTAGAGCTATATGCAAAAGAAATGAGTCGTCTTCCAAGAAATGTTTATATTAATACGGAATGCAAACGAAATGAGCCGGGCTTCCAAGAAATGTTT
This sequence comes from Prosapia bicincta, assembly GCA_036971475.1. Classification (NCBI taxonomy): domain Eukaryota; kingdom Metazoa; phylum Arthropoda; class Insecta; order Hemiptera; family Cercopidae; genus Prosapia; species Prosapia bicincta. The sequence goes on from JBAIZL010000002.1 coordinate 384,332,605, forward strand.
ATATTAGTACAGTATGCAAAGGAAATTATTAGTGTTTCCAAGAAAATGTTTATAATAGTGCAGCATGCAAAGGATATTAGTCATGCTTCCAAGAAATGTTTATATCAGTACAGTACTCAAAGGAAATGAGTCGTGCCTCAAAGAAATTTTTATATTAATACGGAATGCAAAGGAAATTAGTCGGGTTTCCAAGAAATGTTTATAATATTACAGTATGCAAAGGAAATTAGTAGGGCTTCCAAGAAAATGTTTATATCAGTACAGCATGAAAAGGATATTAGTCGGGCTTCCAAGAAATGTTTATATCCGTACAGTATGCAAAGGAAATGAATCGGGCTTCCAAGAAATGTTTATATCCGTACAGTATGCAAAGGAAATGAGTCGGACTTCCAAGAAATTTTTATATCAGTATGGTATGCAAAGGAAATGAGTCGGAGTTTTAAGAAATGTTTATATCAATATGGTATGTAAAGGAAATGAACCGGGCTTCCAAAATATGTTTATATAAAGATTTATAGACGTATTTAGTGGATTTGTAATTAAAGTATTACAGATCATTAACTGGTGGTTTTTTTCTAATGCATAGTAGCGTATATCCATGCAATTCGAGTTTTCTGTAATCCGAGGAGGTCCCATTAACCTCGAATTATCAAGATTCTATTGTATATTGTAGTTATTTTAAAACAAAATCCATCTATAGGTTTAATATAAAATATTCATACTTATATATACTAAGTCGATTATAAGTAAATTATATAAAACATTTCATTCTTTAAATTCGCACACAGAAAATGAACAAAAAGGAGACATCGTGAAAACTGTGGTTCAGGCGTATAGTAGGCCTATTATTCTTTTAAATGTGAAATGTTTTTCCTTATGTTGGTTATTTGAATAAAAACAATTTTTGATAAAAAATGATTTAAATGAAAATCCGCAGATACGAGTATTATATGTTTTACATATGTTTGAAGTTCCTCGTATAGTCTTCATTGTAGATGCCCCAGAGGCAAATATATAATGTTTTTAAAAAAAGACAGATATTTGTGGTGGAATTGTTTCAAGTTTCAGCACAGCTAATATAAGGATTAGAAGGGTGGTTATACTCACCACTACCGCGTTGGTAATTGTTTACTTTGCTGTCTCCCTTACCTGTAAAAAAGCATTCAATTTTAGGCAAATGTATTAATCAAGTTATTCGTAACAAGCACTAAAATTATTATATAGACTTTTATAAAATATAAGAATTAGAATCAGGAGGGATATTATTGGAAAACTTGAGACCTGAATAACATTGCTGTTTTATATCTGTAGTAGATTCTCTAGAAATACATTTAACAATTTGATAACTGATTGTGAAAAAAAGAATTTCAAAGAGATGAGGCGAGACACGTTGACATATAGGTTGTGAACAGATAGGCCTAACTAGTAAGCAATCCTGGCTGCTCCACTTTAACCAATAATATCTCTTTACTTCCAACAAGATGGTTATCAAGTCCTTTATGTAGTGCTCCATAACGTCATCTGCCCTTCCTAGTCGGTCTTTTCACAAGGGGGTGTAATGATATTCACATCTTGTCGATTCTAATAGTTATACCCGTAGCTTAGATACGCGATCCCACGCACGTGATACCCCAGGGGGGTTATGACCCTAACCTTACCGACAAAATTTTCTATTCTCCACAGGCGATAACGCATACTGCCTGATCACCTTATAACTAAAAGGACATCAGTAGCAAAAGGACGAACAAGATTTACATTTTTTCAACTAAAAGCACATGAACATATGTTAGTATGTTACACTTACCTATATTACCATTTGATTTTTTTTATTATTTAAGACGGGCGTTTCGAGAGATGTGTCTTATTGTCAACTCAGTTTGTAACTCGGTTTGAGTGTTACAGTCTGAGTTGACAATGGGATCCATCTCTCTTAACCCCCGTCCTCTATAAAACCAAGTCCTACCAAAGGCAAGTGCGTCATATTATTATATGATCAAGTGTTTTTAGGTAAAAAGTAATTGGCTTAAGTGAAGATTAAATCAAATAAATGAAATCAAATATTTTATTATTTTTTGGGAAATTTCACAGACGCGCGGAAATACGCGCACGCCTCTCCCAATAAAACCTGAAAATCATTTTAAATACGGTCTTAAAATATGTCCGATATTGAAAAATTGTAGAATAATTGGTATATATGCCTAAACGTGTCAGTTCAGTGCATAAACTGTAAGCTTCACAATAAAGGCAAGAAACGGAGCGTACAAGAGGGAGAGTCGCGTTGAATTCAATTTGTCCAGACACACACCCTCCGCATTGTTTTGTTCCATTGTCCATTCCGTACGCACACAGTGTCTCCAATGTGTCCCGGACTAAAAGCTAATGTAAGCTCGCGGATAAATTTATTCTGGAAATGTTCATGCATAATTTGAGGCTCGCATCACATCGGCACGAAAATTTAGAAAACTAAAAAAGCTCCATCTCACAATAAAAATTTCGAAACGAAAACCAGTGGTATACTGATAAATAGTGAAAACGTATTATCCGATAGATTTAAAGTTAAAACTTTCATAAACCACGTCTTGTTTGAAAATTTTTTTAAAATCATTTTGGTCACGTTTTGAACGAGGTGGTCGATTTTTGCGCTTTAAAGCTATATTTACTTTAAAAATGCTATCGTATATTAACATTTGATAATTTTAGTATATGAATTATATATATATATATATATATATGTGTGTGTGTGTGTGTGTGTGTGTGTGTGTGTGTGTGTGTGTGTGTGTGTGTGTGTGTGAGAGAGAGAAAGAGAGAGTGTGTGTGTGTGTGTGAGAGAGAGAGAGAGAGAGAGAGAGAGTGTGTGTGTATTTTGTGTTTGCGCGTACACGCGCGAGTATAGGAAATTTAACATGACACAGAGAACCGTTAGTGAACTTAAACTAAATAAAAGTAAATTTTTAGTTACTACTATATATACAACTATAGTAGCAAAAAGTTTCTATTTGTTGATATGCAACCTTTTGTTGTTAGCCTATGCTTTATGGTTGAAATAAATTATGGAAATCATTCAACAACGGTTTTATACACTGAGCAGAATACTAACATTAGCTGGTTTCATCATACAAACAACTGTATTGCATTCACTATATAACAATCTTGTGTAAAACTGAATGATATGTATCTATGCTGTAGCGTTACCAAGAGTTGTAAAAGTGTTTAATACATCGTGTGCAAGCGATCTGCTTATGCAGAAAGGACAGAAAGAAAATTTCTACAATATTTACAATATTCTACAAGTATTTAATTTTGCAAAATACCAATAAATGTAAACACGTGTGAGATGTATTTATAGTTGAAAGCAAATAATATAAAAACATTTTATAGCAATAATTTTGCCAAAAAAATTGCAATTAATTAAATAAATAATAATACACAATGATGTATACATAAAGTAACATAGCCTATGCGTTGAAACATAGCTGCTCTACAGCATAACCTGTAACATAGAATCAGCTGTTTTATGAAATCATATGTTATCACTTATTTTAATCCAAATGGGACGAAACTACTATATTGCATATCGTGCCCGTTTGTGTAGTTATTCTCCCATATAAAACTAAAACTATTTCATTTTAAGTTTAATAAATTAATATTTGAAAAAACTTGTAACATTAAATGTAATCTACTACAAGACTTATAAAATGTATTTGAAGTTGAGTGGATGAATAAAAAGTGTTTTAGTGGGAAGTAATAGAAGCAAATTTAAATGCAAAACAAGGAATAAAATTATATTTTGGAAAATAACTAAAAATAACTTAGTTAGATTTAAATTAGTTTTCAAAATATTTTATAACAAAAAAGTCATATTTTCGGAGCGTTTTGCTACATTAATTTCTCAATTAAAAATAACGAAAGCCTATACTGGTATAATAAATGAAAATTTGTACAGATGTTTTCCTGGTAATGTTTACAATATATATTTTATTGTGGATCGAGGTGACGTAAGAATTATTTCGTACACTTTACTTATCAGGAAATGTGTTTTTAACTAACATGATGAAAACAGGAAGGTAATATACTAGGGGGACTTTGCAAAATTAGCAACAAAAAATACTAAGGCTGTCTAAAATCGTGTGTACAAAAACCTGCCGCAGGTGCTTACTAAATAAACTGGCATGACTTATATTAGGTCTAACGAATTTCACGCTTATCCACGAAACAAGGTTGCAAATTTCTGCCACGAAAAAAACGCACAAAGGAAACAGTATATTTTTTATTACTTCTCTTTGTTGACGTTTTTCTGCGTATAAATATTTTATAATGCATCTGCTATTAATAGGCCTTCTAGTCTTAATCTCTTTTCAACGCTTGTGTACATTGTTTCCTTTCATCTCGAATCACCTTTCTTCTACAGCTGTAGTTCTTCTTCGTCTCCTCATTCTTCTGCTTCCGGATACTTTTACGCTGCGAATAAACAAATAATTTTGGTTTTTATACTGGAATCAGCCAAAACTATATATATATATATATATATATATATATATATATATATATATATATATATATATATATATGAGCTGGAATCAGCTCTATGACTATATATATCGGGCTGTCGGCTAGGGAACTGGGAGCGTAAAGGAAGAAGGGGGTACCTTTCTTCCTTTCCGATGCCAACACGTAGAGGAATGTAGTACGTAGGTATCCACTGGACCTTCGCTCTATGGCTATATATATCGGGCTGTCGGCTGTGGAACTGGGCGCGTAAAGGAAGAGGGGGGTACCTTTCTTCCATTCCGGTGCCAACACGCAGAGCAATGTAGTACGTAGGTATCCACTGGACCTTCGTTCTATGTCTATATATATATCGGGCGGTTGGCTGTAGAGTGAGATGCGTAATGAAAGAGGAACGTATCTTTCTTCCTTTCCGGTGCCAACAAGTAGAGTAATATAGTACGTAGGTATCCACTGGACCTTCGTTCTGTGTCTATATATATCGGGCGGTTGGCTGTAGAGTGAGATGCGTAATGAAAGAGGAACGTACCTTTCTTCCATTCCGGTGCCAACAAGTAGAGTAATATAGTACGTAGGTATCCACTGGACCTTCGTTCTATGTCTATATATATCGGGCGGTTGGCTGTAGAGTGAGATGCGTAATGAAAGAGGAACGTATCTTTCTTCCTTTCCGGTGCCAACACGTAGAGTAATATAGTACGTAGGTATCCACTGGACCTTCGCTCTATGTCTATATATATCGGGCGGTTGGCTGTAGAGTGAGATGCGTAATGAAAGAGGAAGGTATCTTTCTTCCATTCCGGTGCCAACAAGTAGAGTAATATAGAACGTAGGTATCCACTGGACCTTCGCTCTATGGCTATATATATCGGGCGGTTGGCTGTAGAGTGAGATGCGTAATGAAAGAGGAAGGTACCTTTCTTCCATTCCGGTGCCAACAAGTAGTGTAATATAGTACGTAGTTATCCACTGGACCTTTGCTCTATGTCTATATATATCGCGCGGTCGGCTGTACAGTGAGATACGTAATGAAAGAGGAAGGTACCTTTCTTCCATTCCGGTGCCAACAAGTAGAGTAATATAGTACGTAGGTATCCACTGGACCTTCGCTCTATGTCAATATATATCGGGCGGTTGGCTGTAGAGTGAGATGCGTAATGAAAGAGGAACGTATCTTTCTTCCATTCCGGTGCCAACAAGTAGAGTAATATAGTACGTAGGTATCCACTAGACCTTCGCTCTATGGCTATATATATCGGGCTGTCGGCTGTGGAACTGAGCGCGTAAAGGAAGAGGAGGTACCTTTCTTCTATTCCGGTGCCAACAAGTAGAGTAATATAGTACGTAGGTATCCACTGGACCTTCGCTTTATGTCTATATATATCGGGCGGTCGGCTGTAGAGTGAGATGCGTAATGAAAGAGGAAGGTACCTCTCTTCCATTCCGGTGCCAACAAGTAGAGTAATATAGTACGTAGGTATCCACTGGACCTTCGTTCTGTGTCTATATATATCGGGCGGTTGGCTGTAGAGTGAGATGCGTAATGAAAGAGGAAGGTACCTTTCTTCCATTCCGGTGCCAACAAGTAGAGTAATGTAGTACGTAGGTATCCACTGGACCTTCGTTCTATGTCTATATATATCGGGCGGTTGGCTGTAGAGTGAGATGCGTAATGAAAGAGGAACGTACCTTTCTTCCATTCCGGTGCCAACAAGTAGAGTAATATAGTACGTAGGTATCCACTGGACCTTTGCTCTATGTCTATATATATCGGGCGGTTGGCTGTAGAGTGAGATGCGTAATGAAAGAGGAACGTACCTTTCTTCCATTCCGGTGCCAACAAGTAGAGTAATATAGTACGTAGGTATCCACTGGACCTTCGTTCTATGTCTATATATATCGGGCGATTGGCTGTAGAGTGAGATGCGTAATGAAAGAGGAACGTACCTTTCTGCCATTCCGGTGCCAACACGTAGAGTAATGTAGTACGTAGGTATCCACTGGACCTTCGCTCTATGGCTATATATATCGGGCTGTCGGCTGTGAAACTGAGCGCGTAAAGGAAGAGGGGGTACCTTTCTTCCATTCCGGTGCCCGCAAGTAGTGTAATATAGTACGTAGGTATCCACTGGACCTTTGCTCTATGTCTATATATATCGGGCGGTCTGCTGTAGAGTGAGATACGTAATGAAAGAGGAAGGTATCTTTCTTCCTTTCCGGTGCCAACAAGTAGAGTAATATAGTACGTAGGTATCCACTGGACCTTCGCTCTATGGCTATATATATCGGGCTGTCGGCTGTGAAACTGAGCGCGTAAAGGAAGAGGGGGTACCTTTCTTCCATTCCGGTGCCCGCAAGTAGTGTAATATAGTACGTAGGTATCCACTGGACCTTTGCTCTATGTCTATATATATCGGGCGGTCTGCTGTAGAGTGAGATACGTAGTGAAAGAGGAACGTACCTTTCTTCCTTTCCGGTGCCAACAAGTAGAGTAATATAGTACGTAGGTATCCACTGGACCTTCGCTCTATGGCTATATATATCGGGATGTCGGCTGTTAAGTGAGATGCGTAAAGAAAGAGGGAGGTACCTTTCTTCCATTCCGGTGCCAACAAGAAGTAGAGTAATGTAGTACGTAGGTATCCACTGGATCTTCGGTCTAAGGCTATATATATATCGGGATGTCGGCTGTTAAGTGAGACGCGTAAAGAAAGAGGGAGGTACCTACCTTCCATTCCCGTGCAAACAAGAGTTAAAGTATTACGTAAGTTATCCTGTTTACCTACTACACTTTAAAACCATACCTAATTATATATTAGGTTACTTATAGGTACCTTATAAGTAACCTTTATTCATGTAATATCCGTTACTACGCAGTAACCGTTAACTAGATGACACAATTCCAAGAGCCATACCGTTAACTAGATGATACAATTCCAAGAACCATACCGTTAACTAGATGATACAATTCCAAGAACCATACCGTTAACTAGATGATACAATTCCAAGAACCATACCGTTAACTAGATGATACAATTCCAAGAACCATACCGTTAACTAGATGATATAATTCCAAGAACCATACAGTTAACTAGATGATACAATTCCAAGAACCATACCGTTAACTAGATGATATAATTCCAAGAGCCATACCGTTAACTAGATGATACAATTCCAAGAACCATACCGTTAACTAGATGATACAATTCCAAGAACAATACCGTTAACTAGATGATACAATTCCAAGAACCATACCGTTAAAAAGATGATATAATTCCAAGAACCATACCGTTAACTAGATGATACAATTCCAAGAACCATACCGTTAACTAGATGATACAATTCCAAGAACCATACCGTTAACTAGATGATATAATTCCAAGAACAATACCGTTAACTAGATGATACAATTCCAAGAACCATACCGTTAAAAAGATGATATAATTCCAAGAACCATACCGTTAACTAGATGATACAATTCCAAGAACCATACCGTTAACTAGATGATACAATTCCAAGAACAATACCGTTAACTAGATGATACAATTCCAAGAACCATACCGTTAAAAAGATGATATAATTCCAAGAACCATACCGTTAACTAGATGATACAATTCCAAGAACCATACCGTTAACTAGATGATACAATTCCAAGAACAATACCGTTAACTAGATGATACAATTCCAAGAACCATACCGTTAAAAAGATGATATAATTCCAAGAACCATACCGTTAACTAGATGATACAATTCCAAGAACCATACCGTTAACTAGATGATACAATTCCAAGAACAATACCGTTAACTAGATGATACAATTCCAAGAACCATACCGTTAAAAAGATGATATAATTCCAAGAACCATACCGTTAACTAGATGATACAATTCCAAGAACCATACCGTTAACTAGATGATACAATTCCAAGAACAATACCGTTAACTAGATGATACAATTCCAAGAACCATACTGTTAAAAAGATGATATAATTCCAAGAACTATACCGTTAACTAGATGATACAATTCCAAGAACCATACCGTTAACTAGATGATACAATTCCAAGAACAATACCGTTAACTAGATGATACAATTCCAAGAACCATACCGTTAAAAAGATGATATAATTCCAAGAACCATACCGTTAACTAGATGATACAATTCCAAGAACCATACCGTTAACTAGATGATACAATTCCAAGAACAATACCGTTAACTAGATGATACAATTCCAAGAGCCATACCGTTAAAAAGATGATATAATTCCAAGAACCATACCGTTAACTAGATGATACAATTCCAAGAACCATACCGTTAACTAGATGATACAATTCCAAGAACAATACCGTTAACTAGATGATACAATTCCAAGAACCATACCGTTAAAAAGATGATATAATTCCAAGAACCATACCGTTAACTAGATGATACAATTCCAAGAACCATACCGTTAACTAGATGATACAATTCCAAGAACCATACCGTTAACTAGATGATACAATTCCAAGAACCATACCGTTAACTAGATGATATAATTCCAAGAACCATACCGTTAACTAGATGATACAATTCCAAGAACCATACCGTTAACTAGATGATACAATTCCAAGAACCATACCGTTAACTAGATGATACAATTCCAAGAACCATATCGTTAACTAGATGATACAATTCCAAGAACCATATCGTTAACTAGATGATACAATTCCAAGAACCATACCGTTAACTAGATGATACAATTCCAAGAACCATACCGTTAATTAGATGATACAATTCCAAGAACCATATCGTTAACTAGATGATACAATTCCAAGAACCATACCGTTAACTAGATGATACAATTCCAAGAACCATACCGTTAATTAGATGATACAATTCCAAGAACCATACCGTTAACAATTATACACTTATATTATCTAGTTTAACGTGAGATTTCTGAGTGATAAGAAGCTTGCTGCGGTCGTTCTGCGGAGGATTCGTTTGAATCAGTTCTATTACAATTGTTAAGATTATTGTGTGATCAGTGAATGGGATACAAGTGACTTGGGAATAATACTGAAGAGGGTTATGGATTACTATTCTAGGAAATTGTGCAACGCTATAACATTAATTAATTCAAATTTCCATTTGAAATTGACATTCAGTATATGATCGGACTAGGATTAGCTCACTTGTGAGTGTTGTGTGTCTCCTCTGATCCAAGACCAAATAAGAAATGCTTTTTCTTAAATACTAGCTTTTGATTCGGTCCAATTTGATCATATTATTTTTGAACTCTTGATTTTAATTTTATTTTAAATACACGTTGATATAGGACCTATATTATTGAACAGAGCTAGGCTATATACTTGCACATTTTCTAAATAGTTTGAATAATATGAAATTTTTTGCCAAACGTAACGTAGGATGAATAGCAACGTCAAAATGGATACGAACTTGTTTGCGAGATGGAAACATATTGCAAGATCGCCGATGCAATGAGCAAGTAATTTAGAAACTGACAACGGTGGTACTATCAAACACTAATCCGAAACTAATAATTTAAAAGGAGAATTGGATAGTGGTAAGAAGAAGGTAAATGGCCAGAACACAAACATAGCAATTAAAAAAAAAAACAGAAGAGAAAGATAACAGATGGAGTTTAAATAAATAAAATGTTGAGACTCATAAAGTAAAAAAAATAAGCCGTGAAGCATATGCAGTCTAGAAAAACGGCAAAAACTAAAAAGCCACCCGCAGTAGTAGTAAGTGAGGTAAAATATTACAATGCAATAAAACAGTCATTAGATGTAAATATTATAAACTACAGGGCTGAATGCTTTATCAATAGTGTAACGTTTTTTTTTTATTTTACCGCCAAACCTTGATCTCTGTAAACGAAAAATAGTACATAGTTCCAAAGGTCGCCACGGTTGAACGACACTCTTCAGAGACCGATATTAAGCAACTAATTGAGCTAAACTTGTATTTTCCGGTCCATTTCTAAATTAATATAACCAAGTTAGGAAAAGGAGCATTCTGATAGTGAGAGTCGAAAACGACAGGTCCTTGGCGTCTTCCTGGTGTTGAGGGAGCATATTCCGAGGCATGCCGTCTTCCCTAGGGGACTAGTAAGCAGACCGGGGTAACTTATAGAAATAAAGACGACCCTAATAAGTAAACTATTTAAATATTTTTAGGTTTAATTATTTACACTAAATTGAAAATTATCAGAATTCTTTAAAGGGGCTCTAAATTCTATTTCTTTAATTTTAATAATCTTGTTTTTTTAAAACTCCGACAGCTGTGTGCGTTAATAGAAGTGGTGTGGTGTGCGATTAAAATAAACGAAGAATGACCAGAGGAGTAGGCCTACAGCAAATTAGTAAAACTAGCTGAAGTTGTAACGTCACACAAAAGAAAATAAGCAAATTAAGACTAAGAGATGCATAATGGTGCAACAGAGCTAAGAATAGAAGAGACTTATAACATCGTATATGAAAGAATAACGTCATAAGAGGTATGACTACCCGATACCCCTACAACAACAGATGAAATACATAAGGACGAGAAACAAAGAATGATGTACAATGAAGAAAACAAATCATTCAACAAATTAATGACGGTAAAGAATATGGTAAATCCCAAAATATGTAAATAATTTCAGTTATGGAGTCAAAACACATCAATGAAATTGATACTCTTGATTATTTACTGGGTCCTTTTTTCATTTAACCTCTGATATTTCTATGCTTCCATAGGGGTGCCGGGGTTGACCATGTGATGTCCCTCAAGTTACAGCCCTGAAGCATCGATGCTCAGCTATTTGCCTGACATTCCTCCAATATTTCAAGGACTTTGTAAATGGTATTTGAAATTCATTCTAACTTGATATTTTTCTGACTTTACAAACAATGACGCTTCGACAAACTGTCGAAACCTTACCTTTAGAGCGTCATTGATCCGGCAAAACAAATTCACTTTGAAACATTCTTTCTGTTATTTGCTCTACTTTACAGGCAGACACTTTTTTAAATAAATAGATGCTATTAATACGTCATTTTTCGGGAATTACAGATCATCTATCAAAAGTCTTTTATCGAGTCCCAAATGTTTTCTAATCATTTAAACGAATTCACAAGACAACCCAGAATATCCAAGTCTTCACCACGAATAGAATGAAATTGAACGAGCGCTTGTATAAATACGCAGACGATATCATAGAATACACTCAATTAAGCTTTACTCAACTAATCAGTACATCCTGTGAGGATAACAATATAATACCGAAACTAGTCATTGCAAGTTACGCTTAGAGAACGTCACACCTCTTCTGACGCATCCAGTCTAATTGAAGGAATAAAACGTGGCTTGGGTAATAGAGAAATACAAGACCGTAAACATTGAAACTCTGAGTAATTACTCCCTTATAATATTTACGTGGCAACAGACGAAGCGATCACACATTGTTGGCGTTGACTGCATTGTTTGAAAGGTACAAGATAAAGTGTTATCCTAAACTTTTAATCTCAAATAATTAAACGGTTGAAATTAATACTTTATTCATTCCTTATATTTCAAAACATATTATGAGCTGTTTCATATTTAAATTAACACTTCAACTATTACATAATTTTAGTAGATGAATTATTGTATATCTTCACATATTATTCCTAATTAATAAGTATTTAACAGCCTTTTCCATTTGAAACAGGAATTTCGGAACGAAATTCGAAACGTTGAGTGATAAGAAAGCACGAATTGTTTGTCTGTGATCTGTCTTTAGCCTATATAAAAAATTAGTACATTATAGTACTTGATTTTATGGAACTCATTTTCTGCTCCTTATCATGGTAACTCATCAACGATTTTATCTCTTACTCTCGTATGTAAACAACTCTCCCTCTCTCACATACATATATAACCACACACATTCACCTGCTAACTTTAAAATATAATTATTTTTGTTTAATTCCTTTGAAAAGAATAAAAGTTTATAAATAAAATTAAGACATAAATATGCAATCCAATTTTATACTGCTCTCTTTGACAGTACAAACCTGTATACCAATATTCCAACAAATAAAACACTAAATATCATAAAGTCTTAATATAAAGCAGATAAATATAACTCACACACGCGCGCGTGCACTTACATCCGTACACACACACACCACCGAATTTATGAACATACTTGAAACTATCACTCAGCAAAACTATTTCACCTCTAACTAAACTTATCTCAACCAGATGGCTACCTTATCAGAAGTCAAGATATGAGTAAACAATTGGTGAAATATTCTTACAGTACATTCAAAATCATATTCTTTCATAAGAAGCTCTTATACGTGTAATTTATGTTACGTATATGTTGAAGATATCAGTACATTACCTAAGGAAAGCTCTTGACGTAATAAATAAGTGGTGTTACATAATAAAAAGTACGCTACATACGGTTGCTTTAATTAGTAATTAGTTACTCTGTTAATTTTTCCCTCTGCGAGTATTTTATTCCTACTATATGAAATAAATATAACCGTGAAAAATATTTATATCTATTGTATAGGCTATGCAATTTATAGTTATATATAACTTTAAGTATAAATTACTTAATTACAATTTTAATTGTAAATTTTATATACTACACATGCTTTGTTGTTACACATAAATTATATTTAATTTATTTTAAAAGGCGACACACACACACACACACACACACACACACACACACACACACACGCACGCACGCACTCACGCACACACACACACACACACACACACACACACACACACACACACACACACACACACACACACACACACACAAACACACACACACACACACACACACACACACACACACAGGATATATATATATATATAATAAGGATATATTTGTCACGTAAAAAATACTAATAAAAAGTTATAAATAACTTTATTTCTACGTAACTTCATAAGACTTTAGCCTACTGTAAGATCAAAATTTTTGTGTTAACTGGTAAGGAATATTTATAAATTTTTATAAAACAAAACTTCAAGTATTTTTAAAGGCCCAGAAATTACGACGCTGGCTTTATAACTTTATGTCCGACTCATTACTGAAAATGAATTTTTCTTTTACTGAAATTGCGCTGTAAAACGAGAGCTCGGGCATTAAACTTGTCTATGAATACAGAGATAGAGGGAGAGAGAGGGAGACTATTCTATTCAAATTCTGTTTCCATTTTTGTAACGATATTCAGTGACTATTTAATCACATAGCTTACATTAAGAAATGAAATTGCAAATGTAACGGATGGACGGGATTTCCGAGAATTTATTCCTTTCGGACAATTTTCTGCCTTTGAAAAGTTTAGACACAGTAAGGACGCCAAGTGAATTCTGTTTGCTCAGTCTCACCGGCATTATATTGCGCTTCAATTTACTATTCCACAAAAGGGCTGGACATGTCCCATTAAATGCTTCACTGCTTCTCCCTTTATATACTTCGCCACCTGCCACCTACTCTTTCTCGCCGCCTTGCGCACAGTCTCTACATTGTAATAGGGAACTTTACAATGTATTATTGTTAAGGTGTGTGTTTGTGTAAGTAATATAAAAACTTGTAAATAAATATAAAACATATTTAGTTTAAAGAAAGATGAATGCAATTCAGGATAAAACAGGAATAGAGACACTCAGAAGCCGAGAGGTGTAAGTGTCACATAGTGTGATATTGTAAAATTTTGCAAGAAGTAGGAATGATAGTGGAAAGAAAAAGGGTTTGGATTTAAGTGTACCTAGCCTCTCGAATCTTACCTCTAAGCCGTAAAGAAATACGAAAACAGATGCGCATAATGGGGAGTATATATTATCAAACATTTTGAATCCACGGCCCCGCGAATCCAACCTCAAACTCGTGACTCCCGCCCAGGTATCAAGGGTCAGGCTCACTGTAAGGCCTGGACTGGTACCCGGTCCGCCACTGGGACGAGATGAGCTCCAATCAGACGCTTATGTTTTGACCACTCTTCCAGAACTACTCGGGACCAGCCAGGTTTTCCGTACCTTCAATCTCCCGTCTGATTAGTTCGGTCCAGGTTTTACACTTTTTTATAGTGGAGTAACTGAATCTTCAAATACCATAGTTTCAAAATTAACCCCCCCCCCTTTTATCCCTCAATACTGTTAATAAAGTCATTTACCTCGCTTGGCTTTTCAGTGTTATTCTGTAATAAGAAAAAATAAGAAAAAAGTCAGAGAAAAACAAAAGAGAAAGGAAAAGGGCAAGTTTTTTATAAGAGTTCGGTGGATAAATTCAAACCGAGACAAATATAAAATATTTTAAATACAACAAAGTAATTTTTATGAAAAACATTCGGTAGAATAATAAATAATTTTTAGTTAAAGGAATAGTGACATTATTAGGTAATAGAGCACATTGGAAAAACTGTAAGAAATCAAACGAAAACTAATTAAAATAAATATAATTGAAAAATTTGGTTCCAGCCCTCGTCGGAGCCCAATCGAAGTAATAACGAAATAGTTTCGCATGTTCAACGAAAATCGACCGAAGCATGAATTATACATTTTTCATTCAAATTTTACAGGTTTATAAGAAGAATGTATTTAATAAAGACTAGTATTTATTGTATATATTAATAACGTAATGTGGGCATCAAAAAACATTTATTAAATATATAATGAATACAAATATTTTTACAAATTCATTTGAAATCAGTTCTTTAAAATTATGAGGTGCCCATAAATGTTTCCTTTCAAACATTGGATTAAATATACAAAACCTATTATTATCGCTATACTGAACTATTTGAAAGGAGATTTATGAAAATTTAAATGAATTATTATATTTATTAACTGATCAACACTATTTCATAATAATCTACGTCTAAAACGGCTGTCCTACAACATAACCTATAACTCAATTTCAGCTGTTATATGAAATCATATGTTAACTTTTAATTCACTTTGAGCGTACATTGTTGAAAATATATGCTGTCAGGTAGGCTCGTTTTAGAAATAGCGTGTCGCAAAATTAATTATTTAATCCCATGTTTTGTTTACCGCTCGTGAAAAGGTATCACTTCAATAAAAGGGGAGTGTTCGAAAGCGAAAAGGGGCCAGAGGGGTGTGCATACAGCAGAGCATAGTTTAAAAATGGTTGCAAAAATGCTTAGGAGAATTTAATGCTCTGTTAACATTACAGTTCTACAACGATAGAAAGTTGACAACACGCCAGTGGGGCGTACTATCATCGCATGCGTCGTCAGTCCACCCGTTCGCAGTAACACACTATAGCCGTCAGCAGTAATATATTCCTAACACTCCACTTTTAATACTATAATCCATTGCCAAATATATATGGCCCAATAATATTTGCTTATCGGAAAACACATTAACTGTCAATTAGGGATCGCTAGAACGACGTAATTGGGGAGCATATCGCAATATTAGTTATGCAATATCCCGTTATACTTAGCCTCTATTACATTTGCTTATTACCGCCATAAATGAACTGTGTTTCTACCATTTAATGAAACGCAACCGTTTACAGAATGTATTACATTCAAGTGTGCTTAGGAATTGTATACACAATACAGAAATAAAATTGTGTATTCACAATTTTATTTAGGAACAATGTTTTTGTAAAAGTACTATAAACAAACTCAAGTGGTTTTACGTATTCGCCTGTAAATATATTTGCCATTTTATTTTCTCAACTTACGAAAGTGTTCTTATTTCATTGCATGGTTCTTTTTGATTTGATTCGTTTATATTAAAATTACGATTATAAAAGCTAAATGTTGTTACGAAGAATAATAGAAACGAACATGTTCAGGTCGCACATTTATTATTATAAACAAACTATGCGAAGAATAATTTTTTATCAAAATGGCTTATTGTTCTCTTGTCACTCAAAAGGTTAATAGCCTTTTTGTGTTTGCGTGCGAGTGCGTGTGCTCGTGGGTGCGCGTGTGTGCTGTATCTACACACACACACACACACACACACACACACACACACACACACACACACACACACACACACACACACACACACACACACACACACACACACACACACACACACACACACACACACACATTCACGCACGCACGCACACACACACACACACACACACACACACACACACACACACACACACACACACACACACACACACACACACACACACACACACACACACACACACACACACACACACATACTCACAATAAAACACATACACACACACACACACAAATATATATATATATATATACATATAAATAAAATATTTATATTATACAAAAATAAAAACAATATAATGTGTTTTCTTATGTAATAATTAAAAATACGAGATAATACAAAAAAAGAATAATTTTTTTATATTATACAATTCAAACCTTTCCGTTGGCAAATAGTACCATCATCATCAGGTCCAATAAAAAATATTTTACATATACGTGTTAGTTAGCCTCGTCAACACTGCTGCCAAATCTGTTATAATGTTGTCAAATTTATTAGTTTGCTGCATTACCAATATATACACTGAATATAGTATCAAATTTTGTATATGTTCCTTTATTGACTTATTATGAATAAAAAATATATTTATAAATTTCCTATGATTCATATATATATATATATTTGCTTTTATAAATATCATATTTTCCATATTTTGTAATATGTGTTTATTGATAGACTACGATGATTAGCAAAATTCAATTGGTATTTTTTTTTATAAGGATTGCACAATTCTTTATATTTGTCTTTGTGGTTTTTTTTTTCTACATAAACTTTATTACAACAATCACATTCTAATTTATAGAAACAGTTTTCTCGTGCATAATAATAATTTTATTGTTATTCAATATACTTATTAGTTTATTATTAGTTCTATTAGAAACTTTGCTTTGGTACAATTAAACAATTTTGTGATACTTTTTATTTCATGTAAATGTAAGAGATGTGAATATTGGTTTATTAGTTTTGTAAATTAAATTAATGGTTTTTTTATATTTACATTAAGTTTATCAACAGTTTTCTCTTTATAACCATTCTTTATTGCTATTTCATATATCTATGAAATTGCATTCTATGTATGATACTCTTTATTACTCCAGATGTTGGTACTGTTGGCCAACGAAAACCCTTGAAGTATATAAATACAGTAAATTATTCTTGTAATTAAATTGTAGTATATATATATATATATATATATATATATATATATATATATATACTAGTCTGTATATATATATATATATATATACTAGTCTGTATATATATATATATATATATATATATATATATATATATATATATATATAGAGAGAGAGAGAGAGAGAGAGAGAGAGAGAGAGATAGAGAGTGTTACTCTAGTCACATAACTTGACAGTGATTTATAAATTTTGAAAATGCTAATAATGTAAATTAGCGAAAAGCTTCAATCAACAATAAAATGAAGTAATACTCGTATATTCTTGTTTATGAAAATTATTTTATTTCACCATATATATATATATATATATATATATATATATATATATACATATAAGTGTCATCTCCTTTTACCCTAACTGAATCCTAGATATACTTACAAAGTAGTTATTATCGTGTTTATGTACTACATACTTCTGACTTATTTGAATTGTTTGACCCCTTTAAAATGCCGAATCTGTAAACCGACTACAGTACTGAGTTTGCATTTACCATTGTAAAAATCAATTGTTTTGTGTTTTATTGTTAGCTTTTATTTACCGAGAGTTTATTATGTTTTCGAAGTAATAAAAATTATTATCGCTAAGTGATCGGTCACAAAGTACCTCCTATGAGAGACGTCACCCAATGAAACTTATCGGAAAAGCAGATGGAAAGACGTAACATAAATTGCGACAGAAAGTCAGAATTATATCATATTTTAGCTCTCAATAGAAGCTCGAGGGAAAATAGCAACACAGTAGTCGTACTGGATAAACTTCACTATATCTCTCTGGCAGCTGGTTCAAAATGTAATATAATCTTCAACCCGATCTATATAAACCTATTCTGTAAGAGAAATATTACTTTTGTTCACTTTATTTTACACGTTTAATTTCGTTATTATTGAACTTTACGAATAGGAAATGTGTTTTATTATTTTATTTCCATTAAAGCATCTTTTATAAACACATGTTAACACATAACGAATACCAGTTTACAGTCAATAATTAATCGTCAAAAGCGTTTCAATGGCAAAGTTATCATCATGAGAGAGAATAGCTAATATCTAAACTAAAATTTGCTATAATTGTAATTAATTAAAGTTAAACGCATAACGAATACCAGTTTACAGTCAATAATTATTCGTCAAAAGCATTTCAATGGCAAAGTTATCATCATGAGAGAGAATAGCTAACATCTAAACAAAAAATTTGCTATAATTATAATTAATTAAAGTTAATTATAAAACTTTCATATAACTATAGTTTAAATGTTCTATTCGCTATCTCCACTAATGATAATGGCTTTGTGATTGAAACGCGTTTGAGAAATAGGTGATTGATTATAAATTGATTGATTTTACCATTTAAATATATTCAATTATACTACACCCTTCAGAAGCTTGGACTTATAAAATAACAGTAACATAATTTCAGTACATACTAAAGTTTACTACATTAGGATATACAGTAGGTATGGTTTACAGACTGTACATTATTAATTCAAAAATGTACTGTTCAGTAACATAGGGTCCATTTCTAGAGGTTACAATATTAATACATTATGTACTTAACTTTTGAACGGGTTGAAGGGGGTCAGGTTTGGCCTGATCGGTGAAATGCGGGTCAGAGGAAGGCCGATATGTGATAATGGGACTTGTTAACGCTAGAGGGGAACCGGGGCCAAGGTTGTATACTATATTATCCACCTCTTTATTTACTGCCCTAACTTTAAACAAGAGACTTTCTCAGAGAACTACACTAACAAACCTCAAATTTTGTGCTTCCGATGATTTTAACGTCACCGATCAGGATAAACCGGACGACCAGTCAGGGTAAACCTGACGACCGGTATAGAAATATACTTTATTATGAATCAATTATGCGTGTATTGTTGTGCTATTGATTTTGTTTTGTTAATTACTATAACGACGTATTCCTAATCAACTAGATATTCAAATTACTCAGCATGGTCCAATGGTTAAATTAATATCTACTTCAAGAAACACTCTGCAGAAGCGTAAACTTTCTCAATTCCGAGGGAAATCCCTGTCTATACTTGTAATTACATTCGCTCCAACCATATCTAATCAGGCTTCTTTATCCCATTTATAAACAAATTTAAGTATACACTTTTGTATTGTAGACAGATAAGAGCAAACTCTCATACAAAACGTTTTATATCTATGCAAAACATTCCGAAAGTGAGGGAATAGAATCCGCTATGCAAATCGTTGATCCTTCCATCTGGACAATTTGCTTCCTTCGAGTAAGGGTTTGGCGAATTTTGTTTGCTAAGCCGACGGTCTCTATAATTTAGTATTCCACAATAGGCCCGGACATGTGCCATTAACTGCTCCACTGGCTCTCTCACTTTGAGCCCCTTTCCGTTCTCACTCTTTGCGCCACGTCCCTTCCACTCCATTTATTGCGACATCGGTTTTTATTGACTCCTGTCTGCTCGGCTATTCTTTACACACCCCGACACGAAGCACTTCCTCCCATTAATGAATTTTCATTAAAGCCTGTAGGGCAAAGATTAAATAGAAATTTCTCTTGGTATAGTCTTTTTTAACTAAGCAATTTCAATGAGTTAATGATTATTAATGTTTATTATTTCAATACGCACAATTTTTAATTGTTCTCTTCGATCGTTGTTCAACCTTATACACTTTAGTAGAAGAGATGAAAGAGCAAATATTTTATTAAAATTTAGCTTAAATCAGTTATTATTCATACAAAACTATTCTTTACAAAATAAACATTATTTTTGTTTTGAGGTAATTATTTGCATTTTACTACGCATTTTCATTCCTTCATCTTGTGATAAATCTGAACTGAACATATCACGTGATTACGTGGTATATTTTATGGGTGTTGCCCTATTGTCTGAAGATAAAATCCTTTTCGTAAATGAACCACTAGAAAACTTCATTTATCCTTATTTAAAAAAAAATCATTTCCGTTATAAACGTAATCGATATTGATAAATAAAATAAAACATACTTAGAAATTTAGAAAATTTAGTAAAAACACACGAAAGCGAGTTAAAAAAATAATAAGTACCTGTGATTTAAAAATCTCATAATTATTAAAATCAGATCAAAATAATTGCTTCAAAATATACGCAAACCTTTTCTCACCATGACTTTCTATAAAACAGTGCACTATGTTATACTATATTGTTAGCTACAAAGTATCCAGTTAGAATAAAATTCGTTTAAATGAAAAGATGTTTACTGTTTCACGAGGTAAACAGTTGGAAGCATTGAACTAGACCTTCTTGGTCATTGCTGATCAAACGCTGGCCTAATGGCAAACTTCTGTATTTTTTCATAATCAAATTCATCCCAACGAATGTTTTATAGCTATTTCCAATGTATTATAAAACTTGTTCTGTTTTATAAAAGAAGTGATTTTGAAAACAATTCTATTCCATCGTAAAAAGAAATACATTTCTTGCTTTTTTAATAATTTAAAATTTGAAAAACACTCCGTTTCTTGCATTTTCTCGTATTTTTATATATTTCTTTTGCACCCCAAATATAATTTATTTGTTGATTAAGTCTAAAAGAAATAATTACCTATTTTAATATATAGAAAATTAGGTTGCCTTTTTCGTAACGAATGAAATGTATGTTTTAAATAGTTTATCTTTTATGTTTTTTTTCATATTTAATCTCTTACATAGCATTTTTCTCGGAAAGCAGTAGCTATCCGGAAGGTCTCCAGTTGTATTAAAGTTGACTTTGTTAAATAAAATGGCATCTATTTTAACGTAACTACGAACATTATTTAGAGACTATCTGGATTTTCCTCTGTATTAAATCATTAATCAATCATGATTTGCAAACATACCGTATATGTAATGGCCATCGTAACTCTTCCTCTGGTAGGCGAGAAGTACAGTATCCATTTTGCTGGCCTAGACACACTGATCATTAGTATTACAATACTTGGATCGCTTACTTTAAAGACGGTCGGCTCATTACATTGTTTATTTAGTTCTCAGGTAAATCCCCAGAAGCAAAATTATCAGCGGTAGATTAACTTAACCTTTCTATAAAAACATTTCCACTTCTTAGAGATTTGTTTAAGAGAATATATTTATAAATTGAAAGAAATGTAAAATGTTCCTCCTCGAAGCCAGCATTTGTTTCTTCTTCGTATGATAATGTGCAGTAAAGTTACCTTTTCATATCTATTATTAGTTTTGCTACGTACAAACTAAGGCATTGTAGTTCTATACATCTTTCTATTATTTATTTCCAAATCAATAACATTTAACAAAAATAGAAGTGTAACTAAGCATAATTTCAAATTAAATTTATTCACATTCCAAGAAAAGAAAATTTGCAACCAAATCTTGAAAATTTACGATAACTAAGAACTAAACAGCATGCATTTTAATTAAAATTGTTAAATAAAGTGTACAAAATTTCCCTACATAATGTTTAAACTTAAATTAAAAAATAAACAACTAAAAGTTTAATTTATTTCAGTTTTTTTTTTATAAGTCGTTACCATTGGTTTTCAATGAAATAACCTTCATTTACTTGGAACTCTTAGTTTTTTAATACTTTTTTTGTAGAGAAAGATAAAACCCCACTACGAAAAATATATCTTTATATAAAAATGTATCTATCTTTAAAAAAATTATTTCTATCTGTTTGAAAACTTTGTAAGCTTACCTGTCACTCAAAACCGGAAACTCATCTGTCAGGAAAACGTATTGGAACGAAAGACAGCTGATGCTCTCATAGAAGCTCGCTACATTGGAATATTTGAAAACTATTTCCTTCATTTTGATGAAATCATAAGCTTGAAACATATTTGTGTTGCATATATTTTTACAATATCTCATTCTTACTATATTATTCTACATAACCTATCATTCCAATAAAATAGCTTATATTCACTGAAAAGCAATTGTATTATCAACATGCTCAATTGTTAGTATCTTTGAATGACGTATTTTACCACAATACTTTCTTCACCCCTTCCAGAGCTATTGTTAAATTCCTTCTATTAGCTCACACTATCTTGATAAATGTTTAATCGTTAATAATATACATTTTTATCCATCTATTAAAGTCCACACATTTTTAACGTATAGTGGATGAGAATTAATGTTAATAAAGTTTTACCAAATATTTATTCAATTACTAAATTATAAAAAATTTGAGAGTCCAACCGGATTCGAACTGTGATTCTTCATGTTCAAAGTCTAGCGCGTTTAAGCACTGAGCTAACCTTCTCTTAGCTAGATATGTACTTCTCAAAGATAAAATAATTTTTTTCTGCCCCCATCTGGATGTCGTCGAGACCTTCGTTCTACAACCTTAAACTGTTGCCATGGTTACCACAAAATATCATAAATAGTGATGTAAGGTTAAAAATGAATGGAACGAACAAAATAAACAAACAAACTGGATTAATGAAATCGAACTTTGCTTCCTAAACGGAAAATGCGAAAATGAAAAAACTACAATACAATGTAAGCGACAAAAAAAAGAAATAGTAACAATCAAAAAACAATAGACCAAAATCATACATAGAATGGAAAAAGGAAAATTTCAAGGATGTTCGCTTTCTTTTTTACCACTTAATATTTCATTCTGACAAATGTAGTCTATATACATATTCATATTAATTGTAATTATAAAACTAAAAATAACTCAAATAAAATTTTTCTTTGTTGTTTTTTAAATAGGTTACTTTTTGTTTAATTTATGTTAATTATTTTACTTTAAACTTAATAAATATAGTGGAGATAGGAACGGCGATCAAGAGAGTAGCCTAGTACAAAATCTACAGATATTTGTTTAAAGTTTTTATCAGCAACAATAATCTGAGTCATGAAAGGACAGTTATTCACTTAAAAAAACTTTAATATGAACCATAAATTACATGAATGATCTTTAATCGAAACAGGTGACATGATAACAGTAGCCTACTTTAATTATTAGTTTAACAATATTTCTAAACATGTTTTGTTTAGCACGTTTGTTTTTAAAAGCAATCTAGAATAATTGTAAAAACAATATATTAGAACTACAAAATAACATTTGAATGATTGTATTTAAATACATATGTATATATATATATATATATATATATATATATATATATATATATATATATATATATATATATATATATATAACCATATTACAGCATTATTGTAATATCTTGAACAAAAATAGTGATAAACGTACTGTAGAACATATAGACTAGTGACCGGAAACATTGAACATACTGAACATTGTATACACATAATGAGACTCGTTAGAAAACATGGCACTAAGTAACTAATTTATCCTCATTGGTAACCGTCAAACTAAAGAATCGCGAACTTGTAACGAAAATGAGCTAAAGATTGTAAAAAGAAATGTAGTTCATTGAACATTGACAAATAGAGACGAAAGCTCGAAACAATTCAATCACAGTGGACAAAGGCAGCCAATTTCACAGCCAAGTTCGGTGAACGCAATATTAAAACGTTTAATCTGTTACAATAAAACTTGAATCACTGCTACTAAACCAATTACAGGCTTCTACGTTTATTAAAAAAGGACTATCAGCACTTTTGGAAAATGATTTAGTCTATTTTTGTTTATAAAATTTCTCCCCTTTTTAATTCCTACTATTAGTTTACAGTATCCCTGTATTTATTTATATATCTTGCTCAAATTTTCAATCGTTAATAAAATTTATAACGATATAATAAATTATTTCGACAATAATAAACAATATAATAGCAATAAAATATTTGGACATTTATTCATTCTCTTGTCTAAATACACTTTTCTAACCATGTAAAGGATGACCCTTCATGTTAATACAGTATTTAAAAAAAATATTAATTCATTGTTTATAATTAATTAATTATTATTTATTAATTATTTTTGGCTTCTTTTTTACCACTTATAATCTGGATATTTTCCTATGTACATACATATTTATATTTCTTATAATTATTTATTAACAAAATAACTAGAACAATTTTTCTTTGTTCACCTAAGTAGGAATTATCTTTAAAATTCTTTTTTTATATATTATTTGCTTGTTTATCTAAATGTCTACTATATAGTATTTCTGTTTATTTCATTGTATTGTATTGTTTTTGTGTGATTATTGACACGGTTCGTTTTTTATGTCACATACCTGAATGGCATGAACTATGGTAGTAGCAAAGGTCCCGGAGGGAAGTCGACAAAGTTACAAGTTGTACAATGTGAATGATACAAAGGGCTTAACTAAATCATTGGCTTTAAACACTGTAATGATTTCATAGGAAAAACTAAATTCATATTTATTCATTCAATTTCTTCGATTAGCTCATAATCTCTCTCTCTCTCTCTCTCTCTCTCTCTCTCTCTATATATATATATATATATATATATATATATATATATATATATATATATATATATATATATATATATATAATAAATTAAAAATATTTCAAAAACAAGAATACTCTTAATGAATATATTTATTCAAAGCTTTTCGCCGATAAAATAGTATCAGCAACCTTTGGAAAATAATTATTTAATAAAACATTTTTACAAAATTAATTATGATTTAATTTTGTAAAAATGTTTTATTAGATAATTATTTTCCTGAAGATGCTGATACTATTTTATCGGCGAAAAGCTTTGAATAAATATATTCATTAAAAGTATTCTTGTTTTTGAAATATTTTTTAATTTATTAACTATATTACAAGAAAACATATCACCATATTTAATATATATATATATATATATATATATATATATATATATATATACATATGTATGTAAATTTTCAAGCGTTAATGAAATACTTTTTATTCATCCTCTCATGTTCAAATACTTTTTTTTAACTTGACGCTTGATGTTATTACAGTTTATTTAAATAATAATTCAATAATAGAAATATTTGAGTTATTTTAGTTTTGTATAGGAGAAAGACTTTTCACAAAAGGGGCAAGGTAACATAGTTAACTTAAATTATTTGGCTTACAATAAGTGATAACATATGATTTCATAAAACAGATTATTTTGGTATAAGTTATGTGGTAGAGCAGCTGATTTAATGCTCAAGTTTAACTAAAATAAAATTTCTCTTTGTTGACCAAAGTATAAATTGGCTTTTTGAAAAAATCGTTTATTTTACTGGTTTTACATTAAAATTTATAAATATTTATTTTTCGAATGTTATTTTGCCACAAAAATATGTAAGTATTAATAATAACGCATATTACGACATATAAAGACAATGTTGTTGCGCAAACTTGTACTCGTAATTTTAAACTCAATAAAAACAATAAATTGCCGATTTTATAATTTAAGTGAATTTATGCAAAACATTTTGTACACCGTTTGGAAAAATAATGTTTTATATCGCACTAAGGAATCTTCCTCAGCGTTTTAGGTCAACAGGAAGTTCGGCAAGTAACTTATTTTATAATAACCTGCATATATATTTTTACAACTATATGATTATAACTTCAATATTAGGAAACAATAAATTAATATGAAATAGGTTTTATTCCGCTAATTATAAACAATTTATCACAAATAGTTTTAAATATAAAACTTTACGTTTTATTACACAGATGGTGCCCTCTTCAGGAGTCTAATATTAAACATATGATTATTTGAGGTTGGAACTGTTTAATAAAAATATTCAAGTTTTGCATCAATAATATCAATAATAACATCAACTAGAAAAACAAAATTGGCTTTGATTTTATAAAACTATTGTACTTTCATGATTGGGATATTTTAAAAAGTTGAATATATTATTCAGAAAATTCAAATTAGGTACAATTTACAGCTTACATCTTAAATTATATAAGTTGATTATATTAACAAAAGATAAATTAGAAATTTATATTATTAAAGAGATTGTGTGTCGAATCGTTTGCACAAACTGTAAACAAAATTATTTAGGACACACAAAATTATTTTTGAATACAAGATATAAAGAACATAAAATGTATGTTTTCAAAAATAAAAGAAAATGTGTAGTCCAAATATTATACTAATTAGATTGGTGTGATAGTAATGGATAACTGTCAATTGTAATTGACAATACAATCAAATTAATTATTTTATTACCATACAAGTATTATATGCCATGAAGAATTTAATTACAAGAAGAGAGGTGTTGCGGGGACGATACACATAAAAAAGACAGGAAACAAGTCTATTAATAAAATGTCAGATATAAAATGTGTCCAATGAATTATGAGTCGTTAATAGGTAACATTTATTTTGTTTGACATTTTGCAAGATAAACAATTACTTTACTGTTTAATATTGTTGGAAGCTTCAGTATTGGACAATCTGAAGTAATTGGACAAATAACTGACAAGCAAAGATTTTAATTTGTAGACACGTGTTTTTGCAATTAAAAAGTATTTATTTATGTGAGGATATTAATTAATTTATTTACTTTTTGTTATTAAATTGCTTGAACAATATATATTTATATATGTTTGTAATGGTTACGTATTTATTAATAAACCCCTGAAGACGACACACAGTATATCGAAACGTCAAGAGTTATTTACAATTAATGTAATGTTAAATTTACTATAATTAGTCGGGGAAACCACTATTTATTTTAACTATAGACTCAAAAACATATAAAAACAACAAAAATAATTCAAAGAGAATAATATAAAAAAAAACATTCTTAAAGTCAATTTCTACTCGTGTCAACAAAGAAATCTTAGTTAAGTTACCTTTTATTAAATATTACAATTAATATAAATAAACTAAAATCTGCGTTAAAACAGCTGTTCTTTCACATAACCTTAAACATAAAATCAGCTGTTTTATTAAATCATATGTTATCACCTATTTTAAACCAAATGAGTTAAATAACTATATTGCATGCCTTTTTGAGTGAAGTTTTCTCCCATATAAAACTGAAATTAATTCATTGCTTTTAATTAATAGATTAATATTTGAAAAAAACTGTATTAATGTCAATTGTAATACTCTACAAGTTAGTAAATGTATTATATCTTGAGTGGATGTATAAAAGTTATTTTATAACAGATTGAAAATTTGAACAAGACATAGGGAGAGTGTTAACTTATAGAAGGAAGAGTGAAAAATTGAAAACCTATAAAATTAATCTTTATACACTCGAATAATACATAAAATTTAATGCACTTCCCACCAATATTGCTAACCGCCTACATTTTATTACTAATGCACGAAATATAATAAAATTAGAATATTTAAACATAAATAAATGAATCCTCTCAACCACAAATGAATTCCTCCTTTTACTTAAAACTTTATGTAGGCCTATTTATCGATTGCATAGCAATCACCTCAGAGGTGATTTACAATGAAAATACAAAGTATTTTCATCGTAAATTACCTCTAAGGATGGTTGCTATGCAATCGAAATGTACATAAGATTTTAGATAAAAGAAGGAAGTTATTTGCGGTTGAGAGGTTTCATTTATTTATGTTAAACATTACGCCACAGTTGTTTCATACAGTTATAGAATACTTAAAACTGAAATTATTTTAAAATATTAAACACACGAATGTTATTAAAAAATAATAACACTAAACATGTAATGTTGAGATAATGACAGTATTAGAGATCGCAAAGCCAAATTTTACACCTAATATTTTATTTTTACCTTCCCTAGAGCACAACGTAACTGATTAGGCCTACGCGTAAAAATTGCTCAATTCACTTGAAAACGTGGAAGAAATTTCTACTGCGCCACGACTTTATAATATGTAAATATGTGCGTGTAAACACGTTAATATAGGGTTACGTGAAGCCAAAACAAACACGGCCCGAAACAAAATTGTAAAATCCCGTCGCTCGTTGTAAACCCTCGTATCGCCTGAACAAGGTTATCACGGGGGAGATCAAACATAAGACTGTATAAGTCTTAAGTCATAAATAATTGAGCCCATAAAACGCGTGATATACATCCATATAAAATCTGTATGCCTCACTCTTTTGGGAGCCCAATTAGGTCTGTATACCAGTCTTTGGTTGGGGCCTGTTAAATATTTAAGCCTTGTAGCAGTGTATCGTTGAGTCCAGCGTCGACTTGGAGTTTATGGTGCTATTTCTGCGCTCTTTATAGGACCATATATCACACCAGGTTGAGGCCTAATGGCCACTTCTATGTATGACATTTCTTCTTTTATATTTTTCAAAAGTTTTTTATGGTCTACGAGACGCGGAGACGGCTCTGAAGCATGTTTTATTTCGAATAACTTCACACCAAAAGCGGACGCCACAGATCGGGTTTCGTTTGCACGCATATAATTAAATACGAGAACGCTTTTATTATTGTCATCTTACGTAGGTAAATGTAAACATAAAAATGTGTAAATCAATAAGAAATTCGTAAATCTAAGGGAGATTTTAATTCTTTGATTTATTAGAGTTTTTATTACATTTTTAAAATTTATGTTAAATATTTTGAAAAAAGTAAATTGAAACCAGTGCATTATGGTACAAGAAGGAAACTAGAGTTGAGATAATTAAATAGGTAAGAAAACTAGTAGATAGGAAAACTAAAACCAGCAGAAAAAGATCTCTGGAGACGTGCTTGGAGGTAAATCAAGATTAGAGAGAGTAACTAACAGAAGAAAGAGAAAAGTTATGGAAGTGAGGCAAAGAGTTACTAACATAGAAGAAGAGAAACTATGGAAGTGAGGCAAAGAGTTACTAACATAAGAAAAAGAGAAATTATGGAAATGAGGCAGAGAGTCACTAACATAAGAAAAAGAGAAATTATGGAAGTGACGCAGAGAGCTACTAACATAAGAAGAAGAGAAATTATTGAAGTGAGACAGAGAGTTACTAACATAAGAAGAAGAGAAGTTATGGAAGTGAGGCAAAGAGTCACTAACATAAGAAGAAGAGAAATTATGGAAGTGACGCAGAGAGCTACTAACATAAGAAGAAGAGAAATTATTGAAGTGAGACAGAGAGTTACTAACATGAGAAGAAGAGAAATTATTGAAGTGAGACAGAGAGTTACTAACATAAGAAGAAGAGAAATTATGGAAGTGAGGAAGAGAGTCATTAACAAAAGAAGAAGAGAAATGATTGAAGTGAGACAGAGAGTTACTAACATAAGAAGAAGAGAAATTATTGAAGTGAGACAGAGAGTTACTAACATAAGAAGAAGAGAAATTATTGAAGTGAGACAGAGAGTTACTAACATAAGAAGAAGAGAAATTATTGAAGTGAGACAGAGAGTTACTAACATAAGAAGAAGAGAAATTATTGAAGTGAGACAGAGAGTTACTAACATAAGAAGAAGAGAAATTATTGAAGTGAGACAGAGAGTTACTAACATAAGAAGAAGAGAAATTATGGAAGTGAGGCAGAGTCACTAACATAAGAAGAAGAGAAATTATGGAAGTGACGCAGAGAGCTACTAACATAAGAAGAAGAGAAATTACTGAAGTGAGACAGAGAGTTATTAACATGAGAAGAAGAGAAATTATTGAAGTGAGACAGAGAGTTACTAACATGAGAAGAAGAGAAATTATTGAAGTGAGACAGAGAGTTACTAACATAAGAAGAAGAGAAATTATGGAAGTGAGGAAGAGAGTCATTAACAAAAGAAGAAGAGAAATGATTGAAGTGAGACAGAGAGTTACTAACATAAGAAGAAGAGAAATTATTGAAGTGAGACAGAGAGTTACTAACATAAGAAGAAGAGAAATTATTGAAGTGAGACAGAGAGTTACTAACATAAGAAGAAGAGAAATTATTGAAGTGAGACAGAGAGTTACTAACATAAGAAGAAGAGAAATTATTGAAGTGAGACAGAGAGTTACTAACATAAGAAGAAGAGAAATTATTGAAGTGAGACAGAGAGTTACTAACATAAGAAGAAGAGAAATTATGGAAGTGAGGCAGAGTCACTAACATAAGAAGAAGAGAAATTATGGAAGTGACGCAGAGAGCTACTAACATAAGAAGAAGAGAAATTACTGAAGTGAGACAGAGAGTTATTAACATGAGAAGAAGAGAAATTATTGAAGTGAGACAGAGAGTTACTAACATAAGAAGAAGAGAAATTATTGAAGTGAGACAGAGAGTTACTAACATAAGAAGAAGAGAAATTATTGAAGTGAGACAGAGAGTTACTAATATAAGAAGAAGAGAAATTATGGAAGTGACGCAGAGAGCTACTAACATAAGAAGAAGAGAAATTATTGAAGTGAGACAGAGAGTTACTAACATGAGAAGAAGAGAAACTATGGAAGTGAGGCAGAGAGTAACTAACATAAGAATAAGAGAAATTATGGAAGTGAGACAGAGAGTTACTTACATAAGAAGAAGAGAAACTATGGAAGTAAGGCAGAGAGTTACCAACATAAGAAGAAAAAAATTATGGACGTGAGGCAGAGAGTAACTAACATATGAATAAGAGAAGTTATAGAAGTGCACCAGAGAGTATCTATCATAAGAATAAGAGAAGTTGTGGAAGTCAGGCAGAGAGTAACTAACATTAAAATAAGATAAGTTATGGAAATGACGCAGAGAGTAACTAACATAAGAAGAAGAGATATTATGGAAGTGAGGCAGAGAATTACTAACATAAGAAGAAGAGAAATTATGGAAGCGAGGCAAAGAGTTACTAACATAGGAAGAAGAGAAATTATGGAAGTGTGGCAGAGAGTTACTAACATAAAAATAAGAGAAACTATGGAAGTGAGACAGAGGGTAACTAACATAAGAAGAAGAGAAATTATGGAAGTGAGGCAGAGAATTACTAACATAAGAAGAAGAGAAATTATGGAAGCGAGGCAAAGAGTTACTAACATAGGAAGAAGAGAAATTATGGAAGTGTGGCAGAGAGTTACTAACATAAAAATAAGAGAAACTATGGAAGTGAGACAGAGGGTAACTAACATAAGAAGAAGAGAAATTATGGAAGTGAGGCAGAGAATTACTAACATAAGAAGAAGAGAAATTATGGAAGCGAGGCAAAGAGTTACTAACATAGGAAGAA
>JBAIZL010000002.1:384369308-384406808 GCA_036971475.1 Prosapia bicincta
TAATTCTTTAATCGCATTTAGTGTATAATTAGTGAAACCGTTTTAACAGACGATTTCGGGTTTTACAGTTTGGAAGTTGTTAACTGTACAAATTGTATTGCCAACTGTCTATGCTTTTGAAATGTATACTAAAATATTTTGAATTATTAGATAACGAAAACCAACAACTCGTATAATAATTAATTTATTTTCTAATGAATTTTAATAGTAGATATTGATATCAGTGAGTATAATATACTTGACCAATTCTAATATATAACTAAGTTATAAGTTTATATATGAATTAACTTTAGTTTATAGTTGGAGATAAGAATCTGGTTATTTATGCTCACCCTTGATGATAACTTGTCACTGAAACACGTTTGAGGAAATAAAGTATTCATTGTAAGTTTGTCCCCGTTGTAATTTAACCCTTACTCACGAGCTAAGTTCATATTTTGATAAAATATTTGTCTATGATGAATTTCGAGAACAAAAATGGAAAAGAAGGTTGTTAACTTCACAGGGTCCACTTTGGTTGGATATAAATTAGTTGCAAATGTAGATTAGGAAAAGTAAAATTTACAATATCCACAAATGTAAGGTAAAGGAAGCTTGGATAGCGGTCTACACTAGGAGTACGAAGACTCTGTGCGAGATCCTTCCATATTATCTAAAGTGACAAAAATAAAAAGATTTGAAAAATAATAATTTTATATTGTTATTAATATTATACATGTGAGTAGATTTTTCTGCCTTAATCTTTAAGAGTAGTCTGCTATTAAAGTTTTGAGAATGGAATTATTTCGAAACGCGTCAACAAAGAAAATTATTGTAATGTTAGGAAAGGCAGACAAATTTACTCAAATGTATACAAATATTCCTAACAGAAGTGAAGATGTATACAAATATTCCTAACAGAAGTGAAGATGTATACAATCAGAACTTTATTATTATTACTAAGTGGTAGTAAAATTAAGTAAATAAATTAACGAAAGGTAAAATTTAAAAACTTAAGAATAAATTCAGCTTTCAAATCTATTAAAGAAGAATAATTTACTTCACAGATTTTCGCACGTCTGCTCTACATAGATCCGGAACCAATACAAAGATAGCAGTTAGACGCCAGGTTGGGGTTTCGGAGCGCAGCTTCTCAAATCCGTGCAGATACACAGATGAGCGTCATGTGGCATCTACGGTGATGATCGTGCATACATTGAGTTGCACAGACAGACCTTATACTTTGGTCAAGTTTATGTATGAACATAATAGTTGTAGTAACGCCTTTAGAAACCATACCAGAGGAACTCTCACATTTCTACGAACACGTTTAGGGATTTATGTACTGGGTTGGTGTAATTCTTAGGTGAAAAATATAAGATACAGAAAAACATCCAGCAACGTAGGCCGAAAGGGAACTAACAGGTTCAAGAAGGATCAAATTATTTATTCAAGGATCTGATCTGGTCAGGGCTACACAAGGCTTATGTCTCGATCTGTAAGAGCTGGATACCCAGAGGGGGAAGAATTTATAGCCGATATCCTCCAATGGAAACTCAAAACCCCGAGGAAAACACTCTCTAAAGGGATGAAACCAAACCTAATGGAAGAACTTATTGGTGTAAATTTAAATGTCACAAGATAGAAGTAGAAAACCTTGGTGAAAATAATTGCATTCTTCAAGGAATTAATTTGGACTTAGTGTATCTTGTTTGGTTTAGTGCAAATATCTGGAATAATTATAAAAGAAAATTGAGTAATAATGTTCTATAATGAAACCGAATTCAAATCTCAGTGAAACGCTCCTAATGACAAAATTCAAGAAGAGTATAATAAATCAGCCCCGATTTCTTTTCGTCTACTTTCTACTCAGTTTGTAAGTAATGGTTTATTTTACGTTACGGAAAAAATTTCTAAAAGCTTTTAAGAGAACTAAATGGCATTTTAACGAAATATATAATACAAATGTATTAAAAGTTTTAAACATTTTTTTAATTATTATATTTGTCTATAATATATAATTACATTGACTTGGTTTCTTTTTTACCTTGGTTTTTCCACTTGGTTTCTTTTTCAACTTGATTTACACTAGTATTGTCATATTATATTAAATTTTAAAAGTTTTGTCTTCTTGAACTAAAATTAGTGATTCAATCAGTAAAACAAGTAATAAAAAAAAATTAAGTCGTTTCCTACTTCGATCACCAAAGAAAAGTTTCATTTTAGTTTCTTTTTATTAAATAGTTACAATAATATAAGTAAAGTAACATAATATATTCGTTAAAACAGCTGTGGTAACAGTTAGCCTATAACATGAAATTAGCTGTTTTATGAAATCATATGGTATCACTTATTTTAACCAATTGGGACGAATTAACTATTCAGCCTGCCATGCCCATTTTGTGAAAAGTTTTTCTCCTATATAAAACTAAAATTGATTCATTAAATTTAATTAATGAATTATTGTTTGCAAAAACTGTATTAACATCACGTGACATTTACTACAAGTTTAATAAATGTATATGAGCTTGAGTTAATGAATAAAAAGTATTTGATTAAGGATTGAAAATTTGAACATGACATATATAATAAGAGTGTGAACTAGTAGAAAGAATTGAAAAATATGTTGAACGTGTAAACAAGGAAAATCTAAAATTCAATATTCTTTACAGCGTTTGCGTAATATACTCTATACGCTTTGCAGCTCTCCAGCAGTTCCAAATTCAACAAAGCAGATCCAGTTGTCGACATCCAAAAAAAAATAAACTCAAGGATTTTAAGACTGTATCCCGAAAGAGGTCAAATGGAAACAATCTGGAAATAAATGTAGGGGAAGGAACATGGTGAGAAGGAGCGGGAATTGTTTTGCCGAGGCAAGAGGGAGGAAGCAGCAACGGTAAGGCGAGTAAATGTATGGAGCAGTTAATAGGACTTGGCTTGCAGGAAAGGGGTGGGTAGTGGACAAAAGCACGGCACAGCGCCATCTTCGGTTACAAATTGAAAGGTTAACTGTACAAATTGTATTGCCAACTGTCTATGCTTTTGAAATGTATACTAAAATATTTTGAATTATTAGATAACGAAAACCAACAACTCGTATAATAATTAATTTATTTTCTAATGAATTTTAATAGTAGATATTGATATCAGTGAGTATAATATACTTGACCAATTCTAATATATAACTAAGTTATAAGTTTATATATGAATTAACTTTAGTTTATAGTTGGAGATAAGAATCTGGTTATTTATGCTCACCCTTGATGATAACTTGTCACTGAAACACGTTTGAGGAAATAAAGTATTCATTGTAAGTTTGTCCCCGTTGTAATTTAACCCTTACTCACGAGCTAAGTTCATATTTTGATAAAATATTTGTCTATGATGAATTTCGAGAACAAAAATGGAAAAGAAGGTTGTTAACTTCACAGGGTCCACTTTGGTTGGATATAAATTAGTTGCAAATGTAGATTAGGAAAAGTAAAATTTACAATATCCACAAATGTAAGGTAAAGGAAGCTTGGATAGCGGTCTACACTAGGAGTACGAAGACTCTGTGCGAGATCCTTCCATATTATCTAAAGTGACAAAAATAAAAAGATTTGAAAAATAATAATTTTATATTGTTATTAATATTATACATGTGAGTAGATTTTTCTGCCTTAATCTTTAAGAGTAGTCTGCTATTAAAGTTTTGAGAATGGAATTATTTCGAAACGCGTCAACAAAGAAAATTATTGTAATGTTAGGAAAGGCAGACAAATTTACTCAAATGTATACAAATATTCCTAACAGAAGTGAAGATGTATACAAATATTCCTAACAGAAGTGAAGATGTATACAATCAGAACTTTATTATTATTACTAAGTGGTAGTAAAATTAAGTAAATAAATTAACGAAAGGTAAAATTTAAAAACTTAAGAATAAATTCAGCTTTCAAATCTATTAAAGAAGAATAATTTACTTCACAGATTTTCGCACGTCTGCTCTACATAGATCCGGAACCAATACAAAGATAGCAGTTAGACGCCAGGTTGGGGTTTCGGAGCGCAGCTTCTCAAATCCGTGCAGATACACAGATGAGCGTCATGTGGCATCTACGGTGATGATCGTGCATACATTGAGTTGCACAGACAGACCTTATACTTTGGTCAAGTTTATGTATGAACATAATAGTTGTAGTAACGCCTTTAGAAACCATACCAGAGGAACTCTCACATTTCTACGAACACGTTTAGGGATTTATGTACTGGGTTGGTGTAATTCTTAGGTGAAAAATATAAGATACAGAAAAACATCCAGCAACGTAGGCCGAAAGGGAACTAACAGGTTCAAGAAGGATCAAATTATTTATTCAAGGATCTGATCTGGTCAGGGCTACACAAGGCTTATGTCTCGATCTGTAAGAGCTGGATACCCAGAGGGGGAAGAATTTATAGCCGATATCCTCCAATGGAAACTCAAAACCCCGAGGAAAACACTCTCTAAAGGGATGAAACCAAACCTAATGGAAGAACTTATTGGTGTAAATTTAAATGTCACAAGATAGAAGTAGAAAACCTTGGTGAAAATAATTGCATTCTTCAAGGAATTAATTTGGACTTAGTGTATCTTGTTTGGTTTAGTGCAAATATCTGGAATAATTATAAAAGAAAATTGAGTAATAATGTTCTATAATGAAACCGAATTCAAATCTCAGTGAAACGCTCCTAATGACAAAATTCAAGAAGAGTATAATAAATCAGCCCCGATTTCTTTTCGTCTACTTTCTACTCAGTTTGTAAGTAATGGTTTATTTTACGTTACGGAAAAAATTTCTAAAAGCTTTTAAGAGAACTAAATGGCATTTTAACGAAATATATAATACAAATGTATTAAAAGTTTTAAACATTTTTTTAATTATTATATTTGTCTATAATATATAATTACATTGACTTGGTTTCTTTTTTACCTTGGTTTTTCCACTTGGTTTCTTTTTCAACTTGATTTACACTAGTATTGTCATATTATATTAAATTTTAAAAGTTTTGTCTTCTTGAACTAAAATTAGTGATTCAATCAGTAAAACAAGTAATAAAAAAAAATTAAGTCGTTTCCTACTTCGATCACCAAAGAAAAGTTTCATTTTAGTTTCTTTTTATTAAATAGTTACAATAATATAAGTAAAGTAACATAATATATTCGTTAAAACAGCTGTGGTAACAGTTAGCCTATAACATGAAATTAGCTGTTTTATGAAATCATATGGTATCACTTATTTTAACCAATTGGGACGAATTAACTATTCAGCCTGCCATGCCCATTTTGTGAAAAGTTTTTCTCCTATATAAAACTAAAATTGATTCATTAAATTTAATTAATGAATTATTGTTTGCAAAAACTGTATTAACATCACGTGACATTTACTACAAGTTTAATAAATGTATATGAGCTTGAGTTAATGAATAAAAAGTATTTGATTAAGGATTGAAAATTTGAACATGACATATATAATAAGAGTGTGAACTAGTAGAAAGAATTGAAAAATATGTTGAACGTGTAAACAAGGAAAATCTAAAATTCAATATTCTTTACAGCGTTTGCGTAATATACTCTATACGCTTTGCAGCTCTCCAGCAGTTCCAAATTCAACAAAGCAGATCCAGTTGTCGACATCCAAAAAAAAATAAACTCAAGGATTTTAAGACTGTATCCCGAAAGAGGTCAAATGGAAACAATCTGGAAATAAATGTAGGGGAAGGAACATGGTGAGAAGGAGCGGGAATTGTTTTGCCGAGGCAAGAGGGAGGAAGCAGCAACGGTAAATGTATGCGAGTAAATGTATGGAGCAGTTAATAGGACTTGGCTTGCAGGAAAGGGGTGGGTAGTGGACAAAAGCACGGCACAGCGCCATCTTCGGTTACAAATTGAAAGGCAGCGAATGGACCCCTTTCTGCGATAGGGAAATTTTATTTTCTTTCAGCATGTTCTTTACGTAAAATACTTTTTGTTTTACTAATATCTGTTTCCAACTTGTAAACATATTTAAATGGTCTTATATTGAATTCATTTCCGAATAACCACATTTATTGTATAGAAAGATAAGTGACCATAAAATACAGATTTGATTGATCCGCATTCGATGTACTGTTTACGTAATAAAGTCAGATGACTATAAACTGATTAAGGTTCACTGTTTATAAGGTCTACTGAAAATCAAATAAACTGTTGAACAGTTAATTTTTAAAACGGCTCTTGTCTACTGTTTGCAATTTTTCAGGAGGCACAATACTGATTTCAGATTTTATAAATACAATTTTCATGTTTTTTTTCCCAAAATTAAAACACGCATTCTACACAAATTTCAAGCATCTACGTTTGATATATGCTTTGCTAAAAAAAGGTTTGATTGCTGGACGTGACCTTTTAAAAATAAATAAGGTTAATGTTAAAAAAAAAATACTGAAAAGTGTTAAAAACCTATATTTATTCTAAAAAATGTTTCAACAAAAAAAAACAACTACATTAGCCAAAGTAGGAAATAGGCAAATTGTATTTTGATTTCACAAACCTACGATAGATATGAGATTAGCTAAAAAAATTTTGATTGTTGGATATGTGCCTTTTTAAAATATAAATAGGTGTAATATCAGAAAATAAATACTTTAGATGACGAGGACATGCGCGCTTTTACAAATAAACGAGATTTTGAAACCCTCGTAACACTATAGAGTAGAGGCAGCGATGAGCAATTTTTCTACAAGGCTGTGTACTTTCTCCATTAAATGAACCAACTTTAGAAGTACACTTTACCATAGAAAACTAATATTCAGAAAAATAACGTGTACCACCTTTTTAATAACGTGTACCGCCTTTTTAATAACGTGTACCGCCTTTTAATAACGTGTACCGCCTTTTTAATAACGTGTACCGTCTTTTTAATAACGTGTACCGCCTTTTTAATAACGTGTACCACCTTTTCAATAACGTGTACCGCCTATTTAACAACGTGTACCGCCTTTTTAATAACGTGTATCGCCTTTTTAATAACAAACGGTTTAATTTATCAAAACGTTTTAATTGTTTTTCATTTGTCATACCTAGTAAAAAATTTAAAGTATGAATTATTTTAACATTTGTGATTATAATAATTAAATTTAAAAAAACACTAACCATAATATAACTTTATTTAATCACTTGATGTACATTTCGGTTATCAGGTAACCATCTTCAGAAGTACTCAAGTAGATTAAATAAAGTTATATTGTGGTTAGTGGGTTTTTTATTTAATTATTATAACATCAGGCCACAGTTGCTCAAGAAAACATTCCATTAAACTTGTAAGTATATACAAGTATTAGGCTATAACACTTAAAGAGTTTATGATTATTCAAACTTTAAAAGATAAAGCGAATAATTTAGACTCACCGAACGTAATAAACTACAAAATTCAAGACTTGAAGTGTTATGTTTTTAAAAATTATAGACAATTATCGGCTACTATACTTGATCGATATTGAAAAATGTTATACCTGGTGACTTAGAAAGTCCTATAAAAATATTAAAACTTGATTAATATTAATCAAAAGTTACAAAATGGAAAAACACAAAATTCTATTGATCTAAACGTTTCCAAGAAACAGAACACAATGTATGTGACTTACAGCGCACGCGGGGCTCGGTACAAACCTCTACTGCTGAGACTTACAATTTGGCACACATCGTACGCCCCTCCGTCAATATAATTAGAACTATATTTCACGTAGATGAAGATGTAACGTAGGTAACAAGACAAACCCGGGTTATAATATTAGTAATATGTAATTAATAAATTAAATTAGATATAGTCCAATTTTAATTTTTATGTTATAAAAATTTATAGATTACTGTGCAACATAAAATAGTTATCTTAACATCGATATACCTATGTTTAAGAACAGAAGTTTTTATATTTATGAATAGTGAAACTATAAAGTTAAGCCTGCATATAGGCTAAAATGTTTTCAATTTCTCCCACAGACTACTAGATTAAAATATATCTTCAAAATTACCAGTTTGGTTTTTAACCCTAACTTAAGCTAATCTTCTACAACAGAAGTGACCCCGTATCTTAGTGTAGGTTATTGCGCTGCTGCTCACGTTGTAGATGGACTCTGTTACTTCATGCATCAATTAGTTCTTTCGCCTTAGGTTTTTTTAAACAAACCTATCCTGACCTCGATACTTTATAACAATACGAATCACAGTGACTCATATGACCTCAATACTGTATTTTTAGTTTATACAGTTTTATAAAGGAAAATTTTCAAATATTGATATTATTATAGCAATGTTTTCGTTTAATTCAGCGGTTCTCAATCTCATTTCAGTTGCGCACTCCTTGTCAAGTGATTATCATAAAGTATACTCCTGGATTAGGTTCTAGTCTAATCAAATTTAAAAAATTATCTCACAAATTATTTTAATCTCTTCAAGTGATCATGTATTTGTTTTTTAACATCACTAGAAAGTGGCAACTCATTCTCTTTCAGAAAGTCGTACAAAGTAACAGATACTTCCAACCCTGAAGAATACAAGACTTCCAAGAATTGATCTTTTCCATCACAGATTTTATCTTCTTTGATAGACTGAAAGATCGTCATTGAACCTATCTGGAAGCTCAGGTTAAACTTATTTATTTATCACTTAAACAATAGTTTATGACTATCCGAACTTTAAATTTAGTAAACTTTTTAAAACTTACTGAGACAGAACGTTTTCGATCGCTATGTGTCGATCTTTATCAGTGTCTTCTGCTTGGAGATATTGG
This sequence comes from Prosapia bicincta, assembly GCA_036971475.1. Lineage (NCBI taxonomy): Eukaryota > Metazoa > Arthropoda > Insecta > Hemiptera > Cercopidae > Prosapia > Prosapia bicincta. The sequence continues at coordinate 384,378,077 of JBAIZL010000002.1, forward strand.
GTCAAGCGGTGACAATTTTAAAGGTAGGTTTTCGATAGTATCAAAGAGTATGTGTGATTTGTATTGTGTTTGTTCGTTTAATATGTTTGTACTTTGTGTTTTTGTGTGTCTGTAAATTTAATATTGTTCTAGTGTGTTGAGATGTGGTGTATGTGGTTGATGTATATGATTTCTAGGTTATGGTAAATGTCTGTGTATTTGTGTCCTGTTTCTTTTATGTGATTGTAAAAAGCTAAGTTGGTGTTCTGTTTGTGTTCCTCGACTCTTTGTTTAAAGCTGCGACCTGTTTGTCCAATGAAGAATTTGTTACATTCGTTGCAGTTCGACGAATTTTTTTGTTGAACAATGTTCGTTATTTTTTTGTTGAAAAAGGTCCGATAGGTAAGCTAAATCTTGCAGCCAATCGCTTTATGACAGATAAAACGTCTTAACTTCAAACCTTAGCTTAAATAATTTATTATACATATCCGCCATTACACTTTTTCATTGAACGAACCCCAAACAGCCCACTACCCTCAAGGGTTCGCATACCCCTGCTTGAGAACCACTAGTTTAGTTAATACGAAAATCAAATTTCCCTTAACTTTCCATCAGAATGAATTACAGGAATAAATAATAGGTCGAAAAATTAGAATGTTTGGGTCTGAAAAACAAAGGTTGTATTTTACGTTGCAAGTAAGGTTCATAAATGTCAAAATGACCATTCTTTGCCAGTAACTTTTCTCTAGAACTGAAAAAAAAACAAAAAAACAATCGTATAAGTCATATATGAATACAGATTTACAGTCATACTGGACAGTCAGACACACAAATTGGATGGATAAAACCGAAAACCCAGATTTTATTACAATTAAAAAAGTGTTTAGAATAAATGTTTTAATTATAGCCTCGTACATACAGCCCGAAGCCTACGAGCAGAGCCTTGCCGTCTATTGTTCAGATAATTCTATCCTTCCATCTAATGGACAGGACACAGGACAGTGGAACCACGTAAGGATGTTCCAGCTATAGACAGGTGTCGGACATATTGAAAGAATGTAATTTAAGTGTAGATGTTTGCCCGCGACCGGGATAGTCTTACAGGCGCGGAGCGGAGCGAATTGACGTGACGTTTCGACCAGTCATGGTTTGTACTGATCACTTCCAAGGTGATGAAAAGCAACACCGAGAACTAGTCTTTGTGGTGTAAGTAAAATTTGTCATGCATTTTATCTGCCCTGTCTTGTACGGACGTAAATAATTCGGCCTTTATGCAGCTAAATGTCTCGTCTCCATCCATTCAGTCTTTACTCCTTGTTCACACTTTATGTACTGTCTGGTACATACGTCGACAACCGAAGACAGGAAACTATCCTGAATACGATCTTTGATATATAATAGAGATGTTGCCATCCATACGTAGTCTACTAGAATAAATGTATTATTGCAAACTTCAGTTATTCCTATCAATATGAGGTATTAAACTAGTTACACATACTCAGACTGTAAACTGTAGTTACGCCTACTAATATGACGATATAAAATAGCTGTACCTACTTGGAGTGTAGTTACGCTTACTATTATGAGGGTATAAAATAGCTACACCTACTTGGACTGTAGTAACACCTAATATACGGGTATAAAATAGCTATAATTACTTGTGCTGTACTTACGCCTACTAATATGATGGTATAAAATAGATATATCTACTTGGAGTGTAGTTACGCCTACTAATATCAGGGTAAAAATAGCTATAACTACTTGAAATGTAGTTACGCCTACTAATATAATAGTATAAAATAGCTATACCTACTTGGAGTGTAGTTACGCTTACTATAAGAGTTTATAAAATAACTATACTTACTTGTACTGTACTTACGCTTACTAATATGATGGTATAAAATAGCTATATCTACTTGGAGTGTAGTTACGCCTACTAATATACGGGTATAAAATAGCTATACCTAATTGGAATGTAGTTACGCCTACTAATATGAGAGTATAAATAGCTACTAGAAGTGTAGTTACGCCTACTATTATGAGGGTAAAAATAGCTATATCTACTTGGAGTGTAGTTACGCCTACTAATATTAGGCTAAAAATAGCTGTATCTACTTGGAGTGTAGTTATTCCTACTAATATGAGGGTAAAAATTGCTATATCTATTTGGAGAGTAGTTACGCCTACTAATATGAGGGTAAAAATAGCTATACCTACTTGGAGTGTAGTTACGCCTACTAATATGAGGGTAAACATAGCTATACCTACTTGGAGTGTAGTTACGCCTACTAATATGAGGGTAAAAATAGCTATATCTACTTGGAGTGTAGTTACGCCTACTAATATGAGCGTATAAAATAGCTTTACCTACTTGGTGTGTGGTTAGGCCTACTAATGTGAGGGTAAAAATAGCTTTATCTACTTCGAGTGTAGTTATGCCTACTAATATGAGCGTATAAAATAGCTTTACCTACTTGGTGTGTGGTTAGGCCTACTAATATGAGGGCAAAAATAGCTATATCTACTTCGAGTGTAGTTATGCCTACTAATATGAGCGTATAAAATAGCTATATCTACTTCGAGTGTAGTTATGCCTACTAAAATGAGCGTATAAATAGCGTTACATACTTGGAGTGTGGTTAGGCCTCCTAATATGAGGGTAAAAATAGCTATACCTACTTGGATTGTAGTTACACCTACTAATATGAGGGTATAAAATACTTACTGAGGGTACTTACTTGTACTGTAGTGAGGGCTACATAAATGACGTTGTGAAATAGACTATAGACTTTTTCTTAGGCTATAGACTATAATTATAGCTACGTATAAGAGGTTGTAAAATATACTAGATACGTCTACTGAGGAGTCGGGTTATACCTATACTAATTTCACGACACTCATAATTAGTTTACAAGCCAAGTACAACTATATTATGATGGAGAGTTTTAGCCAGTGTTAAACATGACAGACAGCATATGCATTGACGGGTAGGCTGTAGTCCGTTTACACACATTAGTTTGTCAAACAAGCAACACCTATTTAATGGTTGTTTTGTCATATATTACATATATTACTTTGAAAGTTATGCTACGCCTTCTTAATGAGAGCTTTTCTATTATTTTATGTGCATAATTTGACAACACAACCTAGACGTAGTTATGCGTTCGGACAATTTTTAACATATAGAAAATCTAAGCATAAAAGACGAGAATGTTTGACTATTTTAAACGTATTAGTTTGACAGGCAAGCGCACCTACTTGTCTGCTCTTTAGTCTATTATAAGCGTATTATATTGTTAAATCTTCACCTACTTAGCAGGGCTTTGGAGTGTTACACACATATTACATTCCAGACATGTTGCACCTATTTAGTAGGGATGGGTGCGTTTTGCAGTTTAATAATACTTGGTAAATATGAGCTGACGAATCTCTCGTAATATAGCTGAGCACATAAAGTATTCAACCCCTGCATTGACATTGGCATACATCTCACTCTTCATATTGTTCAGTGTGTTCATTTTTAGGGCTTTAGTATTAATAAACATTATAGGCATGAGTTGAGCGTTCCTTGTTCTTCCTTGACAAAGGAAGATTTTCCAAGACAACTTAACTTGCAATGGAGCTAGCTGTTATAATACGGGGCTAACTGATAGACCCCTCTAGTCCGACAGGATTCTCTACCCATTCTGTTGCTGCGTCTACCGCCTAAACTTCGGTTTAGAGACTATTCGGAAGAGATACAAGTTTACGATACCCTATAGGGTTGTCTTAGATTAGATAACGGTATGTTACAGGGTCAACGCTTAATCCCTCTACTCCAACAGGGTACTCTACCCATCCTGCTGTTGTCTCTACCTCCTAAACTTCGGCTTTGAGACTATCTGGAAGAGAGGCTTAGTGTATGATACCCTCTACGGTTATTTTCGATTAGATAAAAGTAGGTTACTGAGTCAACCCCTAACCCAACTGGGTTAACCCCTAACCTCTCTAGTCCGACAGTGTGCTCTACCCAACCTGCTGCTTTCTTTACCGCCTAAACTTCGGATTATAGGTTATCTGGAAGAAAGGCTTAGTGCATGATACCCTCTACGGTTATCTTAGATTAAATAACGGTATGTTACAGGGGCAACCCCTAACCCAACTGTCTTAACCCCTAACCCCTCTAGTCCGAAAGCGGGCTCTACCCATCCTGCTGCTGCCTCTACCGCCTAAACATCGGATTAGAGACTATCCGGAAGAATGGCTTAGTGTATGATACCCTCTAGGGTTATCTTAGCTTAGTTAAAGTTAGGTTACAGGGTCAATCCCTAACCCCTCTAGTCCGAAAAAGTGCTCCACCCATCCTGCTGCTGCCTCTGCGGCCTAAACATCGGATTAGAGACTATCCGGAAGAATGACTTAGTGTATGATACCCTCTAGGGTTATCTTAGCTTAGTTAAAGTTAAGTTACAGGGCCAACCCCTAACCCCTCTAGTCCGAAAGGGTGCTCCACCCATCCTGCTGCTGCCTCTGCGGCCTAAACATCGGATTAGTGACTATCCGGAAGTATGACTTAGTGTATGATACCCTCTAGGGTTATCTTAGCTTAGTTAAAGTTAGGATACAGGGTCAACCCCTAACCCCTCTAGTCCGAAAGGGTGCTCCACCCATCCTGCTGCTGCCTCTGCGGCCTAAACATCGGATTAGTGACTATCCGGAAGAATGACTTAGTGTATGATACCCTCTAGGGTTATCTTAGCTTAGTTAAAGTTAGGTTACAGGGTCAACCCCTAACCCCTCTAGTCCGAAAGGGTGCTCCACCCATCCTGCTGCTGCCTCTGCGGCCTAAACATCGGATTAAAGACTATCCGGAAGAAAGGCTAAGTGTATATTACCTTGTGAGGTTAATTTATATTAGGTTAGGTTAGGTTAGACTAGCTTATGTATAGACCTAACCATTCTCTAATTCTAGCTTATGTTAGCCAGGATTACTCATAGCTGTTGGAATGATCAAAGAAACATAATCCATTAGAGAATAAAACACGGTTTAAGAATCAGAAATTGTTGCGTAACCAACACCAGCAAAAATCAGTAGCCTATAGTAATTAACAGAAAATAGTTAATTTAACCAGGGCAGTATGATAAGAAGCCCTTCCATTTAGGTTTTAATTGTAATTAATATTTACTTTAGAGTGCATTGTTTTAAAATTGGATTTATAAATGTTATACCTTCGTAAAAAAATTATCCTATCATCTGAAGACTAGTCATCTTTATTACTGTGATATTCTTCTATCATAATAAAATGGCTTTATAGCGTAGCAGGTGTTTAAAGCGAATGTTAAATTGGTTCCCCCGATCGATAACTTTAGGGAAATTTTTCTGAAAAAAATAAGTTAGCAGTTGATATTAAAGCCGGCGTGATAAAAACTTTGGGCGATTTCACGGCTGATGAATCTTGTTGAAAGGCCGGTAGAATATTTAAAAAAGCACCAGCTAACAGATGCGGACTCATAAAGTGAAAAAAAGCCAGTGATACAATAAAGCTTTGCTTTCTAATTGGCGATAACAGTGGCCACGCGGCGGGACAGATGCCTACTAGAACGGTAATAGCGCCACTTCCAGGTCTGCCAACTGCCGCAGTGACCACCCATGGGGAGGATCGCGGGGGGCGTGCAAATGTTGCCAACATCCGGAACATCATAAATTTTATTTTCAACTTCTGACCCGGGCAGATTGATGCTCATGGCTTTGAGATGAAATGACAAAACCCGTGTCCATATTAATGATGGGTGAACCTGCAGTGATTGATGTTTCGCGATGCGGTGCAAAATTGCAATGCATGCTGGTTTGTTTTCGATTCAGACAAGGGTAATATTCTTTTTTTGTACATAATATTCCTACAAGCATTCGTTTTCCTCACATGACACCTTCGTAAAGTGGAAGAGCACCTACTGGAATATAAGCCAACTGAGAACAATATAACCTGCTTCTGCGTCAGTAGGGAAAATAAAAAAAAAGATTCGTGAATTATTTTTGCAAATAAACTACAGAAGCCATTTTTATTTGTCTCGTTTTTAAAAGACATTGAATAATAAAACACTCCAGACTTTTACGTTAGTGAAACGATCACATATTTTCTTATGGAAAGGAAAAAACAGATATTATTTCCAAGTCATGCGAACCTAGTGTATAAAGTTGACACTAGTATGGTTAGGAAGTTCGGCTAAACGGACATTTTTAAGCCACGGCTCAAGGTACTCCTGGAATTTTTATAAGTCTCTAATCTAAGCCTTCCCCTTCCTTCTTCACACCTTCCCTTATAACCTAACCTAGGTTGTAGCATTAAGTCACTTTATACCGAGTTCATTGACAAAATTATTAGCTTTAAATTTACTGATCAAACTGTTTAGGTTAAGTATCTTGAGTTACATGCATAGTGCGAACCACGTAACCGTGTACTTGGCCTTGACAGATCGCAAGAGATGTCTCGTGCACTACCACTACTTAAAACATGTTACATATTCATAATGTTCTATACATCAACAGCTTCTGTATCCGATGCGTCAACACATATTTCAAGATTATTTATTATTTCATAACGAAGCTAATTTATCATCGAATTCATCTAATATCGACCATCACATGCAAGTCTGTGTTTTGACAGTCTTTATCATGTTTGTATTAATGTATTTATACTGACCCTCTACCTCCCGTCTCGCTTACTGCGATCTCTCAAGGCCAAGTACACGGTTACGTGGTCCGCAATATATCCTAGTTTTGAGTTGCTTTGTTGGCTGTAAGATATCTTGATTAGGTATCTAAGTTAATCAGCCATGTCCCCATTAGCATAAACCTTAGCCACTCCATCCAAACGAAAGCCTTTCAGGTGGGAATGTCCCTATTGAATCTCAGTCAAATGCCAATAGCCCAGTTCCCCATAATCCTAGCCGCAGTCATTGTCACGTGACAAATACTCTTGAAGCACGGAAGCGATCAAACCCCACCTTTGATTGAGTGACCTCATAAGTGGTAATTACAATTATGTAGAGAATATCGTCTCTACTCTAGAATGTCTATAACTATCACACTCTGAAATTCCCTGTTCATCTACTCTAGATATCATTTCATCCATATTAACAAAATTAGGAATATTATCGACAGGCGAAGAAGCTATTTAGTAGCGGGGCTAATGTTTTCATACTTGCGTCAGGAAACTCCCCCCCCCCCTCCATTCTAGCCTTCATTGTTTGAATGTGCGCAATACATCGCCAACAGAGAAATATATCCTCGTCATTTAACAGCTGTTCTTTTTTGCATCGAAAAACTAATTTTATTTCGGCAAAACATAACGAAAATAAAATTTCACGCACCACCGGGAGATAATTCGATCCAGGTTTCGTTGTACAATGGATCCCGTCAGTTCGCGTTGCGTCAGGCCACAATTAATGCTTCTCGGCTTTCAACAGAGTTGCAAAAAAGAAGCAATTAAGTTCGGTTCGGACAAAGGATGTCGGCGCGGTGGCAAAATACGTTGCGATCTTGGAGCGGAAACCTTGCAGGTGTATTACTATTGCAGCAACGCCTGGCGGTCGCTGACAAGCCATTAGCTAGGATGTTTAACACTGACTGATTATTCACTGTTCGATAGAATTCTGAATCGATCTGCAACGAAATTATTAGTTTTATGCCTAGCCTTGTGGTCATCATTCAATATGAGTTTTACAGTCTGCGAAGGATTTGAAGGATGTGAAACCCCCTGGTACAGGCTGAAGGATTCATGGGACATGTGTGTAAGCTCGCATGCCTTACTATCTATCGGAGTAAGAAAGAAGTCACCCGTTAAAACCGAAGGAAGGATGGAGTACAAAAGGAAGGAGCACAATATTCCTTGGTACTGCTTAGAATAATCCCTGATACTGTGTACAATAATCCCCAGGAATCATTGTACTCCTATTGTACTGGTACAATAGGAAAAATTGCTCATAAGTCATGTTACACTCGGAAATATTTTGTAATTGAAATAAAAGACGGTAAATTTTCGAGTCAAGTATAATATTTTATTCTACGCAACGTTTCGATAACTAGATCGTATCATCATCAGGCCTGAAACACATAATTTACGTTTATATTTATTATAATACGTACAGAGTCCCTAATGATAATGAATACAATTAGTACACAAATTATTCCCTTGTATAAATACAATACCACATAAAATGATGATTAAACGTACATGCATATCAATATTATTTTTTAGAAGTACTGAAATAATTAAGTGTTCGTACAGACAAATAACATAAATAAACTAACCTATAACATCACTGTACAATAGTAATACAACATTATTGTACAGTAACATTGTACAGTAGTTTTTTTTTTTTTTTTTTTTTTTTTTTTTTTTTTTTTTTTTTTCCTGGCGAAAAACCAATTGTGGTTATCATCGCCAAACAAAATCTAATCGAACGCAATTTTTTTAAATAAATTTAAATACAACAAAAATTAAAAATAACAAAAAAAACAACAACAATAAATAACAAAAAACAACAATAAACCTATAACAACGAAAAAATTCTTAAAAAACTAAATAACAAAATAACAACAAAGAACAATATAACTGTAAATAAATAATAACAATATTTAAAACAATAATAGGTAACAGTTTACCAATAAATAAATTTCAATAACAATAACAAGAACACAAAATAAATTAAATTAAAATAAATAAAAGAAACAGAGAATTATATGTATAAAAAATATATATATTTATGTATTAAATTTTAAAAAATATTTTCAAGTGGTGCAAGAAAGCGATGACTCGGTCAATGGCCGAGGCATCGTCCCTTAGCACCACCTTCAAACTCCCTTTTAAATTAAAAAGGTCACGAATATTGCTTACATTAACACAGTCTACTAAAATATGTTTTATTGTGAAGGTATCACCGCAATATTGGCATATTGGTGGATCTTCACGCCTCATCAAATATCCATGAGTTGCAAAAGAGTGGCCAACGCGAAGGCGTGTAACCACCACTTCCTCCCTACGTTTTGAACGAATTGAAGACCTCCATGGACGGACGGTATCTTTAATTTCCCTCAGCTTATTATGAATCACGGTATGCCACTCGTCATTCCAAGCAGCGAGCAATAAATGTTTCGCGAAACATACATAATCGGATGCCATAACTAGTTGAGTAATAGGCACCAAACTTGTAGCTTTCTTCGCCGCTTCATCCGCTTTTGTGTTTCCAAGTATTCCGCAATGTCCAGGAACCCAACAGAAAGTTACCCCCACACCCCTCAATTGAAGCCTGTGTACAGCACACAAAATGTCCCCAACCAAAGGGTTGCTAGAGAAAACATCCTGAAGAGCCTGAAGAGCACTTTTGGAATCCGAACACAAAAGATAATGCGAAGATCGAGATTGAATGACGGTCAAAGCTTTAAAAATAGCAAATAGTTCTGCCGTGAAAACACTGCAAGCTGAGGGCAATCCGTACGTGTAGGTACTACCAGATGCATAAAACGCACACCCAACGCCATTGTCCAGTTTAGATCCATCAGTGAAAATAATTTCACTGTGTTGGTGAGATTTATAAATGGATGAAAATTCCTGGTGGTAGACCACAACAGGAGTATCGTGTTTTATATAACTGGACAATGAAAAATCAAAGCGGGGCGTTTTTATTTTCCATGGAGGTAGATAGCACATTTGTCGTTCAAACATAGTTGGAAGTTGCAACTCAAGGTCATCCAATATTCTTATCGTTCGTATGCCAAATGGAGCGGTCGAACGTTGACGTGTATTGTACACTTGATTTAACGTATTATGAAAGACTATATCAAATGCCGGGTGGTTGGGTTTGCTTCGAAGAACAGAAATGTAAGATATTTGTAGCATCTGACGTCGTCTAGAAAGGGCAGGTTCCCCAGCTTCGACAAGAAGACTAGGGATTGGGCTAGTTCTAAATGCACCAGTAGCCAGTCTAAGTCCAGAGTGGTGGATGGTATCAAGAGTTTTCAGAACTGTAGGTCGTGCAGATGAGTAGGCTTGACAACCATAATCTATGCGCGATCTAACGACTGCGCGATAAAACCGAAGCATACTAGTTCTGTCTGCTCCCCAATTCGTACCACTAAGGACTCTTAACAATTTCTCTATCCATTCATCTAACATCATCTAACAAATTACTCTATCCAATTTCTTGCTGCATTTCACCTTCAAATCACGAACATGTGGACTCCATGAGAGTCTTTTATCAAATAAAAGACCCAAAAATCGAACACTATCCGTGGTTTGAAGCTGAGCCCCGTCAAGATAAAGGATCGGCTCCTGGTGTTGCCTACGACGACTAAATGCTACACATTGGGTCTTCGAAGCAGAGAATTTGAAACCTGTAGATTTTGACCATTCCTCTAACCTGTATATTGCTAACTGCAAAGATCTTTCCGCAGTTGCCATACTACGAGCAGGCACATATAAACAAAAGGAGTACAGTAGAGTATTGTACAGTTAGTGTTGCAGGTTAGTTTATTTACGTTCAAACATTACAATGAAATTGTTTGTCTATATGAACAATTGGTTTTTGTATTTCAGTAATTCTACCTAATAATAGTTATAAGTAAGATTGTGTAATCATCTTCAAATGTGTCTATTGTATTTATACAAGGTAATAATATGTGTATTAAAAGTATTCATCATCATTAAAAACTCTATTTCTAATTTAATAAATATAATAAATGTAATAAAGGACTCTGATGATGATAACAAACAGTTATCGAAACGTCGACATACCAGATAAAATATAACACTTGACTCCCAAAATGACCATCTGTTATTTCTATTACCAAATATATATATATAAGTTTTGAAAGCCACAACTTAGTTTTCATTTTTTTTAATAATTCCTTGCGTAACAAATTTACATTTGACAAAAAAGTTATAGAAAAACAAACCATGTGATTTTTAAAAGTTGACAAATCTTCAGTTGTAAAATTTCCTACAATAAGCATTTCTCATTGCTCACGTAAATCGTTTGTGCACGAAGTTAGGAAATTATAAAAATTATTTTAATCCATATCAAACGTGAACCACTATGCTCTATAGTATGCCTCTGTAAGTACATAGTTATAACGAAAATCTGTGCAATATTTTTACAGATAAGTATAATTCATAGAATTAGCTTCGCATGGGAGATTCAAATTACGTAATTTCCTCATTAAATGGCTAACAACAATAACGGTTCCAGTTAGTTCTGGGAAACCCCGCACAGTTACGAACGTTGACGAAAATAATCTTGAGAAACAAAGAAAACTATTCCGTTCAAAATACTGACATTTATTTGTGTTACGACTTTCTTCGCGACTTTAAATTTTCCATCTTTTATCTTTTTCTTCTTTTCGTAACTTTTGCATTTATCTTTTGTTTTGCCAAATCTTGTTTTCACAACTTTTTCCAATGTGACTTACGTTTTTAATTTCCCGTCACTTTCCATTTTGGCGTTTTAACTTTCTAACTCTTTATGACGTCTCTTATTATCCCATTTTTACCTTCTCTATCTCTTTTCGATACTTTGGTTTTCTTAATTTTTGACTTAAAAGCCTCTTCACACTGACTCTAGTTGTCAAGTCTTTTGTTTTGACTTTTTTGTCTTTACGTCGCTTGTTTTTCAAACCCTTGTGTCTTTGACGACTTTTGTCTATTATATTTCCATCAGAACTTTTTATTTCACACTATTGAGTCCCTGACTCTTGTATTTCAAAACTTTGTTTTCCTGACACACTCTTTAACATTTTGGTCTAAAATCTGGCAATAACCAAAAATTTATAAATATTCAGGTTATATTAAAAAACTCACCCTTTAAAACTTTTACATTTTCAGTAAATGTTCAGAAATAAATCTCTGAAGAAATCTTTGTCTTCCCAACAAACAGTGCCTTTTGCATTAGATACCAAAATTATACCTAAAAAGCTTTCAACACTTCATATTCAAAATAATCTAAATACTCTATTGTTTGGTTTATATATAAGTTACACTACTCGCTTTTTATTTAAAATTTTTAAACAATATTTATTTAACTAATTTGAATAGTTATCACGTAATCAAATTTTATGTACTGGACAATATTCTGTATTCTCGTACTACCGCCCTGCAATATACCTTTCCAAATGTGCATTAACATTTTGTACAAATTCATAGCTCGAAATCTCTCCATTACCTTAAAATTCCGATGTTTCTATGATACCAGGTATATGTCTTCATCGACGACCTACCTCCACCTTCGCTAATCATTGCTTTTGCCAGGGTTAAAACTTCGTCCATTCATATTTCCAATAACCTGCTCCTACAATATCTGGAAGTATCATTTTGGAGGTACTTTGCATGAGGGCGGCGCTATCCTGTGACGCTCATAATCCTCGTGGACGCTACAGGTAACGGTATCCAACCATTACAGTCGCCACATTTCAAGTAGATCATAAAAGAAAAATTCTTAGATAGGGACAAAATATATTAATAACGTCTTAGCATAAACGTATAGCTATTTAAAAAAACAAATTCTATTCATATTGGTCTATATTTGATGTTTATAACAAGTTAATCATGGAGATGGTGGGTAAGCGTACAGGAAATGGTTGGAGAAGGAAGCCTACGACAAGTGTAAACATTCCTAATATATAATCACTTACACAACCAATTAGAGTGGCTCTTAACTTGGGCTACGCTAACCCAGGGGTTCGCAACAGGTTGCTAGTGGGTTCATGGGATGAAAGAGTGTAATGGTGGATTGTATATTAAATTAGTAACTACAGTCAACACCCGATTATCCGGGGGCGGGTTAACCGGGAGAAATTACGTATATCATAATTTTATTTGTTTTTAAATTAAACAAAACCTCTCATAAGTAAAACAAAACCGCATTTGTATTGGTGGAAAGAGCATTTTCATCCTATGTTTTACAAAAACCAAATACAGAAATAAGTTGGATGCACCTCCTGATATGAGACTGTACTTGGCATCTTTCGAGCAGAACTTTAAAAAAAACTGTGTGCACCAAAACAAGGACAGGGATCCCATTAATGTGAGAGTAATAACAACTAGGCCTAAAGTGTTTCCCTTTGTTCATAAACTTTTGTTATATAAATATAATTCGAATTTGAACAAATTTTTAGTTTTGAACGTATTTACTGTTAAAACTGTAATGTGGAATCGTTACTATATTTAGAATGTAATCACAAAATGTAGTATTCTTGAATTTTGTGGTCCATTACGTTCGGTGAATCTTATCAATCACTTAAACAATAGTTTATGACTATTATTATTGTTTATATTATATGTTAAATAATATTAACTATTTATATATTTGTTAAAACTTACTGAGCAGAACGTTATTGATCGCTCCGTGGCGAACTTCATCAGTGTCTTCTGCTTGGAGTTGTTAGATTAAACTGTTACGTTATTAAGGTAGGTTTTCTATAGTATCAAAGAGTATGTGTGATTTGTATTGTGTTTGTTCGTTTAATATGTTTGTACTTTGTGTTTTTGTGTGTCTGTAAATTTCATATTGTTCTAGTGTATTGAGATGTGGTCCTTTTTTGTTGATATATTGGATTTTTAGGTTATGGTAAATGTCTGTGTATTTGTGTCCTGTTTCTTTTATGTGGTTGTAAAATGTTAAGTTGGTGTTCTGTACAGTTCCTCGACTCTTTGTTTAAAGCTGCGACCTGTTTGTACGATATAGAATTTGTTACATTCGTCGCAGTTCAGTTTGTGTACGCCTGGTGCTTGTAGTTTATCTTTGTTGTTGGTGTCGTGTTGTATTTTGTATTGTAACTTGTTATTAGTTTTGTATGATATTTTGTATCCTATTTTTTAAAATTTGGGGGCTATTTTGTTTGTTGTTTTTTTTAATGTAAAACATAGTACTCATATCAAGGCTTTTTATAAATTTTTTTTATTGTTACCAAAAATTTGGTTTTTATTATTGCCTCTAGACTAGAAGCTAATCCTGGGGTAAAATTTATGATAATAATTTGGAAAGGCGTCGCAAGTGAAAAAAGTTTGAGAACTTCTGACGTATAGCAATCTTGACGATAGACAAGTAATTACAAAACACATTGCAGGGACGTAGCGCTTACTTCTAACCAAACATTACAGTCGCCACATACTCCCATTTTTTTTTTTTTTTTTAACTTGGGAGCGGGTTTGAATTGCCCGAAGCACTGCTACCTTAAGGTATATTGTACTTACCTCCCTGATCTAGTCAAATAACCCCTTCCCTCTTACCAGGTTTAGGAGTTTCCTGACTAGAGTTTTACCTTCAGCATCCACCAAAGCCGTTCCATCACCAAAGAGGTTGAAGCGCCTCTCAGCAAGTACTCCACATCTGTAAATAATGTGTGTGGCAGTCTCCTGTTCCTGCCCGCACAATCTGCACACTGGTTCATCCTTGTAGATACCCATTTTATGCAAATGTTTCCTTAGTCCACAGTGTCCCGTGAGTAGTCCTGTGGCTATCCTTAATTCCTGCCTAGACAGATAGATGAGACTCTTCTGCAGCCCCAAGGAAGGTCTCCTAAGGGTTAGCTTACTGTGCCTCATCCCTTCGGCCCTGATCCAGTGCTCACAGTGTCTTTCAGCCATCCACCTTCGCACTGTCATCCTGACCATGGATTTGGAAATACCCACCGCAGGTTCCGGTCCAATCAGGGGAGTCGAGGACCCCTCCCTGGCCAGCGCATCTGCGGCTTCATTTCCAAGTATTCCCCTATGCCCTGGCACCCAACCAATCTTGACTTGATTGTGCCTTGCCAGAGCTTGTAGGTTAATTAGGCACTCCCTGACTATGGCCGAGGTGACCACGTGTCCGTTTAGTGCCTTAATTGCTGCCTGACTGTCGGAGAAAATAGCAATCCGGGCCCCATGTGTTTCCCTTCTCGCTATCTCTCCCAGACAGGCATTTATAGCATATACTTCGGCCTGAAAGACAGAGGTATGCCTCCCCAAGGAAAAAACTAGTTCTACCCTTGGGTTTTTACAATACACCCCCGCTCCAGTGCCAAAGTCCATCTTGGAGCCATCTGTGTACCAGATCTGAGCTCCCGATGTTAATGTCCCTGACCATTCCATCACAGTTTGGTGGACCTGGTCAGGTGCAAACATTCGAGTAATGTGGTCGCTGCCCATTTCCAAGACGGGTTCTTTGATCACGCACTCGATACTCATATGTCCCGAGACATCTGGGAGGTTAGCCCAGTTGCTCGAGTTGCGCAATCTCCATGCCGCTAGCCTCGCCTCTCCCCTAAGGACAAGCTCAAGGGGAGGGAGGTTAAGCATTACTTCCATTGCTGCACCTGGTGTAGTTGACATCGCTCCCAGTGTGCACAGACAGGCCAATCTCTGGATAGAGCTCAGTTTAGCTCTTGTCTGTGCCTGGTTGGCCTTTGTCCACCACACCAGAGCTCCATAGGTAATCATAGGTCTTATCACCCTCAGATACATCCAGTGCATCATTGATGGCTTCAGTCCCCATTTCTTACCCACCATTCTTCTCACAGTCATCAGTGCCCTTTTGGCCCTGTTAACTGTCCTCTCAAGATGTGGATTCCAGGTGAGTTTCCTGTCCAGAGTAACTCCCTGGTACTTCACCTCCCCCACAAACTCAAGGTATTCACCAAACAAGCGGGGCATCCTGGTCGTCAGATCTTTTCGCTGTCTGGTGAAGTTAATGAGAGCAGTCTTTTTTGGATTTACCCTAAGGTTCTCCTTTTTACACCACTCTTCAATCAGTCGTAGAGGATTTCTGATTACCTCAAGGACTGTATCAGGGAATCTGCCCAGGATCAGGACAACTATGTCGTCCGCATATCCTAGACAGAAGTACCCCTGTTCATTCAGGAGTTCAATAAGGTTGTCAACCACTAGGCACCACAACAGAGGAGAGAGAACCCCCCCCTGTGCACAGCCCAGACTTGTCTCCGCCCTTCTGACCTCCCCTGCCACCTCTACAGAAATGCTTCTGTTTGTTAACATGGAACTTATCCAACCACACGTGGTCGCATCCACTCCATGACGTCTTGCACCACTTACCATCGTCTCCACTGAGGGGTTATTGAAAGCCCCTTCAATGTCGAGGAAGGCACCTATGGCACAACCTTTCTTAGCGATCATTTGCTCAATCCTACCAACCACTTGATGGAGAGCTCCCTCGCAAGATTTCCCCGGTTGGTAAGCATACTGGTTCCAATGCAGTGGTTTGATAGCCAAAGCACCCCCCCTAATATGCCTATCAACCAGTTTTTCAAGTCCCTTGAGAACAAAGGACATGAGTGTGATAGGTCTGTATCCTTTCCCTTCCGATTGGTTACCGGTGGGCTTAGGTATAAAGACCACCTTACTAGATTTCCAGGCTGCCGGCACATGCCCTAGAGCAATGCTTAGCCTGTATAATTTAGTAAGTACCAGCACCAGCATATCCATTCCCTGCTGCAGCAGCACAGGATAGATCCCATCTGGACCTGGAGATTTGTAGGGTTTAAAAGTGCCAATAGCCCATCTTACCCTTTGTGGAGTTACTATCCTCCTTGCCACTTCCCAGTCCTCCCTCTTACCACGTCTTGTGGAGAGTTTGGTAACCGGTTCAGTGTCTGCTCCCCCAAGTTTCCTCAGGGTACTGGAAGGGAAATGTGTCCTGATTAATTCTTCCACAGTTTCCCCTGCCGTTTTTGTTATATTTCCCAGTGGAGTTCTTAGCATCCCCACCGGGTTCACTGGGTCCTTAGAGAGCACTTTATACAGTCGTGCCCCTTCCCGAGTTTTGTCAATCTCATGACAAAACTCCTTCCAGGACTTCCTGCGCGCTTCTCTAATTGCCCTGTTGTATTCGGTTAGTGTTTTCCTATACAGGTCCCACTCCCCGTTCTTTTTTGCTCTATTAAAGAGTCTCCTGGTGGTCTTCCGAAGTTTGGCTAGCTTCTTGTTCCACCATGACGGATCCCCTACTTTCCTCCCCTCACTGAGAGGGCAGTTATCGGTAAAGGATTCTATTATAGCCTCGCCAACCAATGTGGCAGAGTCTTCTAGCTCTCTCCTCCCACCATACTCCAATCCAGCCTCCTCAATCCGAACACCCAGGTCCCTCCTGTAGGAGTCCCAGTCTGTTCTTCTTGGATCCCTGGTTGGACGAAGCATGGCTGGATTTAGAGAGATATCATACCTAATATGTCTGTGATCAGAAGAAGATGGTTCATCCGACACATGCCAATTTAGTACATACCTAGCCATCTGGTTCGATGCCACCGTAATGTCCAGGACCTCCTGTCTGGCCCTAGTGACAAACGTCGGCTCTTCCCCCTGATTTAGGACTAGTAGATTCTTAGAGCTAAGATAAGCTAAAAGTTCCTCACCTCTAGTGTTTGTACCTGTACTACCCCACGAAGTGTGATGGGAGTTAGCATCCATACCCACCAGCAGCTCCTCATCCACAGCCTCGCAGTGCTCGACCAGGCTCCTCAGCTCTTGTGTTGGCAGAGCCCCCGCGCAGTCAAAGGGGAGATATGCCGTGGCCAGGTTCAGCCTCTTCATCCCCCCCTCCGCCCGCAGCTCCACCGTCACTGCTAACAAATCCCTGCAACAGAAGTTCGTTAGTACAAAAGCACACAACCCCCTCCTAACCAGGATACACGTCCTGGGAACACCGGAGTCCTTATCATACAACAACTTACCTCCAGATGTCGCCAGCCCGCATATTTTTCCTCCAGAAATCCATGGTTCCTGGATGAGCACCAAGTCCACCTCTCCCCTGTCCAGCATCCTACACACGACAGCACTCGCCGCCCTGCTATGCTGTAGGTTCACTTGGAGGATCTTGATCATTGTTCTGCTTAATTTGCAGTCGCCTGGGTCCGCAGAGCAGCCCCAGGACTAGACATTGAGCTCAACTCTACAGCCACTTCACCGGTTTCTGCAGTCGGCAGCTTGACAGCCGCCCCCGCACCCCCAGTGATGGTTGCCGTTGACACATCTGCTACAGACTCACGGTTTGCCGTCTCATTGGCTCCCACTGTCTGTGCAGTCTCGAAATTAATTCTTATACTTACTTGGTCCATTAAAGTCCCACGAGTATGGGGGAAATAACGGTCGACCAGAGCAGAGCCCCCACTGCCCTGGCAAGACAACATACAATGAGGTTTTGTCTGGTTCCTCAAGGGGATCGTTTGGGACTGCATTTTATACCCTGCAGCCATTCATCCTTCGGCACGATGCCTTCCACCTTGGATTGGGTATTCAGTCACTGACCTTGAAGCACACCCCAAGTTCAGGACATTATTAACTGCTCAGATGAACAGCCTGCTTTACTCTCTTTTTTTACAACTGTGTCGTTTGGGCAGTTTCCCGCCCCTACTTCACTGTCGCATTGCCCTTGGTTCACCCGGGAGGTGAGAGTAGCATTGTGAGGACTTAATTCCCAACTACCCCAGTCTCCCCGGTCAGAGCACTCGGTTATTTCTACCAAGCCCAACCGGTTGACTGACGAGGAGGGATAATTCCTCACCTTTGAACCATAGCCTTGGTCCAGGCCTGCATATTCAGAAACCTTCCGGAATCCTTATTCACAGGTAACCTACATTTCTGTAGGCCGTCCCACTATCCGCCACCTGTGGACCCGCCCGGTTGCTCAGGCCAGCTTGCCGGGTACTCCCATAGCCTGGCGCGTATTATTTTACCTGAGCCGATATTTCTTGCACCGATAAATTTGCATATTTCGCACTCGGCGTGTTACGCGTTAACACTCCATCACCCTCACGTCACTAGCGTTCAGCGTTCCCGATTCACATGCGTTTTATTTGTTAAGTACTGAATTTGTAATATTGGTTTTGCACGGCGGCCGGTGTGAATTTTCTAGCAGACACGCTCTCCAGTGTTGGTGTTAAAGGCTTATCTCGATATATATCGAATTACATTCTCACACTCTGAAGCACTCCTCACGAAACGAGTATGGCGCAATGGTGCATTCTGTCTGCCTGTCCTCCGCGACTGCAATGGCTTTCTCTATATATTGTACCTTTCTGGATCTTACATAATTTACAATCCTTCATTTTATTTATATATATATATATATATATATATATATATATATATATATATATATTCTATATAATATTTATATATATATATATATATATATATATATATACATATAATAAATATGATGATATGTTTTCTTGTAATATAGTTAAAAAATTAAAAGTATGTCAAACACAAGAGTACTTTTAACAGATATATTACTCAAACCTTCTCGACGATAAAACAGTACCAGCATCTTCAGGAAAAATAATTGTCTATGTATATATATATATATATATATATATACATATACATATATGTATATCATTGTTTAAATTTTCAATCGTTGATAAATTACTTCTTATTCATCCATTCAAGTTCAAATACATTTTTTTAAACTTGTAGTAAATGACACTTATTGTTACCTAATACAATCTTTTTAAAATATGAATTCATTAATTAAATTTAATAATGACTGAATTTTAGTGTTATGTGTGAGTAACATTTTTCATAAAAGAGGCAAGGTATGCAATATAGTTATTTCGTTCCATTTTGCAAATGGATAAGTGGTAACAAGATTTGATACCACTGTAATTCATAAAACATCTGATTTTAAAGTTTAGTTTATGTGGTGGAACAGCTGTTTTAACGCAAAGGCTATATAACTTGTTTTATAATAATTTTAATTATTTAATAAGAAATAACTCAAATAAATCTTTTCTTTGTTAACCTAAATAGGAATTAACTGACAATTTATTTTTGTACATTACTTTGTAATAAAGATTATCGATAAATAAAAAAAATGTTCCTTATTTTACTTTACCCGTTTCTAGGCAAACAAATTGTTACAATAATTCTTTACATTTTTAGAATAATATGTCACAATTTGCAGATGCAGCTTTCCCTCAATTTAGTTTCAAGAAGTCATCGGTTCACTCTGAGGCGTTACTAATGTCAAGTTAACACAAAAACACCGGGATATCGCTCTACAGCAAAACAAGTAACAATTGCTGCAAGACGTTTGTATTGGGACTCGTATACAGGACTCGCAGTAACAATAATGCCGATAACTTGGTATAACGCATTGATTAAAACATGTCGCGCAAAACGGGGACGTCCCCAGTTTCTACTGCTACTAATATACCCATTTGAGCAGACAGTACAATTCACTTTAAAAATAGGCCATAACCTAGGTTAGAGGCAAGCTTATTTTGGAACAGAGTATATTGAATGAAACCGAAATACTATATTAGAATCTATAACTCTCTCATATGTCTTCTATTTGTTACTTGACTTATACCATTGGAAACATATCACAAACATTTTAATACCTTTTTAAGAATAACGTAAAAGCAAGAAACCAGCTAATCTATTCACTATATAGTAAAAAAGCTGTCGTGGTGACCACAAAACTTAGTTCAAAGTTTCACAACAATGTAGATCACGTATCGTTGAAAAAGATCAGGTCCCCATTTAAGCCGCCGTCCCCGTTTTGTACAATTATCCTCTAGTGAAAAATACCTATAAACCGAATTATATATAACCAGCACTAGATAGACGTACAAATATCAGACTTTTCGCTTTCTCTAATTATCTATATTTAGTCTATTGAACCATTGTTAATAATGATTTAAGAAAGTGAATGACCTATGAATATTTTAACAAATAACTCGTTTGCTCTTTTTAAATAACACAGTATTTCTTTTTTTTTGCTTTTTCATTTGCTAATGCTCATTTACTCCTCGTATATTCGGTTCATGCATTCACTCTGTTCCCGTCTTCTCTTTTAACCACCCACTTCTTCTTTCTTTCAACGTTAATTATTTTTCTGATGTTTCTTTTATAATTTCCTTGATATCAATCCGATCGTTAAAGTCATTTTCAGTGATTTTTCTATTTCAAAAGGTCTTGTTTCAGTTATCTTAATTGTGCAATAAACAGTGTATTTGTTTCTCCGATGTAAATTGGTTCTGTTCTTCCTCATTTTACGTATGTTTTCGTAAAACCTTTCTCCCTTTTTTAAAAATAATCGTTCGTGATTATATATTCCTGTTGTATTTTTACGATCAATTTTGAATTAATTAATTAATTTTAATTCCCATACAGTTTATTACGAATGCAATACAGTACTTCAGTTTTTCCCTGTAAGTCATTTTGTCTTTAAACCTTAAAAAGTAATTAAATAATTTACAATATTATAAACCAACGATTTTATCAAGTTACCTTTCATTACGCTGAAATCTCTCAAATTAATCATTTTCCCGATGTTATGATGAATGAACTAAAAAAACAACCAATGAACTACCAAGCACAAATACTCAGGCAAGTAACGTCTTTTACGATTTAACTTTTACAGTAAAAGCTCTTTTATACGGCATTCTATAATCCGGAATGTTCTATTAACCGGAACGTTTTCGAAGCAAATTAGTACAGTACTCTTTTTGTTGTTACAAGATGTGACTTATAGGAAATGCACACGTCAATTAACCAAAAAATAGTCCAAAAAAAAGGAAACGTTTAATGGAGTAATGCTGATGCCGCCTTTACAACGCTGGTAACGTTTGTTGGAGGTGAGAAATGCTACTCGGATTCAAAAATTGTTGGTTAACGGCCACAGCGTATGAGGCAGTCAGATATCTGTGAATGCTTTAAAAACCATTAAAATGTTATAAAACCATTAGTCTTTGTATAGTTAGGTGTGTTAGTGTATGTTTTATTTCAAAGTTTTATGAAAAAAAAAAGTGTTTTAGCAATAAATTTCTTTTCCCTCTTCAAATTTTTTCCTATAGGTTTTGAGTGCGCGAACTTGTGCTTTTACTAATACGTACGGAAATACAGTAATTGTATACAAACAAATAAGGAAGGTAAGATTGCAACACTGCCTTTAATTTTCCTTCATAGTTAGCATAAAGTTATGCAAAGTAAGTATTGTATATAGTCTATATTGGTTAAGTTCGAAATTTTTCGATAACCGGCAACATGTCGACCCCGAGTTGCCGGATATTAGAGCTTTTACTGTTCAAGCTTAGTCCGTCTGAAGTATCTACGTTGGATCCATATACGTTTACAATGTATTTAATCGTATCATTTCTATTATTAAGCTTCTGTTTTTATAGTAATTGTTTTTCCACTGCTAAAATACTCAAGACCTCTTTATGTTGTGTTACAAGATAATTTATCCAAACGAATTTAAATGTAATGCCATACTTGGATAAACAACCTATATACACAGGCGGCAGGAAGTTTATTATATTATTTTTATTACTAATATCAAAGTTCAACTCACAAGACAATTAAATAAAATATAATATAAAATCCTGGTTCTAAATTCCTCCACCAGGTGTGTCAGAACTGGGTGTATTTAACAGACCGCCTGTCAGGGTCGCGGCCAATAACTTTCACGGCTTACTTTCGGCCGCCAACACGTCCTTTTGTCTTTGGCTCCAAAATATGACGAGTGGAGACATCAAAACCAGAGGGTTCTTGACCTCTCGACCTCACCTCACTCGGATGCTTATCGCATTGCTTTAAATTTGGTTATTCTTTGTCGTAATGTAAATAGTTTAGAAACGCGCAAGATTTACGCGCGTCTTGACTTTAGTAATAAAAACGTTAACCGTGAAGGGTGCAACATTAATTGTTGTTTTTACGGCGGAGGTGAAAATTCCGTGGAGTAACTGATATGATGTATTTATTAGAAGAAAAAACTCTACTCGGATCTAACTAGCAACAGTGTAGATATGATCGGAATGTTTGTTTCTGCGAAATCACCGTAAGGTTTTGCAACAATGAAAGAATGAATAACGCCTAATAAAACCGAAGAAAATAATTGTATATAATAAACATTTTATTAATAATTTGTAATTTTGTTTTCTCTGTGCGAAAAACTAAACATGGTTCTCATTGCCTAACCACATTCACTACCTAATTATTAAAATAGACTTCTAAGGCTAAAACTAAAAAAGCTAAACATAATAATTTGCGACTTCCGATTATCCGGCAGCTGAAACAAACTATAACCATTTTACAAAGTTGTAGACCTAATGTTATAAATTTAATAATTTTTTATTGTTAAACTGTTATTTACTATGATGTTGTTATTCATTGTATTATTATTATTATATTTTTGTTTATTGTCATATATATTGTTGGGTTTTGTTTTAATTATTTATTGTTTTATAATTATTGTTTTGTTTTTGCTAGTATTTATTCCATTTACTGTTATTTTTCTGTTGCTAATGTTTAATTTCCTTTTATTACTTTAAACAATACTTATTCCATTAAACGTTTATTGTTTTTTTCGACGGGAAAAAACTTATTCCCTTGGATTGTTAATGATAACAGAAATTGGGTTCGTAGAGAAAAAATTAAAACTTTATCGTTTCTACATATCATGACGGAAGGTTTCGCGTTAGAATCATCTACGTAGAGGTACAATAGGGGGATTAAATATAACTGAGCAAATCCAATTCCGTTGACAATTATTTGATCACTGTAAACCCTGCGCAGTCTGATCAGAAACTCTGAATTGAGCTCTGCAATAAAACCAAAGGAAACTTAGTGAGAAAACTAAGAGAAAATCCAAAAGACATTACTACAGAAACAGAACTTTTAGAAATTAGGACGGTCGTTATAAAAGGTCACCCAGCTGTAAATATCTGGAAACTTTAACGCCATCTCTTGGAAAAGACAAGAATCTCCTATAGAAGAGATCCTTACTCCTTAGAGAAGAGTCAAGAAAACTCGGTCAAGCGAATCTGTGCTCATTACTTCAACAAATATAAGTACATTGAGAGTTAGGAAACAAAACGTTTGATACTATGGCTTATGATTCCATGATGTTATTTATATTTCATGGAGTACAAAAATCCTAAAAATTACAAAACCTTTATCATCGCCTGATAAGATTACTCCTAAACAATAACAAATTAGGTTGGGGCGCTCGAGGAAGTGACGACAGAACTCAAAACCTTTATAGCCGCGTTTTGAATAAATTTTGAATAAAGAAAAATATTTAAATTTAGGTAATGAGAAATTACCTAAACATTTGTTATCATACCCAGTAATGTATTCATTTAAAAAATTAGATTTAAATATATAATTTATTAATATCATTATACTGAAGTATTTGTATTGAGATTTATCTAAATTTTAAAAAAATATTATATTTACAAAACTATGAAAATGAACAAAACTATTTACAATAATCTTTTTCCTTTAAAATGTTTAATAAATAATCTAACATAATCAACGTGTTAAAACAGTTGGTTTACAAAATAACGTAAAATATAAAAACAGGTGATATATGAAATCATATGACATCAGCTAATTCCCTTTAAGGTGGCTCATTGCGTAGCCTGACGAAAATTATACTGTCGCAAAATTGTATGTTTATGTCCATCCAATAAGTTTTTACTACAGGTTTTATTACTATAAAACGTTCCTAATAAAGGTTTTCACTTGAAAAAGGAGTAGGGAAACATAAAGTTCAAGGAAGGTAAAACATAATCAAAACGCCTTCTCAAAAAACGTTTGATTGTTGTGATAAGCTAAATGGATACGATTAAAGGTAATTAGTAAATCTTACGTAAACGATACATTACATGTAATAGGAACTTTTACTTGTATATTTTCGGCAAGAAACTCTCAGTGACGTCATTGATTTCTGGTAGATTTAAATTCCTCGAGAACAGGTAATGTTAACGCAGTAAAGAAATAAGGTTCTTCAGTGTTAAGAAAACAGCTGGGCGAATTTTCTGTTTTAAAGCTCAACCCGTAACACCTCAAAGTGTTGTAATAAAACTGAATAAATCCTTTGAGCTAAAGAAAAGACTTCAACACAAGCACTCTACGTAAATGGATAATGTTTGTTGGAAAGGCAGATGTGGGAAAGGGAATTACATTCCAATAGTGACGTCACCAAACTGGAGAGAAATTTAACCGACAACCGTCTCAGCATATATTCAACATTCATTAGAATGTGGACTCAATGCAAAGCAAGAGAGAAGTACAATTGTCAATAAAATAGTATTACGATATTAAATACTATGCGAGAATCTAAATAGTATTGCTTTAAATGGTTTTAATTAGGGATGGGTCGATTCCTATAATTTTCGATCATGAAAACTTTTCCGATTTCTATTTTAAAGTCGACTTTCAATTTTTTAAAATATGGTAATATGAAGCCGTAATTGAAGCCGTCCACCACTGCAGCTGGTGTTTGGAATAAGCTTTTAATCAAAGGGAGATAAATACTAGAACAACCTCTAGCACGCAAATATTATAACCACGTATATTTGCAGGCGGTTACGCTAAAATAAAACTGTCTGCATTTAGTGTAAATGTAAACGAACCACAATATTACGTAAACCGTGTTCAGTTTGTTTTATTTAATGTAAACGATAAAATGTAAATGCATCTACAGTGTTTGGCTTTGTAACAACTTGTTTGGATAAATACTTGTTTCAAGGATTTTTATGTTTATATAACTAATGGAAAAAGTATTGTTTCAGCTGGTGTGACAGACAGAATTGTCTCAGGGTAAAACCACCATAGTAGAAAATAATAAATAATAATAAAAAAATTATATAACTATATTGATGTATATTTATTTTACAAGATATATAAAAAAAATTGTTCTCAGATTTTAAAAAATGGATATATCTTTCAGTAATAAGCAATTTTTGTTACAGTTATATGTTGAAAAATATACTTAAATACTCTCTAATCAACCAGTTTACTAAACCCACTACTGATGATGACAAAACTGTCGCTGAAAATAATCTGCAGTATTCATTAGACTAGTGAGAGTTTCATTCTAATTGTAGTTTTTACCTTTTTATTATGCGCCTTACCTAAGTTCTAATTAATATAAATGTGCTGCATAAAGGCTTAGTTAGTCACTTTAACTGGTTCTAATGGGAACAGGCGTTATATTAATAAGGGCTTTTAGATTTGTATGATGACAGCTGATGTTAGGAGCATCTAGTCCAATCTATTTACTGATTTAAATATTATTGTGGTACAATTTTATTTTTGTTTTTATCTTTCTCAATTTGGTTTGTACATTTTTATTACTTACATTTTACTTATAGTAGTATAAGGAGAGCATTTGTATTTCATGCTTTCACTCGTCCAACTTGGACTTAATTTCAATTCGACTGTAGTCTAATCGCCACTTAAAAATATCCTATAGTTTGATTTAAAGTAGAATAGGAACGGTTCTGTGGCGGGGTAGGAATGCGGTGTTGTCAGTTTGAACGCTGTGGCAGTGAGTGACGAACGTAAGTTTAACGTAGATTTGCAACAAGGCTCATCGACCCGGCAAGATGTGGATTTCACATTCGTCTAGACAACGGTAACCCTCGCCCCCTTCCGACCGATATCACTTTCGTAGAGTCCTATTCTGTTTTAAATCAAACTATAAGAGGGTCACTCGGTGACGATAGTTTTAGGTATTGGAAATGTTCTTGTGAGGTGGTGACTGGAAAGCTGGAAAGGAAGAATTTTTTTTTCTAGATTGATAATCTCTAATCAAGTCTGGATAAAATGTGAAGGAAATCAGACACAGAAATTTGAACAGAGAGAAATACCCAGGCGCGGGTACTTTCTCTTCCCACTGGGCGATTAAATCGTTGGGAGCTTTTTTCGCGACACCATTAATTATATTTTGTTTTGAAATATTTTGTAAACGAAAGGAAATTTGGTTCTAACACTCGGAGGAGACAGAAGTGACATCAGAGATAATAGTTTCTCAAATGTTTCAACGGAATTTGGCAGAAATATGAATTTAACATTTTTTCACTCAAATTTTACATCTTTATTTGAGGAATATATTTAATAAAGACTAATATTTACTAATAAAATATTGTGGGTAACAAAAAACATTTATTAGATGTTTACTGTAAGCCCTACAAATATTTTTAACATTTAAGTTCTTTAAAAACCGTAAGACGGGCTTAAAAGTGTTTTTCATTTAAATATAGGAATAAAAATATATCCGAATATATCGTTATATTGAATTATTATTGAGATTTACCAAAATTTAAATCAAAATATGAATTTCGTAACTTATCAAAACTATTTAATAACAAACTACGTGTAAATAGCCTACGGCTGTTCTACAACATAACCTATAACACAAAATCAGCTGCTACATGAAATCATATGCTGTAAGGAATACGCTGTAAGATATGCGTTTCAGGAATAGCGTGACGCGAAAGCAATGATTTAATCTCACGTCTTGTCCCTACCCCCCCCCCCCCCGTATAGAAGATATCACTTCAAAAGTTTTGATAAATTTCGCTTTGTGCACTATATGTGATAAACACAGTGCAAATTTATATCTTGAATATAAAAGATGAACACCAGCCTACTCCGCATTGTGTAGTTGACAAAAACGAAATAACAAAATTTCTGCCGTCAACAAAAGGATGAGCCACCCGACCTGTCAGATTGATGGATGTCTTCCTGCTTCTCTTATTTACTTTAACGGATTACATTATTTCTGTCTCTTAAAGAGACATTTTCGTTTTTCATATTTCTGAAAGAAAAATGTTTTAATTAACAATAAATGTAAATAGGTTCTGATGTTGTACGTCTGTGAGAGAACTAACTGCATTTAGTTCTGAATCCATCCCGCAATAACTTTCGTCAGTTAAACAAGATTTGACCTAAACTTCGTTTTATCCCTTGCGAAAGTCTCTTTTACGTACTACTTCGTCTTGCCTATTTTCCCATGCTATCTTAATTTGTTGGTTAATTTAACATGATTTCTTCACAAATTTCCAATGCCAGGTGTCTTTAACGAACCAGAGTTAAAACATAACCGACATAAAAATTATAGCAAGATGAAATATAAGGGGCTTTATACATATTTTATAAGGGTAAAATATAAATATAATATTGTTTAAATAATTCCAATAAAATGTTTTTAGTCCTGTCCCTTAACACTTTACCTAGCAAGACCATATTTTATGGTCTTAAAGTGGTTAAGTTGTATTTGATATTTCCTGACATTGTTACCTTTAAATAAAAACTAAATAAATACCAATGAAGAGGTGGTATTTGACTTTTGGGATATTTTGTTTACCAATAAAGTGCCTTTGCACATACTAATGTCCATTGAGCATCTTGATCCTGTTTCCCAAACCGCTCTCAAACGATTTTCCTAATATCTTAGTTTTAAAACTATTGTAGTAAATGTTTTTTTAACGGAATAAGTTTTTATTTTATGAATCTAGAACAAATTACCTACAAAGTATAAACCTAGACTGTACATAAACTTAATTTTGTAAAATATATATAAAGGTGTTAACACTTATAATCTATTTCCTGTGACGAGAAATTTAATTTCCAATTTATCAGCAATAAATCATTTTTTTTTATTTATAAAAATTCAAATATAGTAATAAGTAATCAAATTTAAAAAGAATCTCTTGAAAGTACAATTATTTTTATAAAAGAGATATATAAATAATATTTTGAATATTATCTACATAATAAATTATTATCACGTGACTAGAATCTTTCCCTTGCAAATGTAGCGAATCCTTTTTATTTAATTCTGGTTTTATAACTTTTCATCACTTTTATATTTTTAAGCAAGGATCTTGTGCACCTTTTTTAAAGTTTACAATGCTATGACATAAACGGTTACTCCAAATTTATTTATTTTCTAATTTATATAATTTTTAAAATTCACTGAACCCATT